>VCHN02000014.1:48777657-48811081 GCA_007115665.2 Sequoiadendron giganteum | reverse complement strand
GTTTAGCATCAATCAATAAATATTCAAGATGAACCATGAAGGACAACAATTATCAATGCTAGGGCTAACCAATTAATAAGTATACACATGAATAAGTCAAGCATACATGTGAATAAGGGAAGCACAACTACTCAAAAACACATAAGCCTTGAAGTATACACACGAAAACAAGGTATACACATGAAAACACAAAAGTTGCAAAGTATGCATTGGAATACATTTAAGCCACAAAGTATACACGTAAGTTTTAAAGTATACACTTGAATACACATAACCCATATCTACTAAACCATGGATTTATAATGCAAATATGGGCACCATCGATAAAAAAGATTTTTATTAACCAAATAGCCATGTAGGCATACATAAATATATGTTGATATAAGTATAAAATATATACAAAATAGCCATATAGGCTTACGAGAATTCCATATAGGCATACAATGTCAAATATATCCAATACAAAATATGTATAAAAATTCCATATAGGCATACAACAAAGGGCTCTAGAATCAAAATTCATTGGTCTGCATGTGTTGGAAATAAATTCTTTCCCTTTGCTTGTTGATTAGATGGCAATAGTTTTGTCATTTTTTAGGCCGAGGAGTGCTCCTAGTACTCCTCCTAGAGTTTAGTTCCTGGTCAAGCTTTATCTGTTACAATAAGAAGTAAATACATTAATATATAGAAATTACATTATAAAAAATGATACATTTATTAAAATAATCACTTATCGCCAGCTGACGATCACTCTCCTCTAGGGAAATATTCAAATGCCCATGCTAAGGCATGTTGAAGCCCTATAGAAACCATCTAAAGAGAAATTAAACTATGAATCAATAATGGTTTCATTTTTCACTGACTAACAACTATAACAACGAATGTAAATTGAAATTTAGTAATCTACCTCATACCTCCATGAGGGGCATCGAGGATTATATAGTAGACAAAACACAAATCCCCTTTGCCTTATGAACATTTGGAGGTGTGTCTGCTTCCAACAACTGAAAATAAAACAACAAATTATTAAATTACAAAAAAATAAAATAGTGATGGATGTCATGGCTTATAATGTATGAGATAATAAACAAAATTTTGAGTACTTATTAAACTATATATTTTTGACTATCATGCTTACTATTTTCCCTATCCATAGCTTGTTTGAAAGCACCTATTTTTAGGCTTTTATCCATAGCAACAAGGTGATGAACCATTTTATAAAATGCTTTGGTAGACATGTATGATAACTGTGGTAGCATAGAGAAGGTAGTGAACTATTTGAGAAAATGCCTCAAAGAAATGGGGTCTCATAGTGATCGAATACCATTGAAAACATATGTTTCATGGAATTCCATCACCATGAGACCACATGCCTTCAAGGAATTTTTTCAAACTACTCACTACCTTGACTATGATATTGCTTACTATTGTGCTTTGATAGATTTTTTCCAAGCATCCATAGTTTGTTGGAAAGTACCTATTTTAGGATTTTAGCCATAGTATCAAGGAAGTGAGTAGTTTGATAAAATGCTTTGGTAGACATGTATGCAAAATGTGGTAGCATAGAAAAGGCAGTGAGTTTTTTGAAAAAATACCTCGAAGAAATGTGGTCTCATGGTGATGGAATGGCATTCCATCACCATGAGACCACATTTTTTCAAGCCATTTTCTCATATTACTCACTACCTTACCTTTGTTATTGCTTATTGTTATGCTTTGATAGATTGTTTCCAAGCACCCATAGTTTGTTGGAAAGTTCCTTTTTTAGGCTTTTAGCCATAGCAGCAAGGAAGTTTGAGTATTTTGATAAAATTATTTGGTAGAAATGTATGGAAAATGTGGTAGCTTAGAAAATGCAGTGAGCTATTTGAAAAAATACCTCAACGAAATGTGGGCTCATGGTCATGGAATGGCATTCCATTATGATGAGACCACATTTCTTTGAGGAAATTTTTCAAACTACTCATTTACTTGTCTATGTTATTGCTTACTATTATGATTTGATAGTTTTTTTCCAAGCATCCATAGTTTGTTGGAAAGCACCCAATTTAGGCTTTTAGCCATAGCAACAAGGAAGTGAGTAGATTTATTAAATGATTTGGTATATGTGTATGAAAAATGTGGTAGAATAAAAAAGGTGGTGAGTTGTTTGAAAAAATTCCTCAAGGAAATCTAGTCTCATGGTGATGGAATGGCATTCTATCAACATGAGACCACATTTCTTTGAGGAATTTTTTCAAACTACTCACTGCCTTGTCTATGCTATTGCTTACTATTATTCTTTCATATATTTCTTCCAAGCATCCATAGCATAGACAAGGCAGTGAACTATTTAAAAATATGCCTCAATAAAAAGTGGTCTCATGGAATGCCATGACAAGAAAATGCAATTGGCAACTACTCCTAGTTATTACTTATGCTATGTGAAGTGATTGCATCACTTCTTATGTTGACTTTCTTAACTTGACTATATTATAGTTGAAATTTTGTCATCTATCAACATCTAGTTATTAGTTATGTAATGTGAAGTAATGCTTTGACTTTGAAAGATGTACAATGCAATGTAATCAATGATATGAATATAAGATACACAAATCTTTTAAGTACAATTCATTAGTTAAACTCTTCATTCTATTACCTGCATGAAGGTTTTTCCAACTCCATTGGCACTTAGAGGTGTTCCCATGAAACCTCCACTATTAGCCTATTCAACATCAAAAATCATATATTAGAATACCATTCATATAATAATGCTATTAACATGTAAAAAAAACATAATTGTTTACTGGTTACCTACCTCAACGGTAGATGTAGTGGAGTAATAAGCATGTGCAACATCGATGTATACAGTATCAACACTGTGACCCTAAAATTTTATTACAATCATAAAAATAAATTAGTTAATCTTTCATTTCAAAAATGAAGTTTAATAAACTAAATTCAATGAACATGCTAAAATTTACCTGAGTATCAACGCCATAAGCCTGATTCAAAATTCTAGCTACCCTCACCATCTCTATAGCTATAGACATATCCTATGTAGTAGCCTCCTTAGTGTCTATGGGATCATATGTACAATTCACCCTGCAAACCTGACATAAATGGGGTGGAAGCCTAGTACTCGAAGACTCCCCTCGATTGTGTTGTACTATAGGACTAGCATGCTGAATGACACTCTGGGTCAAAGAGGTGATAGCCTGCAAAGTTTCTACCTCAACACTCTCCTTTGTGATGGAAGGAATAATGATGTGCTCATGATCCGATCTAGCGAGAGCTCATATCGCTTGCCACCTAGGATCCAATTGTGAACCAGGTCTATCTTGAGCTGACCCCCCACCTCTCCCTTGGAAGTACCTCATATCAAATTAATTCAAGATTTTTTTTAGGATGAACTCACAATATAGTTTCCTTAGGAAATATTATGGGACTTTTCAATTTTTGAATGGTGGGTAATAAAAAACCATGTATGATCTATCCCAAAAATGGTTCATAATCCCTTGGTGGTGGAGCCAATGGATAGGAAACCTCTTTGCATTGAGACCGAGATTTTTATTTTTGCATGTGTTGGTTAATAATGAGCACAAATCTAATTTTGTAATTTTTTCATCTTTTACATCTTTATATGATAATTTATCCTAGTAAACATTCCTAGCAGCTTGCCTCCTATCTTGCCAACCACTTATTTTTTTGTTGATTTCATCTACATGTTTTAACAATTCTTCAAGAGAATTTTAAAGTGTTCTTCTCTCCATGGTTGAACCTATTGGATCATTCAACCTCGTGCTTAACTCCTCAATTTTTTTTTATTTATTTCAATTTCACTCATTAAATTTTGTTGAGTGCGAGGAGGATGTTGAGGGATTGGTGGGGGAGATTGTTATTGTGGTTGTTGATCTTGAGGATTTTATTGATGTTGTTCTTGCTCTGCTTGTTGATGATTTTTTTCCTATTGTTATTGCTCTACTTGTTGACGATTTTGAGGAGGGCTTGCAAGTTCATTAACATCTCCTACAAATTCAATAAATAAATATGAAAAACAACCTAAAAAAAGACAATCCTTACCTCTTAGACCTTCACATCGACGTGGTGACATACTGATAATGAAAGAACAACAATTTGATGACAAAACTTGCAAGATGACTCCTCCCAAAAATGTGAGTGTGAAAATGAAGGGTTTTGGCTATGGGTATAAAAAAATAGTTATAATGAAAATGAATCTAGTTTCGTTATTTTTTTTTTCAATGGATCATAGCATGAGTGAATTAAAACATGAGTGTGTTATAATGCGCTCACATTATAGGCTCAGTGTGGCTGAGCCTTAGGCTTGGAACACCAAGCCATAATGCAAGCATGTTATAACATGCTCGCGATATAACATCATTGGTTATGAGCTATCAAAACTTTTTAAAAATTTGGTAGCAAATTGGTCCCCCATATTTTTGCACTTGCCCTTTTCTCCTCTTGGAGACTATTTGTCACTTAGGATCTTTTTCTATTGTTAAATTTCTAGTTTTCCTCTTGATTACAATAGGTTCTACTATTGTATCCTACTCATCATGAGTAACTGTAGTGTCATCTTATGTGTTCTTAGTTTATTCCTCTAAATGGGAGTCCAAGTTTCCCAGCAAGTCAAATGTAAAATTGGTTCCTATTGCTTCCAACTCATAAAGTTTATTATTTACCCACTACTTGGAATATCTCAACATAGGAGTGGTAATTTGGTCCAATTCAACAAATTAATCTTTTTGACTGGTTGATTGTAGGAAGTGGCTTATCTTGAAACTACATGTAATCATGATACTAGATAGGGTCTTCTTCATCATCCACTTGATCAGGCACATTGGCCACTCTGTGAAGACTTGTGAATTTTAAAGAAATTCTTGGATATCTTCTCTTTATGACTTCAAACTCATCTCTACAATTTTCCTAGTAATATTCAATGTGATATTTGTGTCTGTATTCCCTATTTTCCATCGTTTGTGCCACTCCATAGGGATCAAAACTACCACTATCAGAATGAGAATACAAATGAAGGTGAGCCATCTCAATCTCGGAATGATGTGCACTTTGTATAGAAGGACATGCTTCTAAACCACCAATCATCAAAGGGAAATCAGTGCCAACCCCTATTTTATGCATTTCCTTGAAAATGACATCAAATGCAATTAAATGTCTTATTAACTCTAGCAATATGAGCTTGTATATAGGGTACCTAGGGAGCCTGTAAAGAACCTTTGTAGATCCATGCACTCTGATATAGGTAAACTTTGAAAATTGTATAAACCAGAAACCATATTTCTTGAGTAAATCCATTGTATCTTTTGAAATTATTACATGGTGAAAGCATTGTTGAATCTTTTTAAATTGGAAGTATTAAAGTACAATTGAGGATATACATCATAAAATCTATACTACCATATTGTTCCCTTGCAGCTCAGACCCTTACACCTAAAATTCTTGGCTAGCATATACACAAAATATGAGGTCATAGTAAATGTCTTAGTGTCTTGCACACTTCTCAATTGTAAATCTAGGTTGTCATTTATGGTTCTTGTCGAGTGATAGTGAATTCCTTTATTAATTTGGGAGATGACATAAAAAATCCATTCTTCAAATATGAAATCTTTATCTAATTTTATCACTCTATTGAGGAGAGTAATCATGTCATTTTATTCCAATTTGAAGTCACTTCTATGCAATTGTTTTGGAAATTTAGAATATTGTGACTTTGGTTTCTCAATCCATGAACTATTCATAATTTCCAATGCCTTAGCTAGATCAAAATGATAGAATTTATCATCTATCTACAAATTCACCATCACCAAATTTTGATGTGAACCAACATTAAAGGCCTCAGCTATAGAATCCTCAGTCAAATTTTTCATTATCCTACCTTGAGGACCGACAATCACCCTCTTGTTTGAGTCATAATGTTTTTCACAATCCATAATCAGATTCAGACACTACACTGAAGGTCAGAATCCAACAACTTGTGCCAATCTAGTATGTACCAATATCTATGCCAAAGGAGTAGGTGTATTGTATTACATCCTTTGTTTGAAATCCTCATAATCTACATGACCCATGTTTGTATCTCCCACTTTTTCCCATGTTGAAATGATCTTGGATTTTGGCCTCATGCCTTTGAAGTCATATTTCATCATTTTAACCCTGGTTGTGGGTTCATCTGTAATAGGTTAAGTGGATTTTTCCTTGGGACCCTTTCCTTTGCTAGATTCTACCTACATCTAGTTAGAAAGACCCATAATTACCATAATTCCAAGAATAACTAAATATTATAACATAATAGCATCATTAAATTCATAATTAAAGCACACATCACCTTGAAATCATCATTAGAATCATCAAAACCAAGTTACAACCCTTAATATTAAGTCTCAAGGAAACCTTGGGTGTTTCCTTACTTCACAGATTTTGACCCTAGATGGATTTTTTGGGAATCTATCCCTTCATGGAATCTGTGAAAGGATAAGCCTTCAAGAATTTCACAAATAAATGGATTCTTCGAAGAAAGAAAACTTGGTCACATTTTAATCGTAAGGCATCCTTAATATTATGCAAACTCACCTCACATTCTTCCCAGGATTAAAATATGAACCTACTTTGGGAATTTTATAGACTTGAGGATTTTGTGCTTTCATGGATTTCGAGGAATCTGGGGCATCACAAATTTCGTGAAAGGATGGGAGTTTGTGTTTTTCTCACCTTGACGGATTCCATGAAGGAGGCGAAAGATGCTAAGTCCTTCTCATAAAAACTTCAAATACTTCAAATCAGCTCATTATGATAATATTTCATTCATTCCATCTTACATCACTTATAAAAAGGAGAACCTTAAAACCTCGAAGAATCCTCGACAAAGTGAATTTCATGACAGAAACAACTTTGGGTTTTCCACAAGGAGAAGAATTACATGAGGGATAAAGTCTCAAGTTTTCTACTTAGAGGTGGATTTTGTGAAGAAACACTTCACATGTTCCAGGAGCTAAAGGATTAAGTGAAATATTTACGACTCGACCTCAACTCTTCAACATGAATGGAAACTGAATCATATTGCTTGAATTACATACTAGGTTTCAATCATCACACACAAATCATGATCTATGATCCCATTTAAATTAGAATCTCTGAGTGCAATTGCTCAATACCAATGAATTTATTATCTAGCAAGAGATAGGGTTTTCCTATGTGTGCACTATTGCTTTTGAATCCTCCAGACCATGGGAGAATTAACCATTTTATTGTAAATATGCCCTAATTCATGGTACTCATAATAAGAATGCACCTGTTAAGAGATCAAAATTCCAAAGCCCCAACTTCTAACAAAATGATGCCCTAGTTTCTAAACTCTAAATGCAAAATAAACAACAAATAAAATGAATTCTAAGCTAAAATTAACAATGAAATGGTAATTACATACTAGAGCTAAACCCTTATCAAATCACAAGTTGATAAAACAAGTTCAAAGTCACAAACATGAAATCAGATGAACCATTCAATGCAGACTACGACTTCAAACCCACATTATTGAAATGCCCAAAAATTATAGAACTTTATATTGCAATCATTATGGAACTTTCAATGTGATATAAACCCTACCTTTCAACTAAGGGAACTAATAATAGCAGCACACATGCAAACAAGGAAACCCTAGTTGATGACTTGTGAAATGCCTTAGTGTTGAACACCCAAATTCATGCTTTTGAAACACTAAAATTCCCAAATGCTCTCCAACAATACAATCCTTAAAATGAATCATGAAAATAAGATGAAAAAGGCATATAAATCATGCCACAACCTGCATTGATGACAAAGTACCTAAACTGCCAAACTCATAAATTCCCTGACAAGTCATTGACTACAGTTTGGAAAAAACATGCTAGTCATGGATTTGGGGAATCCAGTGACCCATAGATTTAGTGAAACAAGGAAATCTCAAGGAATCAGTCAAGAGATAGATTTATCAAATGACAAGGACCTCATGGAATCTAGCACAATGAGGATTTAGTGAATGTTTAGACCTTCGGGCAATCCATCTAGGAACAGATTTAGCGACCTACTGAACCTTCAGGGAATCTAACATAATGAATATTTCTTGAAACCCTCATAGACTTGCCCAATTTGATGCCAAAGAAAAATTTAAATGAAACCAATCAATCATCAAGACCAAAGTGCTACAAAACAAAAACACCTAAAGTGTAGATATAAGTGTTAAAACTCAATCAAGTAAAGTGAATCTAAATTTCAAGGAACCTATCCCTTAAGGGGGAAAGGTGAAACCTAAAGTGGAAACACGAAATAAAAAACAAAAAGAGGGTCCCCGCCTCTGATGGGGCATGTGTGTGAAAATTGCACAACAAATGGCGACTCCGCTAGAAAATGCTCCAAAGAATTTTGATGACAATCTAGAATCAAGAACCAAAAATCACTAGTTTTGATCCTCACATTAGGTCAACCCAAAAAATAAAGTCTCAAAATCAATGAATGAGCTAGCCCTTCATGTGCTGGAAGTCCAATTGTGTGCATATGTATTAATTTCCCTCCCTAAGCTACTACAAAGACTAGGTTTGGTCAAGTTAAGCTACGTAAATGATTCTAACTCCAAAAGCAATCGGGATAGAGCCTTGCTGAAAATTGGGCATTCATAGCCTCAACAAGGTGATCATTGTGATTCTCCCAAATATAGCTCTACTACCAGTCAGACATCCATATCCCCAATAGAGATATTTGAATCCTCCTAAAAAGTTCAATTTTCTTTTGATTTTCAATATTTTATTTTCTTTCTTTTATGATTTTCTCTTTTCACTTCTTTTCTTTTCAACCTATAAGAAATGAAGCTCACACTTAGGGTTGAGAATCATAGTGGCACTAATGCATAAATATAATATTTTTCACTTAACAAGAACTCACAAGGAACCTAACAACAACCTCAGGATTCTTAAGATGTGTGTAAAATGTAAGATTTGAGAACATTCAATAACTAACTAAATTCAATGACCTATCATATTTATATGTTTAGAGAATGTGACACTAAATGGAGGACTAATAACATCCCTTCTAGAAAAATTATTAGAATTTTTCAAAGAAATGCTTAAGGTAGTCTCAAATAAATTAAATGGTTGTTGTGTAGATAAAACACCCCTAATCAAAAGACTGGGAAAACCTCAAAAACCAGAAAGAAAATAAAACCAAACCAACCTACCCTAACCAAAATAGAGCAAACCAAAACAAAACAAAGCAAAGAAAAGAAAAACCAAAGCAAGCAGACACCTAAACTAAATATTTACAAGGCTGAGATGAAACATGTCAATCAAGGAAGTAATGCTTTAAATATTTCCCATTGAATGGAAATGGGACATCCTCACCAATGATATTTTTCAAATGGAAAGCATTATCTCTCGAGATATTAGAAATTTGATAGGGGCCAAGCCATATCTTGTCGAACTTTCCATGCCACCCTTTCTTCTCACATGTCTTATCTAAACATAGAACAAGATCAAAAATTTTGAAGGCTTTAACCTTGGCTTTTCAATTGAACCACCACTTGACTATACTCTGGTGCTTCAAAAAAATTTCTAATGCCTCATCTCTCTTTTCTTCTAACTACAAAAGTTCAGCTAGATGGGCTTCTAATAAATTGGATGGTAGGAATTCTCAATTGAATTGGAAACACAGGTTCAAGCCCATAAACTAGATAGTAAGGGGAGGTTCCTAAAGAATCCTTTTGATGTGTATGATCTACCCATAGATAAAATATTATCTAGGTACATCAGTGCTTTGGATTTCAGTCAATCAATTTATGAATAACAATCAAAAGGTTCTTATTGGTCAATTCAGCTAGCCCATTTCCTTGGGGATAGTAATTAGAAGCAAACTTAATAATAACCCTGCAATCAAAGTCCCACCCAAAAAACTTTAAAGATGTGAAAGAAGAACCATTATCACACACTACAATATAAGGACATCCAAAAAATTTGATAATCCGTGCTTTAAGAAAATTTATAACCACTTCTATTGTGCATTGCTTATAAGGGATAGCCTTTGTCCATCTAGTAAAATACTCAACAACAATTAGAATGTACTTGTGTCTAGTGGAAGATGGTGGATGAATTGGACCCATGAAGTCCAATCCCCATTGAGAAAACGGTCTTACCTCAATTACTAGTTGCAATGGAACTACAAAGCACTTCTCCCTGGTAGTAGAGGTTTGCCAAACATGACATGTCCTTGCATAATTATGTCAATCCTTGAATAAAGTAGGCTATAAGTATCTTGCTCTTAAGATTTGACTTGCAGTGGTAGGACCAAAACCATGACTTGTACCATACATTTCATGAAGTTCTTCCATGACTTGAGCTACCTCTTTCTTGTCCGGTAAATGAAGGTAAATGCCTTCATGATTTTTCTTGTACAAGATTTCTCCTTTCAACATATAGCTAGCACTTTTCAACCTCAAAACTCTAAATTTTACTATATTCAAATGATCAGGGCACTTCTAATTCAGCAAGTAATAAAACATATCATCATACCACTCGTTGGGTGAAACATCTTTAAGATGATATTGTTGTGCTATAATTTTGTGACTAGTTTTAGTCATTTTCCTTGCTAGTGCCTAACCCCTTACTAATTTCATAGGTCATATCTCAATAACATGTTCCTATAGCATAGTTACCCATTTTTCTTTTCGCTCACCCAAATCACTTTATATCAACAAGATTTTTACTACTAAATCAATCAAAATTGTAAACACGTTATTCCTTAAAATGTATTGCCTAAATTTATTTACCCATCTAGCTAATGCATACGCTTGTTTTTCCACATTAGGCTATTTCAATTTTGCATCCTTCAATGGTGCAATTATGAATGCAATTGGGTGCTCATCTCCTCCATCAAACTTCTATGTTAGCATACTAGCACAAGAGTGTTTTGATGCAAATGAGTATATATAAAATTCTTTAGCATAGTTGGGACTCACCAAAATAGGAACATCAAGTATAACTCTTTTTAACTCTTCAAAGGCCTATTTTTCTTTAGAATTCCATTCCACCTTTGCACCCTAGTTCAACATTGAATTTAAGGGCTTGACTATCTTTGTGAAACCAATGATAAAATTTCTAACAAAGTTAATCTTTCCAAAGAATGATTTCATCTCTTTCTTAGTTGTGGGAGGCTGGATTTTCAAAATTGTCTGGATATGCTCAGGGTCAATTGAAATACCATTTTTTGAAATGGCATGACCCAGTAGCTTGCCCTCGGTCACCCCAAAAATACACTTCTTTGGTTTTAGAGAGATACCAAACCCCCTATATCTTTGAAATACCATACATAAATCTGACATATGGTCTCCCCTTTTCTTAGAAAATATAGCCAACTCATCCATGTAAATGATAATACACTTACAAATTATGTCTTTGAAAGTAATGTACATTGCTTGCTAAAAAGTGTCTTTTGAATTAATTAACCCAAATGGAATCCTCCTATACACAAATTTCACCCACTTAGTCATGAAAGATATCTTATGCATGTCCTCATATTGAACCATTACTTGATTGTAACCTAAATATTTATCCAAGAAGGACATCATTTGAGAGTCACTAACTATTTGCAAGACTTCATCCAAGGATGGGACTAGATAATTTTCCTTTTCTAAGGCACGGTTCAAATTCCTGAAGTCCACACAAAGCCTAATCTCACCATTCTTCTTTTGTACTAGCACCAAGTTTTCAACCTAAGTTGAGTGCCTAACAAGAAATGTGATGTGAGAAAATAGCAACTTTTGCACTTCTCTTTGAATAGCAGGCTCTAGTAAGGCATTAATCAGTCTTTTCCTCTATCAAAAGGGCCTAAAATCTAGCTTTAGAGGAATGGTATGTCTGGTAATGGAAGTTTCATAGGTCTTGAGATATTCATAAATCCAAGCTATGACATCTTGATAAGAATGTAACACACTGATTATCCCTTTATTTTCCTCAGGAGTGCAGAATTTACCGATGAAAAAATTCTTCACTTCCTCTAGAGTGCACATGTTATAAGTATCATGTTGGTCATTTACTAGATACTTTCTAGTCTTTTGATCTTGATCTCATATCTTATTCAAATCAAAGATCCTTTCTAATTGTACCATTCCTCTAGGAATTATATTTTTGTTGAGATTAATTACTCACTCCATATATAACTCTACTTATTGTGGTTTTGTATCATCAATAATCTAAGAAGAAAAGACATGAGAACTAGTATTGATCATGTTATCTAGTATTCATGGGACTAGAGTGAGCTCAATGGTAAATCTCTTCAATCCTAATAAAGATAATGGCTCTAGAGTACTTGTTGCTTGTGTGAAAGCATTAGTAGTTTGGTTCTTACTTCAAGGAATCAACTAAATATTAAATGCATTGAATCCTTCTATCAAGTCCCATACTCTATCCTAATAATTTTTCATTCTCCTATCATGGAATTATTACTATCTTCTAACCTATTTAACTACTAATTCTAAATCCCCAAAAACCTATAAAGCTTTAACCTTCTTCCTTAGGGCCATTAGTAATCCATGTATCAAAGCCTCATACTCTACAACATTGTTGGTGCAATGGAACTATAATCTATATGTAGCAAAGAAAGTTTTACTTGTTGGACTTATTAGATCAAATCCTGCACCATCGCCTTGCTTTGATTTAGAACCATCAAATTATAATTTCCAAAATGTAGTAGACTGTATACCTTTTGAATTTTTTATACTCCTATTCTTTCTTTGTGAAGGATCCTCTTGCTGAACATTTTTTCCCATTTTCTCATTTTGGATTTCCTGAACATCAATCCTGACTACTGGGACAAGATTAATATACCTCTTAATTTTCTCTATAGGTTTTTAACAAGGACAACATTCAATTTTAGGATGTGATGCGTTATGAACTCTACACCATTTATGCAATAGTAACTACTCAAATTTCATTGTTCTTCCAAGACTAATCTGATCTTCAACACACTTTTGAATGAATTCTTAGAAATTATCAAGCAAACTAATCTTACCATCATTTTGTGAGTCATCACTATTTGGTTCAACCAATACTTATATCCTAATTGAAAACTAAGTTGGGTCCCTAGGCATATCGTACATCATCAAGACTTCCTCTACTCTTGTTTCTTCTAAGGTTGTAGCTAGAACATAATTCCCCAAACTAGTCTCAGAAATTAGTAATTCATTTATTATTTTTTGGTATTCAATGATCAAATATTTCAGTCTAGATTCTCATTCAATATTGATTTGATTAGGTATTCATTTCCATGGTAGCCACATATTTGAATGATCAATGTTAGTGTAACCATTAAGTTCCCTTGTGAAATCCCTCCCTCAGCATTTAGGATATCTATCATTTGGATGTTGATTATTTGTCGCACCCTCGGGTCTGATGCAAATTGCATAGGAATCATGTTCAATTCACCCACTATAGTCACCTTTGTTTTATCTAGTTGGGTAACCTTTCATTGGGAGAATGCAAGAGTAATACCTAATTCTTTACAAACTGAAAATGGCATAACTTTTGTAGAAGTCGTAGAATCCAATAAACAATTGTACAATTTTTTACCAAATATACAAATAGAAATCAAGAAAGGAGGATTCTTCTACTTGCCTTGGAAAAAACTTACTGAAGTATCAACTTGTGCTACTTGAGTTTTTTCCTTCTCCTTACTCCTATCCTTATTCTGAGCTTGAACTTGATCCTTTGATGTTTGTGAATTTTGTGCTTTTGAAATTACTTGTTTGACCATTGGTTCACTAAAGCCAACGTTATTTATAGTAGTATCTTACAAATATTTGGTATATATTTTCCACTCAAAGAACCAAATACATCATTTCTAATTGTGGTAACTCTTAACAATTCAAAAGAAAAAAGGCTAACTCTTACCCTTTTGAGTTCTTTAGCAACGTACTCACTCATTTGATCTATACTTATACCAAGTCAATAAATTTTAAGTTGCTCCACTAGCATCAGTGTGACCTCCTTTGGAAGCATCAGATGATCCTCCTTTGTAAAAATATTGCATTGGCACCTTCAAATAAGAAGGATTTTTGCTTGCATTTGGATTAGGAGGTGTATTGAAGTTGTTTGGAGGAGTAGAGGTGGTAAAAGGGCCTTCAACTTTCCTATTTATTAGATCATAAGGCTTGGTGTGCTGATGGAACATTTTAACTTCATTTATCCCACATTGTTCTTAATCCAATGGACCATTATCAACAACAGCATTATTTTCAAACAACTGAGATATAGATTCTTCATTACACACCTACTCCAACTTGGCATCATTCCCAACTAATTCTTCTTTGGGTCCATTTTATTTACTTTATGGGAGAGGAGCATGATTCAATAAAAAAACTGGTCAATCATATGGATTTGTGGAAACTATCTCTTGTCCACTTAAACCATTACTAGTAACCTATTGCACTTCCATCTAGAATATTGCAGTTGTAGTTTGGAATTCTAGACATTCAAATTCATAATGTTGATTTATCTTGTGAAGTCTACACCATCCAAACAATGAAACCTTAGCCAAATGAACTCTACTTGATGTCTTCTTTGAATGATTGAGTGAATCCAAAATGTGTTGGAACTCCCCTATTATTAGGCCTAGTATTCCATGCTCTATTATGTCTTAGAGATGACCTTCTGTCAAAATTTTGGCCTAAACTTTGTCCTTTTTAAAACCCTTGTCCTAAATTCTATGTAAAGTTTTGTTATCTCAGGTATAATTGGATTGAATACCTCTTTGAGAATATTGTAACTAGTTATTTTGATTTCTTAGATAAGTAACTTTTGTGGATAGCATCTTCAATTGTTCTACCAATTCATCTAACATCTCCTTGTCTAAATTGCTTTGTGCAAGGAAAACACTTGCAGAGTTTTGCAGATAGATAGGATGTGAACTTGAATTATGTGGATGATTGATCACTTCAGAGTTTTGAAAATAGGCTAGGATGTTGGCCTATTGTTGAGGGTACACTGACTGACTTGGATTTGGCAAGTAACTAGGAAAGGATTGAACCTGACTCAATGGTGGACCTGAATGGGGAGCCAAAGGTAATTGAGGAATTGGGTTTATTAAAGGAGTTTGATTGGCCAAAGCCTAGTTTAATCCCCAAATTTGTCTAGGGTGAGCAATGGGTCCTGTTGATGGTGTTTTCTACACAGCAACAACTAAGACATAATATAATATCCTATCTCTCTTGAAATGTAAATCTCTATGGAAAAGAGATAATCCCAAGGTCTCTAATGTCAGGTCTTGACAATGTAGTGAAACAACTCAGAGATAATGTGAAAATGCTGGTAATCACAAAGGGACCTTATTACGAGCAAAACTGGATTCCCAACTTATCAGATATAAACAATAGAGTGATACTCTCAAACTTGATACAAATTAGATAATAAAGAAATAAAAAAAGATAAAAGGTTTCCAGAGATAATCTTAAAACTATTTTAACACTAATAACACTAAGATTGAAAGTGCCAAAGGATAAGATGTTCAAAATGGACCAATCTCTCATAAACTATCTTCTGCTTAACCCAGACGAATCTGCAACTCCACAAAAGTAGTGTAATCTTCTAAGGTATTGAAAGATTTTCAAATCATGAATATTCACTCAATCAACCTTACAACAATTGAGATGAATAAATTTCACAATTGAACTAAGCACAAATATAAGCCCAGGCTAACTTTGCAAAGTAGCTAACAATTAGCTAACTACAAAAAGTATGGACTAGAGATCGCTACAAACATTTCAAACATAAAACCCTAAGCATCATCAAATCATTAACCATAAACTATAAGCAATTTTAAGGATAGAATAAAAAAAACCATGCCAGATGAGTTTCCAGAAGATGGATACCAAACACAATATCCTCCTTCTATTAAATCATCCAAATAGCAATAATTCCAGTTTTCTGTTACAATATTGCTTGAAAATGAACCCTAACTTGCTCTTACTTGCCCTTACACTTCTATCCCTCAATCTCTTATCTATATTTTTTCTCTTATAAAATGAGGCAACATACCCATTCTTGTATAGAATCAACAAGATAGGTTAGCACAACTTATAATTTTATAATAAACATAACCTAAAAATAGGTCAGCCCAAATGAATAATTCGAACATATGAAATGTGCCACAACACCAATTTCACCTAAAATAGCCAAAATATCAAGATGTCAGCCCAATTCATATAAATAATGGGGAAGCACAAATATCCATGCAACTCTATATATTCAATCCCCATCCTTATCCTTAGATTTATCCTCTTCTCCATGTACAACCAACAGAACCCTATCCAGCTCAGCAATAGGTGGCACAGGAAAAACCCTAACCTTTCTCTCAAGAGTTTTAACATCTTCTCTTGCCTGTCAAACTATACCATCCCAATCAGCCTTTTTGGTCAAATATCTATCAATGACAGCAATGTAAGTGGCAGCATCATCCAACTGATGTTCATTAACTGGTCCCTCACTGACTGGAGAATATACATCTCTCCACCATTCTCTAAGTTGCTCCAAACTGAGATGCTTCGGAGCAAACCTTTTCCTTCTAGTCATGACTTCAAAGAATGAAATGCACTTTCCATGAACATCAGTTAGAGCATCTTCAATTAGCTTTGCCTGCTTATGGATCTTCTTCAAAGCCCTCTACCTCATTTACAAAATTTCAAACCACTCCCAAGGTTTAGAAACCCTAGGGGAAGGAAGAATCCTGCATTTAACCAGCCTATCCTCAGAGAACCCCATGATAGTTGTAGCCTTCTACAACAAGAGGTCAGTATCCACATTATCTTGTTCCAATGTAGTCTTTAATTGATCAATCAACCTTATTGCATCTCCCCTAGTGGATAATATTCCCTTAATGGCTTCGTCTCCTCTATCTTGGACACCTTTCAGCCAGGTAGCCGCAGCATGTGAAGTAATTTTCATTCTCTCCAACTCAGAAATTGTCTCCTGGGGAATGAATCCTACAATAGAAGAGGAAGAGCCAATGGCTTGCAAGGGTTTCATTAAATCCTACAAGTATTTTCTCAAAGTTTCATTCTCCTTCTCTAGTTCATGTCTAGTCTGCACTGCCTTCTTTAATCTCCCCACAATTACCGCACTAGAACCCTCATACTCTTCAATATCTTGTTCCATAGTAGCATGTCCCAAATCAATAGTTTGCACATCATAACCCTGAGCAATGATATTATCCCTTTCTTTATTTGGAGCAGGGGTAGCAATATGGGCCACCTGATTGCTTGATCCATCTCTTTCAATCTGAGAGATAACCCTTGCTTTCTTTTTACCCCTTTGCTTCTCTACATTCACCATGAGGGCACCCCAATTAAGAGGAGCATCCTCAACAATTACCACTTTACACCTAAGTTCCTTTTCGAGCCAATCAGGAACAGTGAACTCGGTGGGCACAGTGTTCTATTTACCCTATTCCTTCTCCTGCTGATCATCAGTAATACCTACTTCAACATTTGGACTTTTAGGAACATCCACCATTGGGTCTTCTTCCTGCTGTACTTGTTCTTCTACAACAACTTTTATTGGTGAGGGAGCCCTAACGAATTTATCCCCTTCCTTTTGGGAAGACTTACCCATTTGTTCCTTTATAGGAGAATCTGCATGTGCCACCAAGGGAGATTGAATCACCTTGTTTATCTCTGCCTCTGCATTGAAGAGGTATCCCTCTTGAAACTCCTCTCCATCCAACTCCTTAGGATCTTCGTCTTGTTTTTTCTCTCCCCTCACACTGCCAGCATCTTGCGGAATGGAAGAGAAAACTTGCTCAATAATAGGAACACTTACCAAAACATCCTCCTTGGCCATAGTATCTCTTGGGGAAGGAGTCCTAGATCTCCTCATATAAACTTGTGTCTTTTCCCTAGAGCTTTCCACTTCTACCATTGGTGGCTCAACCTTCTTGTCAACCTTGGGAGTCTCCTCCAACTTGTGTGATGTCCTTGTAGTTCTTCTCTTTTTAATCAATGCATGGACACTCTCCACCTCTTCTTCCTCTTCATGATTCTTTTCAACTTCTTTTCTAGAGGCATGTTTCCTCTTCTTGGTAACAGGCTTTCTCTGCTTTCCCAGCTCCACAGATTTCTCAACCTGGACATCCCTTACTTGGATTCTAAAAGGAGAGGCCACATTCTCCTTACCCTTTTGGTTTGGTTCAACAGAAGCTTCAGAAGTAGAATGAGATTCTAAGTCTCCCATCAGGTCATAGGTGCATGGAACACCTTCACCCTCGAGCTCTAGCATCTTGTGTTTCAACCACATCTTAGTGAATCTAATTACTGGGTCCATGACCTAATCCAAGTTAGTCTTCTTGTCTTCCAACCAGTCAACTTCTGCAACTAGTTTACCCTTCACTGCTTCGTAGACATGGCCTTGAATCACATTTCCATCCTCCCGAATTTGATATTGGATGGCCCTCACATTATACAGCCTCACCAAGTCTACTGGTAGTCTAGAAAACTTCTTTTCCCTTACTTGAAACTCATCGGCAAGGTTCACCCAATAATCCTCAATATGAGGCTTATGGCCATAATCCTTGTTGGCTCTCTTTTGAGCCTCACCAGTTATATCAAATTTTGTTCTCTAGGTGTGAAAGGAAAGGCCAAAAGTACACATCTCTTCCTCTGTAGCATGGGCAGACTGAATGGAGGCACAAACTTCACCCACTTCAACTTTTAGAGGGAAATCATTCCCAAAACCGGTCTTCTGCATCTCTCCCTTTACAATATTATCAAAATCACAGATTTGCATAACAACTTCTAACAAAATGATGTGATTTATGGGATACCTTGGAAATCTATAGGGAGCCTTCTAAAAACCACCAATTCTGATGTAAGAAAAGGTGGGGAACTGGATAAACCATGCTCCATATCTTCCCACTAATTCCTTTGCCTTGTCGGAAATTCTCACATGCTCTGCACCCTAGAGCAATCTAGTGATATACATAGTGAGGGCATCATTTGACCTCCTATAACTCCCACCAGTTAAGTGCAACTCTGGGTACACCTCGTAAATGGCATCCTGCCCAAAGACACCTCTAGTGCTCAACCCCTAATATGGGTGAAGTCTTGCCAATGAGTACACTAGATAGGAAGTCATAGTAAAAGTCTTGGTTTGCAAGACGTTGCAGAGTTGCTCATGGATTGCAGCACTGATGGCACCCGCCTAGTGATAATCAAATCCTTGCTCCATTCTAGCAATTACATGGAACATCCATGTCTCAAAGGCCCTTGCACTTTTCAATCCTACGAACCTACTGAGAAGGGTGATAGCATTATAATATTCTCTCTTGAACTTCAGCCTAAACAGTTGCTTGGGCAACTTAGAGAAGTGAGATTTAGGCTTCTCCAGCCAAGAGTTAATCACCTGTTGGGACTTAACCATGTCTTCATCATAATATTTTTTAGCCTGTCCCTATCAAAGCCTACCACATAGGACCTCTTAGGCATGTCAAAGGTTGCAGCAATGGAGACTAGACTGAATCCTACCTTGAGGGCCAATGATCCTCTGTGTACCCTTATCATAGTTCCTAGCACATTATAGCACCAACTCATAACATTGTACCACAGGAGGGAAACCTACCACATGAGTTAATCCAAATCGTACCATCCCTACTACCAATAAAGGAGGATTCGGTGCTATCATCTCTTCCTTGAACTCTTCATAATCCCACATTCCAACATTTGTATCCATTATCCCTGACCAAATTGAGGTCATCTTGTTGTCAGGAATTTTACTCTTCATATCTAGCTTAACCTTCTCTGCATCCAAAATAGCAGAAGCCTCTACACCAAGGTCAGTTGTCTTTCCCTTGCCCCAACCAGTAATCTTCTATCCTGATCCTACCTACAAACATGTAAAGATAACATAGGATTAGATTCATCAAAAGAAAATAAGTGCGAAAGACCATTATCTCAAAGTTCGGGATTCAGCCCCCCTCACAGATTCTGTACTGGGAAGGATTTTGAGAAAATCTAGGCCAAGCGGATTCCAGTGAACCAAACAAACTAAATCCCAAAATATCTTTTAAATCATCAACTCAGCCAAGGAAAAGCATTAAGAATACTTAGCACAAGTTTCTTAAGTTAATCAAATGTATTACTAAGAAACCCACAATCCGCAATTATCAAATTCAATCATTTCCCCAAAACACCTGGAAGAATCCACCAGAGATGGATTTTGGTGAGATTTAGCAAAACTACATCAGACTCAGGGAAAATGAAGGGGCATGGAATATCGGGGGAATTCGGATGGAATGGATTTTCCCAAAATCAAAGGTATGACAATATCTAAGCTTGAAATCGGAAAAATGACCCGACTGTGGACTTGGGGAGAATCCAGATGGAATGGATTTTGGTGAAACTAAAGGAAAAACATGTTAAAGTGGTAAACCGAGGAGAGATAGAAAATTCAAGGAAATCCGGGGAAAGTGGAATTCCGTGAAGACCTCAAAAACTCGAACCCATCTACATCCTCTGTACTTTACCATATCAATTCAACTCATTCCGGATCCAAGCCAGAAATCCAAAACCAACCCAACCTAGGACCTTAATGAATAAACTATGAACTAATGACCCAGTCCTCAACAATTTCGAAGACAAATGGTCATGCCCTAGGTTGGGAACCCTAAATGTCCGCCATGAAAGCACAGACAATTCAGCAATTCACCAAAATGAAAACTCAAAGTCACAGTGAACCAAAGCCCAAACAATAACCAACACTAGACCAAGCGTAACATTTGATCAATCAAAAACTAACTAATGCAACATAATAAAACCCCCAAAATGCACAAGAATAAAACCCCCAAAATGCATAATGATGACGTGCACCCCAAAAGACCAGAAAACTACAAATGACTTTCCAAGTAAAATGGTGAGAAGCAAATTGAAACCAAGAGAAAGCAAAGTGCATATACATACCATGGAAGCACAAGGGTTGTGATGAAGGAAATTAATAAATAACCACTTGATGTTGACTGGATATCACCCACGCACTCCAAAAGCAAATGCATAGCTCAAATAACCCCGAAGATCAAAATATCCAGCAAAACACCAAAGACTTCAATCACACAAGTTCAAACGATAGCAAATGCACAACTCAAAATGATTAATTACTTCCCAAAACCTCAATATATCAAAGCCTCTTTCCCTCGTACAAACGCCATTAATGCACCCGATAAGAAAGCCACAACCACAAAGAATTTCAGGGATTCGACTCTAGGAAGGATTTCGGAGAAATCTGAAACATGTGGATTTTCCTGAGAACTGCGTAAAAAGGCCCATTTCGGACAATCAGAGGAAACCGGGAGAATTCGGCCCAAGCGGATTTTCCCCAAAATAATAAAAAACTTGAAATAAAGCCGAAACTTTAGATTTTCAACATAGCTCAAAAGGATACCACTTTAATTGGCAAAATATGACATTTAGAGCACAAACTGAAGCAAGCAATGCCCTCAGAAAGAGGGTCCCCACATTCAGTGGGGCGTGTGTGCAAAAACTACACAATAGGTCCCAATGATGGCAAGGGTCCAACTAAATGTTGCCTTAGATCTGTGCTAGCCTTAATTGTCTCTGCATATATATCTATCGATTTAGCTAGAGGTTGATGCATACTCTTAATAAATACAAAAGTAAGACTATCTAAGG
Organism: Sequoiadendron giganteum; assembly: GCA_007115665.2. NCBI lineage: Eukaryota > Viridiplantae > Streptophyta > Pinopsida > Cupressales > Cupressaceae > Sequoiadendron > Sequoiadendron giganteum. The sequence continues at coordinate 48,789,378 of VCHN02000014.1, read as the reverse complement.
CTTTGTAATAGACCTCCTTGGTTGATGCCTCATCAAAAAAATATGGTGGCTATATCAAAGAAATATAAAAATATAAGGGTTTAGAGATATTTCTAATCTAAAACCTAAGCACAATCATGTAAATAATAGAGCATTCAAGGAAAAACAATCTTTCAAAACCAATTCCTTCTTAATCAAGATTAAATCTATAGTATCACAAGAACAATGCAATCTGCAAAGGTACTAAATATTTTCAAATTGCAAACATTCAAACATTCATCCAAAAGCATGAAATGTATAAACATACACAATTGAACTTCAGTGCAAAAAAAATAGGCCTAGGCTAACCTTACACAATAATTTACAATCAGAAAAATGCTAGAAGTATGGACTGAAGATTCCTCAACACCTTAAATAGTTTATCATAAACATGAACAAATTGCAACTCATTCTAAGTCTAATCTTAAAATCACCTACTCAAAACAACTTATAATAGATTTGAAACATAGGAACCATGCATAGATGAAACAACACAAAGAAGAGAACGAAAAGAAAATGTCTTCAATTGTATTCACTTCACCAAAAGTTTGCAAAAATTCTAGTATCTTAGTGATTACAACCAACAACAACCTTAAAAATGAGGGGAAAGTCTCAATATATAGAACAACCCAAACATGTTAGCCTAAGAAAGGAATTAAATTAGGTTTAGAATTAGGTTAGCTAAAATAAGTCGGCCTTGGTAGTTTTAATCACCTAATTTAATTTTGCAATATAATGTCACAAAGGTTGGCCTCAAAAGATGTTTATAATTAAATAAAAGGGCTTTTGCACAAAGTTCTAAGCACACCCGACTTGTAACTCAAGGAATCTTGATGCGGTATGCACATTGTTTGATGAAGTCAAGATGGCTCATCATCCTTGTCCTTTTCTTAATCTCTGGAAAGTTCTTAAACTTTTGAAAGCACGTTATCTAGGTTGGCTTGGTCTGGAATTGTAATAAATTTTCTTCTTAACTTAACAGAGTTCAAGTCTTCTCTATATTTATCAAAAGTATTTTCCTAATCAACCTAAAACCCTTGATATTTATCCAAATTATAGATATAAATAGCTTCATCCTTAAGTTGAATTGATGTGACAGGTCCATCTTTAGTTGGAGAATATACTTCATGCCACCAATTTTTTAATTGATCAAAATTCAAATTCTTCTTTCCAAATTTCTTCCTCCAAGTGACAACCTCCAAGAATGCAATATAGCTATATGATATCTCCTTGACTTTACTTTGGATCTTCCATTCTTTCTTAAGTGCCTTTATCATAAGTTCTCTTTTAAAATTGAACGCTCCCATCTAATCAACTAGTTTATTCACATTCTCAACTGCAAAGATATCTTCCTTAATCAGCACTTCTTTTGGAATTTCCATCACTTTCTTTAGTATAGTGATGGTTGCATCATCTACTACTTGACATTCTATTGTAAGCTAAGTTATTTCTTCAAGAAATGATGAAGCATTATTGTGTATGTGAAATACCCTCTCAATCATAGAATCTCCCCTTTGGCATACATTGCCAAATCATTGTTGAGGAACCTACAAAAAGGTTCTCATTTTCTCTATCTCACTAATGGCATCTTTTGATAAAAAATATTCTAAAAATGAGGTAGTTTCACTAGCTTGTGTTTTCAAAGGTTTTATTAAATGTTGTATATATCTTTGCAATTCCATCTTTTTTTGTTGTATCTATTGCTTAGCTTGAGTTTCATTGTCTAATCTCTTCAAAATTGTTTGTATTGAATCTTCAAGGTCTTCTTTTTTGTGTGACTTAGTAGAAGGACCTAGATTGATTGTCTCAACCTTGTAGTCAGATGGTCTGATCTCATCCTTATTCTTATCACTTATGGGTGTTGGAACATGAATAACTCTATTATTATATTCATCTCTTGTCATTCTCGAAACCACCATTTCTTTCTTTCTTTCTTTCTTTTGATTTTCCCAAGTTTTCAGAAAACTTACTCCAATCTAGAGTCTCTTCTTCCACAATGACTGGTTTAGGTTTAAGGCATTCTTTTAACCAATTAGGAGTAGTTGGTTGTTCTATTTTTGCATCATCCTGAGAAACATTTGGTTCCTCCTGATCCTTAGACTATTTGACTTTAAAGCTTTGTGGATCCTTATTAACATCATCTTGACTTTTCCTGTCCTTCTTGGTTTTCAACATTAGATACATGTACTTCTTCTTTATCAGGAGAATATGAAGGCATTTCATTTATTTTCTCTAGGAATTTCTCCTCTTCCTTATAAATTTTCAACTCATAAGCCTTTTGTTCTAATTATACTCCAAGATTACCAAGTTATCCACTCTTAGGAGTTGGCACATCTTCTTCTTCCTACTATTATCCTAGATCCCTAGAGGTGTTACCCTTATCTATTGTAGCTTCTCCCTCCTCTTTATCACTTTTCACATTCTATGGAGGGGATTTGGGAGGAGTATTATTTCTTGTAACTTCTCTCTTAGTATCTTTAATTTCATTAGTTGAAGTTTCTTTAACATTGTCTTCAAGCTCATTCACCACCTTTTCAATATTTTCTATAGTATAAGGAGGAAATTTTGTCTTTGGAGAATTCTTCCTCACATATACTTGTGGTCTCTCTCCAGAGCTGTCTACTTCAATTACCTCATTCTTATTTATATCTCCTTCACTAGCCTCAATTTTCTTGGACCTAGATATCATCTCTCCTTCAATGATAATCCTTCTTTTCTTGGAAGGTTGAACTTTTGTATCTCCACCTTCAGTAATCTCCTTTGTTGATTTTCTCCTCTTTGAGACTGGTTGTCTTTTACGCTCTTTGAAATTTATCTGACTTCTAGTTTTCCTCTTGATTACAATAGGCCCTCTTTTTGTATCCTCCTCATCATGAGGAAATGCAGTTTCATCTTTTATGTTCTTGGTTTCTTCCTCTAAATGGGAGTCCAAGTCTCCCAAAAAATCAAATGTAAAATTGGTTCCTGTTGCTTACAACTCCAAAACTTTATGCTTTACCCACTGCTTGGAATATCTCAACATAGGAGTGGTAATTTGATCCAAGTCAACAACTTCATCTTTTGACCAGTTGATTGTAGGAAGTGGCTTATCTGAAAACTACATGTAATCATGATAATAGATAGGGCCTTCTTCATCATCCACTTGATCAGGCACATTCACCACTCTATGAAGCCTGATCAATTTTAAAGAAAGCATTGAATATCTTCTCTTTATGACATCAAAATCATCTCTGCAATTTGCCCAGTAATCTTCAATGTGATCTTTGTGTCTATATTCTCTATTTTCCATCCTCCATTCCACTCCATAGGGATCAAAACTGCCACTATCAGAATGAGAATACAAATGAAGGTGAGCCATCTCAATCTAAAAATGATGTGCACTTTTTATGGAATTTCATGCTTCCAAACCACCAATCCTCATAAGGAAATTAACACCAACCCCTATTTTATGTATTTCCTTGAAAATTGCATCAAATGCAGCTAAATGTCTTGTTAACTCTAGCAATATGAGCTTGTTTGTAGGATACCTAGGGAGCTTGTAAGGAACCTTTGGAGATCCATGCACTCTGATATAAGTAAACTTTGCAAATTATATAAACCAAAAACCATATTTCTTGAGTAAATCTATTGCCTTTGCTGAAATTCTTACATGAAGCTTGAATCTTACAGAGTTCTTGTTATGTACATCGTGAAAGAATCATTGGATATTCTAAAATTAGAAGTATTGAACTGCAGCCGAGGGTATACATCATAACCTCTATCATACCCTATTGTTCCCTTGCAACTCAAACCCTTATACCTAAAATTCATGGCTAGCATATACACAACATATGAGGTCATAGTAGATTTCTTAGTGTCTTGCACACTTCTTAATTTCAAATCTAGGTTTTCATTGATAGTTCCTGCCAATTGATAGTGAATTCATTTCTTAATTTGGGAGATGACATAAAACACCCATTCTTCAAAGATGAAAGCTTTATCTAATCCAACCACTCTGTTGAGGAGAGTAATCATGTCATTGTATTCCAATTTGAAGTCACTGCTATGCAATTTTTTTGGAAATTTGGAATAGTGTGACGTTGGTTTCTCCATCCATGAACTATTAATAATTTCCAATGCTTCTACTAGATCAGATCATATAATTTCTCAGCTACCTACAAATTCACCTTCATCAACTTATGATGTTAACCAATACTCAAGCCCTCATCCATAGACTCCTTAGTTATATTTTCCATTATCATACCTTGAAGACTAATAATCATCATCTTGTTTGAGTCATAATTTTTTTCACACTCCATGATCAACTATGAACACTACACTGAAGGTGGGAATCCAACAACTTGTGCCAATCTAGTATGTACCAATATATGTGCCAAAGTAGTAGGTGCATTGTAGTACATCCTTTGTTTGAAATCCTCATAATCTACATGACCCATGTTTGTATCTCCCACTTTTTCCCATGTTGAAATGATCTTGGATTCTGACCTCATGCCTTTGAAGTCATATTTCATCCTCTCAGCCCTAGTTGTGGGTTCCTCTTTAACTGGTTCAGTGGAGTTTTCCTTAGGACCCTTTCCTTTGTTAGATTTTGCCTACATCTAGTCAAAAAGACACATAATTACCATAATTCCAAGTATAACTAAATATTATAACATAATAGCATCATTAAATTCATCATTAAAGCACATATCACCTTAAATCATCATTAGAATCATCAAAACCAAGTTATAATCCTTAAAATCAAGTCTCAAGCAAACCTCAAATTCCTTACTTCATGGATTTTTAGGGAATTTGTCCCTTCACTGATTCCAAGAAAGGATAAACCTTCAGGAATTTCACAAAAAAACATATTACACAAAGAAAGAAAACTTGGTCACATTTTAATCATAAGGTATCCTTAAGATCATGAAAAATCACTTCACATTCTTCCCAAGATTAAATTGTGAACCTATATCAAGCATTTTATAGACTCAGGGATTTCATGCTTTCACAGATTTTAGGGAATCCAAGGCATCACAGATTCCATGAAATGATTCAAGTTCAGGTTTTTCTCGCCTCGATGAATTCCGCAAACGAGGAAAAAGATGCTAATTCCTTTTCATAAACACTTCAAATACTTCAAATACTTCAAATCGGCTCATTATGGTGATTTTTCATTGATTCCATCTTACATCACTTATAAAAAGGAGAACCTTAAAACCTTAGAGAATCTTCAACCAAATTGAATTTCATGATAGACACAACTTCAATTTTTCCACAAGGACAAGAATTAGGCAAAGGATAAAGTCTTGGGTTTTCCACTTAGAGGCGGATTCTACAAAGAAACACGTTGCGCATTCCAAGAGCTAAAGGATTAAGCAACATATTTATGGCTCATCCTCAACTCTTCAAGATGAATGAAATTTGAATCATATTGTTTGAATTACATACTAAAGTTCAATTATCACACTCAAATCATGATCTATGATCCCATTTAAATTAGAATCTGCAAGTGAAACTACTCAATATTGATGAATTTCTTATCTAGCAAGAGCTAGGGTTTTCCTATGGGTGCACTATTGCTTCTAAATCCTCCATACCATTGGGAAAATTAACCATTTTATTGAAAATATGCCCTAATTCATGGTACTCATAATTGTAGACATGGAAAAAATATCGATACACTTGATTCTGATTACTAACAGCATTTGATCTTGAATCATCTTCTTAGCTTATCATCACTTTTCATCCCTTAATTGAATAAATCATTATTTATCTGATTAAGTCATTCTTTCTTGTTAATTAAATTAATCATTCTGATTTAATTAAATAATTCATTTTATTTAATTAAATCCCTAAAGTCATACTATTAAATAAAATAAATTAAACCTTGTTTAATTTAATCTAACATCATCCCCTTTTAATTAAATAAGCCACAATCTTTATTTAATTAAATTCTAAATCATTTTTCCTCTCAACTTTGATTTAAATAAATCCTAAAATCTAAATAAAATTTGTCACAACATCTAATCTCCCATTAAATCGATCAAATCCTGATTAATTTAATCCAAATCTCCTAATTTCTCTAGATTTTGCCACTTGCACATGAAAATACATTTAATTGATTTATTAAATCCATATTTTCTCTCAACATGGCATATTTAGGGGAATATTCCTCCATTTTTGAAAATCCCTCTAAGTGGATTTGTCCATCCAACAAAGCATTTATCTCCTCTTACATGTCCTTGTGCATTGAGCCAAGTGGCATTTAAGTCATTTTCTTTCCCTCTTCAACAAGTCATTTCATGAATTTCAAAATCCACCCAATATCATTTATTGGCTCATTCACCAAAATGTGCCCAAGCTTCCTCCATTAACATCTTGACAAGTGGCACTTGGCCATTGGATGTTGAATGATCCCACATTGCTTCATTTTGCTCATTCCTCCATCTTGTCTTTCTATAAATAGAAGGATATTCTTCTCATTTGATCATCCACAATTGAGAGGAAACTTACTATCTTCACATTTAGAGCAATTTCATCCATTTTCATAAGCATTTTCCATTATCATAGCTAGGCTATTGCAGTTTTTATTAAGGAATCACATTGTTCTTCCTCAACAAGTGGATCAATCTTCATCAAATCATCCAATCATACAAAGGAATTGGGAAAGGGCCGATTTCTACACATAATTGGCACCAATTCCCCCATGGGATTGAGGATTTGCATTCTTAAATAGGATTTAATTTCTTTTCTTGTTTTGTTCTTCATTTCTTTCCTATTTTGAGCATGGTAGATGAGTTTCATGGGGAATCTTAGTTCTAATTTGCATATGAATCTAATATTGTGTTTGTTTACTATGTTTGTGTAGGTCTAGGATTGGGGTTCACATTTTGGAGCTAGAAGGAGGGAAAATCTAAAGGATTTAATCACATTTTTTGAAAAATTTCATGCTTTTTTGCAGCTTACAAGAAAATCAGCCACTAACAGTTAAGCAACGCTATATTGCACTACTCCAATTCTCAAAGTCTGCCGCTGGAGTCTTCCCACCCAAAAAAATCAAATTTCAAACTGACCCGTGGAATTTCCAAATTATAAACTCTATTGCTGGTCAAATAGAGCCACAATTGCGGTCTCTGTTTTATTGCAGAGCATTGCTCTCAGTAATTAGTGGCGCTATATTGCGTCATTGGTCATTCTAAAATTTTCTATACCCACAAACTACACCGCTACAGTTGGGTAAAAGGAATAATTTTATTTATTTTCACATGTGCTTTTTCCCAGTTTGATTATTTGGACCTCTAACTAGTTTTTAGTCTCTGTCTTGTGTAGTATTAATCAAATTTTTGTAGGTTGGCCTGATTGAAGTAAATACATAAGATGAAGACTAAGGTTCTCCATGTCATCGTTCACTCATTGTACTTAGTGTTTTTAAACACTTTGGGAGAAATTGTAATCCCTTTCTAAGGATTTGATTACCTTCATTCTTTTAGGACACACTAAATTTCTTTTTGGGCTCTAAAAAGAACACTACACAAGCCTTCATTTTTTCTACAAAAGGTTAAAAAGAACTTTAGGAAAACTTACTAGATTTTGTTTAAGGTTAGAACAAAACAACTTTCATGTTTCCTTTTGATGCTTTAAAAAAAATCTAATCATTTCTTTGAGGATTTAAAATAAACATGTGCATCTTTGTTTTGTAATCACTTAACCAAAATAATATCATCAAAAGGACGTATGCACTTCTCTCACGCTTTATAGTGATCTTGAGAATCAAAATTCGTTTTGGTGATCTTAAGTTGTGTAAGTAATTGCCTCCACATTTCAAATTGGGTTTTAAAAATTGAACCAATCTTGCAAGTGTGAGTGGAACATATCGTGTGTACTCTCTCTTTGTTTCTCAACAAAGATTGATCGAACTACATATATGTTTGCTCGCTTTTTTTTATCTTAGAGGGCCTGCCTTGGTGGGAAAAATTACTCACCCCAAGGGAATGACCCAATTTTTAATGAGCTAAATCCAAGCTCTTCCAAACCGCTATAGAAATTTGTGGTTACGATGAAAATTGTAAACAATGGGAAGCGGTGCATAATAGATCTCCCCTTGTATCTTTATGATGCATAAATCCCTTGTTCTAAGGGTTGGGATATCTCTCATAAGGATTTTATCATTTCATCCCCTAAATTGGATGCCCTTACTATGAACTTTTTTCAAAAGCCCAAAATCTCAATATTTGTTGGCGTTAGGAGGTCGAACCTTTGGAGTTGTTCCACATTTTGATGACTTTTAGTAGAGATGAAAAGTATGCCATGGGAGATTCATGGGTACTGATGCTTGGCTGATGCAAGAAGTGAGTGCTCTGTAAGGGGGAGCCTATGTGGTCAAGCATCTAATCATCCACTAAGAGTAAGTGTAGCTAGATTCATCCAAGTGGGAACTCAACATATATTTTATTTTTCCATCCTAGGGTTGTGCAATATTTGAGTCAGTTAAACACATTGCTTGGATCCAAAATCTTGAAAACAAACATTCAACATTCAAATCATCCAAATTTAAAACCCTTTAGGAGGGGAAAATACCTTTGAGAAATCCAGGTGTTATTTCTTTCCCTAGGGATTTTATCCTTAGAGGTTTCTAAGCATTTGGATTTATATCATAATTTTCTCATACTAAAGTCATAATTAGGAAAAAGTTTCCTTGATTTCTTTGATTTCCACACAATGAACTTTGTGGGATGAAAGAAAGTTAGGACATTTGACATCTAGTTTGAAAAATCTAATCAAGAATTGTTTGTCGTAAAAAGAATTGATTAAACAAAGATATGGAACAATTGAACCACACACATGTGTTCTTACAAATGATTTCCCACAAAATCAAAATCTAAAAATCAAGGTTCAAAAGTCCTAGTCCAAGAGACCATGGAGAATGTCTTTCAAGGCTTCATGAGGTAAGAGAAAGGTTGGTTTACAACTTCTACAAGAAATCTTCAAAGAACAATCCTAACTTGTATTAGTTTTATTATCAACGAAATCCAACTCTCTTTCAAAGGTTTTTTTTTCTCACATAGGGAGTATCGAGCATGTTCTTCAATATTGAGTTCTTGTAGGAAGGATTTTTATCTAGGTCAAATCTAGGGTCAAAATCAATCTTTCTCATCCATACCTCAAACATAAAAATCAAACATCATCTCACCAAAAAACTCTTGGAAACTTTGTAAACATCATTTATGCTAGACTTCTAGGAAAAATCAAAATCATCTTGTTTGGTTAGATATGTGTAGATGAATCCTTCTCCACATATTTGATCAAATTATCAATCCTTGTGAACAAGTTTACCTGTTGATAAAATCCAACATCTTGGGTTCAAGGAGTTCATTATCCAAAATCATCTTGTTTCACTATCCAAATCAATCAAACTAAACCAAATCAAGTCCTAGAGTTTAGCATTTCCCTCAAGGTTTCTCAAGAGTTCAATCCTCTCCATCATCCATCTTTTGTTTATCCTGTCATCACATTGATCCTTAAATTATCCTAGTTCTTCTCTTTTTGTGCCTAAAGTTAGATCAATCCAAATAATTAGAGGTTCATCTCACACATTCTTGAAAATTGATCCCTATTTAATGGTGCAGACAAGATCACAACACAAGAAGAATATGGAAATCAACAAGGAAACATCAACTTCAAGTGATTTAAGCCAAACTTCTCCTAAAATAAATCCTATTGGATCAAGCAAGCCCCCAAGCTATTTTCCTCTACCATCACAAAATCCTCAAGCGGAGGGTCAAGTAGAGGACATCACCAAAAATGCCTTAGGGATGACACAAGATGAAATCCTTGAGATGGTGCAAAATCCTAAAAATTATCGAATTGTCAATGCTATGATGAGGTTATACCCCTCCCAATACATGCTTGAGTTCGAAAAATAAGGGGCCAAACTCCCTTCCAACTATGACATAAGCACTATTAGGGAAAGACCTCTTGGGATCATGCCCTCAAACTCATCCACGCTTCCATTTCAAAGCGTCATTCAAAGCATCCTGCAAATCACATCATCCATCACTCCAACCTTGCCAATTGTTAGCAAGGGAAGCTCATTTCTTCATGCACTTCAAACACATCCCCTTGTGAGCAATCGAGATTTGAATGAAACCACACCAGATCAATCCATCCTGATAAATCCATTAAACCCATATGTTAAGCTCATATTCCATGATACCACCAATCCAACCTATTTTCATGCAATACCGATTTATCCTCTTAACACGCAAACCTCTCGCCCTACCTCATAAGGAGAAGGTGATTTATTTGGAGTAGGGAGATTCTTTGATCCTTCATCATCATCTCTCCAAGGGAATGCATCACCCATATTTTCGCCATTTCCACCTCTACCACTTACATCTACATCACCTCTTCGGTTGGGTCTTCCCCCTTTACCCACCATCAATCAACCAAATCAAAGTATCATACAAAATCCTCCCATTTTTCCATCAATATCGCAACAACATATGGCATCCATCCAAGCAACCCCAACAATCAATACATCCACCATTCCTCAAATCTCTGAAAGCATGGTTTCCCAAGGACCAAGCACCTCAATCACGCCATCCACCACTTAGACCCCAATCATCAATACAATCATTCCTCTCATCACAATGGTCAACACCATTTCCAAAACACAACATGGAAAATTCATTCAGCATCATGTTGCAAGCAGCTCAACAAGCTACCTATCAAAAGGTGCTCCAAAATCAACAAGATGCATAGCTAGCTGCCCAACAAGCACAAGCACAAAAAGTAGCGCAATACACACAACAGGCTCAATAGGCACAATAGGCTACCCAAGTCCAAGCTTTACTACACCAACAAGCCACCCAAGTTGTGCAAGTAGCTAAAGTTGCACAATCCGCACAAGCTGCTCAAGTTGTACAAGCAGTCTAACAAGTGCACACTCAAGATCAATCCCAATATCAAGCTCAGAAAGCACAAGCACAAGCCCAATACCAGGCACAATTGAAAGTAGTCCAAAAACAAGCATATCAAGATGCCCTACAAGAGTATCAAGCACAACAACAAGCGGCTCAAAAACAAGACCAACAATAAGCTTTGTTGGAATAGAAACAACATGACCAGCAATAAGTGTTAGCTTAATAGAAAATGCAAGAATTACTTGCTAAACAAAGCTTGCAACAAACTCCCACCAACATTCCACCTGTCAATCAGAAAAACACGTTCACTCCACCCCCCTGATCCGAAAGGTGATGTGACAACACAAATCAAAGTTCTCTCATAGCAAGTACTTGATCTTCAGTTAGCAAAAAACAAGGACACCCAGTAATCTATGTCCCTATCCTTTTGACAGGAGCCTTGCAATGGTACCATTCCCAAAGGGATTCTATATTCCCCAATTTGACAAATATCATGGGATCAAAAACCTTGAAGTTCACATCAGGGAATTCTAGGTACATTGCATGGAAGTCACATACAATGATACATATCTAATACAGTTTTTTCCTTGAACCCTGGCTAGTCTTGCCATGGTGTGGCTCTCTCATTTGACTACCAGCATCCAAACATTCCAAGAAATTGTAAATGTGTTCCTCAAGAATTATGCATTCAATATCGGCATAGATGTTAGTCTAGAGGAATTATAGGCACTCAAATAGGGAAAGGGGGAATCATTCGCCTCCTTCCTACAATGATGGTAGTCCAAGGCCAATTGAAGCA
>VCHN02000014.1:48700725-48777557 GCA_007115665.2 Sequoiadendron giganteum | reverse complement strand
GGATTGAGAATTTTTGCACAATGGAAGATCATGGAACTCAAGGTCTATGGAGATTCATAGCTTATCATCAACCAAGTCAATGGTGAATACCAAACAAAGGATGACATGTTGAATCCATACACAAAAATGGTGGAGAGCCTCAAAGAATCCTTTATTAATATCACCTTTGAGAAAATAACAAGAGCTAACAACAAGGCAACATATGATATGGCCACAATTGGATCACTCTTGGAGATCCCACACAACATCCAAAAATAGGAATTCCTTGTAGAGTAGCTTCTCATACCAGCATTTGAGGTTCTAGAGTCTGAATTCGTGTGTGAACTCATTGGGCCCAGTGATCCTTGGTACCATGAAATTTACACCTACTTGAGAATAGGAGTCGTCCTTGCTGACATAACCTTGAACCTCAAAAGAGATTTTGTCAAAAGTTCTTCACGTTTCATCATTCTAGGAGAAACCCTCTATTCTACGAGAATCAAAGGGACCCTATTATGTTGCCTAAATACTTTGGAAGCCCTGATTGCTCTAACCAAAGTACACAACAACATTTGTGGTTCAAACTCAAGTGGTATGACATTGGCTAAGAAATTGTTGAGGAGCGGATACTATTGGCCCATGATGGAAAGAGAAGCAGATGAATTTTTCAAAAGATGTTTGCAGTGTTAGTAGCATCAAGACCTCATCCATGCACCAGCTCAGGAGCTTCATCCCATTATCACACCTTGGCCCTATTGTGGAGTTTTTGCACACACGCCCCAATGAAAGTGGGGACCCTCTTTTTTCACTTTTGGGTGTTTTTTCCCTTCTTTTTGGGGATTTTTCTTGCTTTTGGCCCGTGCTTTAATGTTCATCTTGCCAATTGAAGTGGAACACTTATGAATTTTATTTAAAATATAGAGTTTTGAAATCATTCCAGAGTTTTCACTATTTTTAGGAAAATCCGCCTAGGCCGAATTCTCTCGAGTTTCTTTCGGAGTCTGGAAATGATCGCTTTTCACCAAGATCCAAGAAAATCCATTTGGTCTGGATTTCTCCGAAATCCGTTACCTTGTCAAATCCTCGGGTTTTTGTGGTTATGGTTGTCTTGTTGACCGAATTAATGGAATTTGTACGGATGTTTTGGGGCATCGATATATTGGTTTTTGGGAGGTAATTGATCATTTGAGTTTGTGTATTTTCTTATCATTTGAGCTTGAGTCTTGGAGCTTTTGGTGTTTTACTGGACTATGGATTTTTGAAGCCATTTTGACTGTTGCATTTGAATTTCATGTGCGTGGATTGTATCCTGCTCATGTTTGACATTTATTTGTTGGCGTCACCAGTTCCAATCCCTTCGCTCTCATGGTATGTAAATATGCCCTTTTCTCTATTGGTTTGGTCACTTTGCTTCATTTTCTTTTGAGTCCTTCATGGTTTCCTAATTTCCTTGGGTATGCCCGGAGTCACTGGGTATTTCGGGGGTTTTCCTTCTTGTACCAAACCGCCTGGTTGGTCATCGAATGTTTATGCTTGGTCTGGTATTGTTTCTTTTGGGCGTTTGCTTGCATTGGTCTTAGACATTCCATCTCAGTGTGTGAGAAAATCATGCCTGGTTCCTTGTGCTTTCATGGCCAATCCTCCTTGAATTGTTGTGAGGAGTGTTCTAAATTCATTCCATTGGACGTCTAGGTTAAGTCGTCGAAATGCAGGCCTTAAATCTGAAGTTATTTGAATCTTTTTGGTGAAAGTAAGCAAGATGTGGACGGGTTCAGGTTTTCAACGTTCTCGCAGAATTTCGCTTCCTCTAGATTTACCCGGCCTATCCTGTTCTTTCTTTTTACCACCTTTTCCTAGATTTCATATGTCTCACCACAATCCACTTCCTCCGGATTTCCCTGATGTCCATAGTCAGGTCATTTTACCGATTTCATGCTTTATTAATTATATATCTGGTTTTTACCAAAATTCATTCCCTCCAGATTTTCTTGAATATTCCGTGTCCGCTCCATTTTCCCGGGTTAGTTATAACTGTTGTTGTTTTCGCCAAAATCCGTCTCTGGCAGATTCTTCTGGGTTTTCTGTGAAAATGTTGAATTTGATGGTTATGAAGGATTTGTTTATTGATGACATATTTGATGGATGAGATGAACTTATGCTAAGTTTTTTAAGGTTACTTCTTTTCTAATGGATGGATGAAAATGATATTATGAAAGTTTGCATGCTTGGTTCGCTGGAATCCACCTGGCTTGGATTTTCCAAGAAGTTCTCTCCAGTGTGGAATCCGCGCAGGGGGTTAAATCCCAAATTTTAAGATATTGATTTCCTCCCCTTCTTGTTTCTTTTGGATCTAATTGTGGTCATCTTTATTTGTTTGCAGGTAGGATCAGGAAAAGATATTGATGGTTGAGGCAAGGGGAAGGCAACAGATCCAAGTGCAGAGACTTCTACCATCTCAAATGTAGAGAAGGTAAAATTGGACATAAAGAGTCAGATACCTGAGAGCAAGTTGACCTCAATTTGGTTAGGGATCATAGATACCAATGTAGGTATATGGAACTATGAGGAATTTAAGGTCGAGATGTCGACATCGAGCCCTCCTTTTTTGGCTAAGAGAATTGTGGACTCTGGATTGGCTCATGTAGCAGGTTTCCCTTCCTCAGTGCAATGTTATGAATTGGTGCTTGAGTGTGCTAGAAATTATGATAGAGGGACACAAAGGATAATCGATCCCCAAGGAAGGATTCTGGCTGGCTTTTGTCCTGTGTCCATTGCCTAAACCTTTGATATGCCTAATAGGTTTCATGTGGTGGGTTTTGACATGGATGGTGCTAGTAAGTATTATGAAGAAAATATAGTTAAGTCTCAGTAGGTGATTAAATCTTGGCTGGAGAAGCCTAAGTCATATCTATCCAAGTTTTCTAAGCAACAATTCAAGCTCAAGTTCAAGAGAGAGTACTACAATGTCATCACTCTTCTTAGCAGGCTGGTGGGGTTAAAGAGTGCAGGTGTGTTTGAGACTTGGATGTTCAATGTAATTGCTAGAATGGAGCATGAAATTGATTATCACTGGGTAGGTGTCATTAGTGCAGTGATTCATGAGCAGTTATGCAATGTCTTGCAGACCAAGAATTTTACTATGACCTCTTACCTAGTGTATGCTTTGGCGAGACTTCACCCATACAAGGGGTTAAGCACTAGAGGTACTTTTGGGCAAGATGCTATATATGAAGTATATCCACAGCTGCACCTAACTAGAGGAAGCTACATGAGATCCAATGATGCTTTCACAATGCACATCACAAGATTTCTCCAAGGTGCAGAGCATATGAGAATCTCTGACAAGGCTAAAGAGTTGATAAGGAGATATGGGGCATAGTTTATCTAGTTCCCAAATTTCTCATACATCATAATTGATGGTTGTCAAAGGGCTCCCTACAAACTCCCTAGATACCCTATGGATCACATCATATTGATGGAAGTCACTAGGCAGATTTGTGACTTCGACAATGTTGTGAAGGGAGAAATGCACAAGATAGGTTTTGGGAATGACTTTCCCTTTAAAAGAGGAATTGGTGAGGTTTTTCCTTCTATTCAGTTTGCTCATGCTACTGAGGAGGAGATGAGTACTTTTGGTCTCTCTTTCTATTCCAAGAGAGAAAGGTTTGACATCACTGGTGAAGCTCAAAAGAAGGCTAGTAGGGAATACATCCATAAGGCTCATATTGAAGATTACTAGGTTAACCTTGCTAATGAGTTTGAGGTAAGAAAGAAGAAGTTCTCTAGATTTCCAGTGGATTTAGTAAGGCTATACAATGTGAAGGTCATCCTTAACAGGTGGAAGAGGATGGCAATGTAATCTAGGGTCATGTCTATGAGGTAGTGAAAGATAAATTAGAGAGGTTGATTGGTTAGAGGAAGAGAAAGACTGAGTCAGATCAAATCAATACCCCGATGATCAAATACACCAAGATGTGGTTGAAGCACAAGATGTTAGAGTTGAAGGGTGAAGGTGTCCCATGCACCTATGATCTGATGGGAGAGTTAGAGTCTCACTCTTCCTCTGAGGAATCACTTGAACTAGATCCTACGGGCAAGGAAAAGGTGGATTCTCCATTCAGAATCCAGGTTAGGGATGTTCAAGTTGAGAAGGCTACAGAGGTGAGTAAAAAGAGAAAGCCCATTTTGAATAAGAGTAGACATGGCTCAAGGAAAGAAGTTGAAAAGAAAAAGGAAGAAGAAGAAGAGGTAGAGAGTGCTCCTCCATTGACAAAGAGAAGAAGGATTACAAAGCTATCACAAAAATTGGAGGAGGCTCCCAAAACTGATAAGGAGGTTGAACCACCAGTGGTAGAGGTGGAAAGCTCAAGGGAAAACCACAACTATACATGAGGAGGTCAAGAACTCCTTCCCCAAGGGACACTACAGTCAAGGAGGGTGTTTCAGTGAGTGTTCCTATTGTGGAGAAGGTAAGTGTCTCCATTCCTAAGGATGCTGGTAGCATACGGGAGGAACCAAAGAAGGATGAAGGTCTTAAAGATTTGGGCAAGGAATAATTTCAAGAAGGAGACCCCTTTAATGCAGAGGTAGAAATTGACAAGGTGATTCAATCTCCCTTGGTGGCACATGTAGATTCACCTATGAGGGAGCAATTGAACCAGTCTCCTCAATAGGAGGAAGAAGTACCAACTAGGGCCCCTTCACCAGTGCAGGTTGTTGTGGAGGAATAGGTACAAGAGAAAGGGAATCCAATCATGGACATTCCTAAAGTACCAAGTGTTGAAAAGGATGCAACTGATGATCAGTAGGAAAAGGAGTAGGATAGTCAAAATATAGTGCCTATTGGGTCTGCTACTCCAAGATGGTTGGAAAAAGGGTTGAAAAGAAAAATGGTGATAGTGGAGGATGCTCTTCCTAATTTGGATGCCCTTATGGCTAATGTGGAAAAAGGAAAAATGAAGAAGAAAGCCAGGATTGTGTCTAGGATTAAGAGAGATGGGTTAGGTAACAGCGTGGCCCATATTGCTAGCCCTACTCCAAATAAAGATAGAGACAATGTGACTACCCAGTATTATCATGTGTGAACTATTGACTTGGGGCATGCTTTTGTCGAGCAAGATATTGAGGAATATGAAGGCTCCAGTGCTGTGATTGTGGGCAGATTGAAGAAGGTAGTGCAAGCTAGGCATCAGCTAGAGAGGGAGAATGAGAAACTAAAGAAGTACTTGCAAGAATTAATGAAACCCTTACAAGCTATTGGCTCTTCCTCCTCTACTACATATTTCTTACCCCAAGATACAATCTCTGAGCTTGAGAAGATGAAAGGAACCACACATGCTACAATTGCTTGGCTGTAGGGTGTCCAGACCAAAGGAGATGATGTTATTAAGAATATTTTGTCAAATGGAGGGGATGCTATGAGGATGGTAGATTGGTTGACGGCTGTATTAGCACAACATAAGGAGCATACTGATATCCTACTATAGAAAACCACAACAATCATGGGGTTCATCGAAGATAAACTGGTAAAGTGTAGGATTCTTCCTTTTCCAATGGTTTTTGAACCTTGGGAATGGTTTGAAATCCTGCAAATGAGGCAGAAGTCCTTGAGAAAGATCCATAAATAGGCAAAGAAGATTGATGATACTTTGACTGGTATCCATGATAGGTGTGTCTCATTCTTTGAGGTCATCAGTGGAAGGAAGAAGTTTTCTCCAAAAATTTTAACCTGGAGCAACTTAGGAAATGGTGGAGAGATGTGTATTCTCAAATTAGTGAAGGGCCAATTACTGGGCATGAGTTGGATGATGTTGCAACTTATATTGTAGTCATGGATAGATATTTGATTAATAAGGCCGATTGGGATGGTACAATTAGGCAGGCAAGAGATGACATCAAGTCTCTTGAGAGAAAGATTAGGGTTTTGCCTGTGCCACCTGTTGCTGAGTTGGATAGGGTCTTGTTGGCCATTCATGGTGAAGAAGATCGAGCTAAAGACAAGGATGGGGAGTAGCTATATAGGGTTACATTGAGATTTGTGCTTCCCATTATTCACATGTATTGGGCCGACCTTTTGGTACCTTGGCCGTTTTGGATGAAATTGGTGTCAATTGTACATTTCATATTGTGTTCGAATATCTTTGAGGCTGACCTCTTATAGGTCATGTTTTATTGTAAATTATCTTTTAGGGCCGACCTATCTTAGGGATTCTCTATAAATTGGCATGTTGCCTCATTCGGGGATATAGAAGGATAGATTTTTGATAAGTGCTAGAGTAGAGACTTGGTATTAGAGCGAATTAGAGTTTATCTTCAAGCAAGTGTTGTAATAGAAAACTAGAATTGTTGCTATTTTGAATGATTAATATAAGAGAGATATTGTGATTTGGTATCTATCTTGTTGAGTTTCATTTGGCATGCTTCTTGTTGTTCTATCTTTAAAATTGCTTATAAATTTATGGTTAAAATTTTTGGTAATGCTTAGTGTTTCATGCTTATAATGTTTGCAGTGATCTCTAGTCCATACCTTTTGTAGTTAGCTGATTGTTAGCTTCTTTGCAAAGTTAGCCTGGACTTAAAATTGTGCTTAGTTCAGTTACAAGGGTTTGTTCATCTCAATTGCAATAGGATTGACTGAATGAATGTTTGTGATTTGAAAATATTTAAATACTTTAGAAGATTGCATTATTTCTATGAAATTGCAGATTCATCTGGGTTAAACAAAAATTAGATTATGAGAGATCGGTCCATTTTGAGCATTTTTTCCTTTGGCACTTTCATTCTTAGGGTTAGAAGTAGTCATAGAATCATTTATGAAACCTTTATCTCTTTTTGTTTCTTTATTTTAAGTGTTCAAATCAAGATCTCAAGTATCAATTCATTGTTTAGATCTGATAAATTCGAAATCCAGTATTTTCTTGTTGTAAGGTCTCATTGTGATTAGCAACATTTTCACATTTATCGCTGAGTTGTTTTGTTGCATTGTCAAGACCTGACATTAGAGACCTTGGGGTTATCTCTTTTCCCATAGAGATTTACCTTTCAGGAGAGATAGGATATCATATTCTGTCTGAGTTGTTGCTATGCAGAAAACACCATCAATAGATTGGTGCTAGAAGGAAGGCCTTGAACAAGCAAACTGGAGCATTTCTTAAGCACCATCTCTCCTGAGAGGCTGAGAAGAAGAACTAGATCTACTCTAGGAGAAGAATAATTTCAGGAATTACAGGCCCCTACTAGGTCAAGAAGGACTAGGGAAGGGGAAGAATCATCAACCGCTCACCCACTACCATCATCCCCATTATCTTCCTCTTTATTTTCATCTTCATCTTCATCTGACTCTGAGGAAATTCCTATTCCACAGCCACAACTAGTCATAAATCAGCCATTACCACCTCCACCCCCACCAATGGCTTTCCTTGCTAATAATCCATCCCCATTGATCTTCAATAATTACAATGTCATGCCCAAGAACCCTGAGCACTTCTGCTCTAAGTTTCATACTCATGACCCCAACAGGACAATAGAAGAGCATATTAGGATTTTCTAGACTTTTCTAAGAGATAGAGGAATTAACCATGAGGATGTTGCATGTAGGATTTTCCCTTATTCTCTAGGAGAACAGACCTTTTATTGGTACAATCACTTACCTGTTGCTTCCATCCATAATTGGACTGAATTAGAAGTTGAATTTCTATAGAAGTTCTAGATTCCCATTAGTGCTAATGAGCTATACTTACAATTTACTGGAGTGAAAAGAGAGATTAATGAGCCCATAAGATCATTCAATGATAGGTTCCATCGAGCATATACAAGACTCAGGAACCTTATGCTGGGAATAAAAATATTGCTTTGGAGGTTTACCTTAAAGCCTTGGATAGCCTTACAACCACCTTCCTTAAACAAAGGACTAATCCACTAAATACTTTGCTCACTACATATGCAAAGGTAGTAAAGGTCAGCACAAACTTGAGGCAACACTTATCAGGACCTTTACCATCCTTAGGACCTACTACTCACCTTGGACAAATTCAAGCCCTTAACTAGGCTTTGACCAATCATGCTCCAATAATGAATCCCATACCTTCATTACCTTTGGTTCCTCATCTAGGTCCACCTCTGAATCAAGCTCAACCTATGACCTCTTATCCTCAGTAAAGAGCTAATCAACCCCTTCATCAGCAACAAGTTGGTTTTCCTACATATTTGCGAAATTCAGAAGTTCTAAATCAAGTTGTTGGTTCTAGAAGCATCCCTGGATTTCCTTCTGGTAGTAATCCATCACCACCTAACAATCTAGATAAGGAGAGGTTGAATATAGAGGTAACTTATTTGAGAAATCAGAATAGCTAGCTTCAGGCTACTCAAAAGAATATACAATCTAACAATGGCAGGGAAAACAAGAACTTTGAAAGATGTCAATACTTTGACATAAATCAAAACTATGATAGAGGACAAAGTTCTGGTTAGAATTTTGATAGAAGATAGGGCTCTGGTCAGAATTTTGATAGAAACCAGTAAGGTGGACAAGGATTTGATAGAGGGAAACAACCCAAGCATAATAGATCATGGAATACTGGACCTAACAATGGAGGGATCAGCCCACTACTCAGGAAAAGCCTCCAAATTGTGTATACTTAGCAGAGGCAGCTTTGTTTGGTTGGTACAGGCTCCATAAGACAAGTCAACACTCTGAGCTAGATTATGCTGAATTTCAGAGCGCAACTTCTATATTTCAGTATGAAGTAGAAAATAATTCCACCAGACAGGAAATTGTGCCTTTAAACCCCTATGATTCTCCAGTACTGGTACTTAATCATGCCCCATTCCCCAAAGGTGAGGAAAATGAACCAGAAGAAGTATCTATTACAGAGGATGAGGTAGAGTAGGTGTTAAATGAAGATGATATTTCCCAGTTGTTTAATGAGGAAAATGAAAATGATAATGGCCCGTTAGATGAGGAAGAAGTTAGTGTTGAACAAGTTCAGATGTTTGAACAACCAATGAAAAAATATGATTTAAGAAATAGACCTAATAGGGGTCTACAGGATGGAGGTCCTTTCACTACTTCTATCCCTCCTAACAATTTCAATACTCCACCAGACCCACAAGCTAGTAACAATCCACCTTATCCTCATGTACCCACACAGTATTTGTCAAAGGGAAACAATGCTGAAGTATTCAAAGATAAGTAGGCTAGTGGCTACAAGGAAGCCCATGCTGACCTGAATGTGGAGCAATTGGGCGAATATGTGACTAAGGAATTCAAGAAAGTAAAGGTAAGTCTTTCTGCTTTTGAGTTGTTGAGAGTTCTTGGTATTAGGAATGCAGATTTTGGATCATTTAGTTCAAATATAACATCACAAGGGGTAGCCACCAATGAGGATGTTACTAGGTCTTCTAATTCTCAAACACCTAGGAGTCAGGTCTCACCTATAGACAAAAGGGGAGATAAGGATAAAGGTCAAGTTGCACAAGTTGATACCCCTTTGTATTTGTTTCAAGGAAAGATGGAAACTCCTCCTTTCCTAATCTCTATTGTATCTTCAGAAAGAATTTGCATAATTGTCTTCTAGATTCAGGAGCTTCTATAAATGTTATGTCTTTCATTATTTGCAAAGCCTTAGGTATTACCCACATAGCCTCTCAAAAGAAGGTTACTCAATTGGAAAAAACATAGGTAAGTGTAGTTGGAGAGTTGAACATGATCCCTACGTAGCTTGCATCAGACCCTAGGGTGCAACAAGTGATCAATATCCAAGTTGTTGACATTCCTGATACTTATGATTTGATCCTAGGCATGGACTTCACTAAGGCACTAAATGGATATACATCTATAGACCATTCTCATATGTGGTTACCATGGAAAGGAGTCCTAAATCATATCATAATTGAAAGGGAACCTCGAATGAAGTATGTAATCACATAATATCATAATATCTCAAATGAGGTGTTGGTGTCTAAGGTTAGTATGGGAAACTATGCATTGGTTGCATCAGTTATAGAAGATGAATATTTTTTCATGGTACAAGATTCTTCGGATGGTCACATTCCAGAGAGTAGTAGTCTTGGGACATTGATTGAATAGGAAGATGAAATAAGTGATCAAGAAGACAAGCAACTTGGTTTGTTGGATAACTTTCAGGAGTTCATCCAAAAGTGTATGGAAGATCAGATACAATTGAAAGGGAGCATGACATTTGAAGAACTATTGCTTCCAAATTGGTGTAGAGTTCATGATACCCCTCATTCTGAGCTGGAATGTGGCTTCTGTCAGAATGTTGTCCAATAGATACAAAAATGCATTAATCCAGTTCTGCCTACTAGACTCAATGTGCAGAAAAAATTAAACAATGATAAAGGTAAGAACCCAGTGCTTCCTGAAAATCTCCCTATCCTCAGCAAAGAACAAGGTAAATGGAAGCCAAAGGAACCTGATGGCTATTGGAAACTAAGGTTCGATGGATCTAAATCTAAACAAGGTGTTGGAGTAGGATTTGAATTGATCAGTCCTAAAGGTAAGAATTATTTTTCTACTCATAGGCTCTAGTTCCAATGCACTAATAATGTTGTTGAATATGAAGCTCTGATCCATGGCTTGTTAATGGCATCAAGGAAGAAGGTTTATATATTACAAGTATTTGAAGATTCAGAGTTAGTAATCAAAAAAGGAAACAATATTCATGCCATGATAGAAGAATGACCAATTATAGGCATAGGGTGTGGGATCTCATTGAGGGGTTCGATGCTTTTAATATCTAGTTGATCCCTCGAAACAAAAATCAGGTTGTTGATTCTCTAGATTAAGCTGCTAGCACCTTCCAGCCTTTGTCACTCTCAGGCTTGAAGAAATTTACAGTCAAGCTCACTCCAATACCTTTAGTGCTTGACAACGTTACTAATTTCTAGGTATTCGAAGATGATAAGCATATTCTGGATTTTATTACAAGTTGTGATGTATTTGCTTCTCAAGTCATTGATGAGATAGAGCCTCAAGAAGCAGAAATAGACTTTGGAGGAATCATTAATCTGAAGACCAATACCATTCCAAGAGGTATGGTGCAACTTGAACAAATTTTTGATTTAGATAAGATAAGAGATCAAGAACAACAGACTAAAAGAGAGTCTCTCAGTAGCCAGTGTGAAACATATAATATGGGGAAACTAGATGACTTGAAGAATGTTTTTATTGGCAAGGTATGTACTCCCGAAGAAAGAAAGGGAATTATTGATACCTTACACACATATCATGATGTAATAGCTTGGATTTATGAAGATTTGAAAACATATGATACTTCAATCATCACACACACCATCCCTCTAAGGTCAGATGTTAAAATAATTAGATAAAGACAGAGGCCAATCAATGCTTTGTTAGAACCCATTATTCAGAAGGAGGTGCAAAAACTTCTTTTAGTGCACATTATATTTCTAGTGAGACACTCTACTTGGGTGACGAATTTGGTTTCAGTAAGGAAAAATAATGGAGAAATCAGACTATGTGTAGACTTTAGAAATCTGAATAGAGCATCAGAAAAGGATAATTATCCAATCCCTTCACTAGATGAAGTTCTTCAGATTGTTAATGGATCTCAAATGATGTCCTTTTTGGACGGGTATTCTGGATACAACCAAGCTATGGTACAGTATGAGGATAGGCACAAGACTGTCTTTACTACAAAATGGGGAACCTTTGCTTACAGAAGGATGCCATTCGGGTTGATCAATGTTGGAGCTACATTCTAGAGAGCTATGGACATTGCTTTTAAGGACATAATTGGTAAGTGCATCATTATCTATATGGATGATTTGACAATTTTCTCCAAAAAATGAGGTGATCACATAACATATTTATGCAAGGTATTCCAAAGATGTAGAGAGTTTGGTATTTCACTTAATCCAAGGAAGTGTATTTTTGGAGTTACAGAAGGAAATTTGTTAGGACACATCATCTTAGAATAGGGTATTGCTATTGATCTTGAGAGAATACAGGCTATCTTGAAGATTCAGCCTCCTGCAAGTAAGAAACAAATGAAGTCATTTTTTGGTAAGATTAACTTTGTTAAGAAATTTATCACTAAATTTGCAGAGATAGTTAAGCCATTGAATGCTATGTTGAAACAAGAGGAAAAAATAGAATGGAATGCAAAAGCCAAGGAAGCATTTGCAAAAATCAAGAAAGCTATTGTTGAAGCCCCTATATTGATAAGTCCAGATTATACTAAACCTTTCTACATATATTCATTCGCTTTTGATCACTCCTGTGCTGCAATGTTAACTCAAAAGTATGATCAAGGAGATGAACACCCCATCGCCTTCATGAGTACTTCCCTAAAGGATGTAAAACTAAGATATTATAATTTAGAAAAGCAAGCCTATGCTTTGGTTAGAGCAGTGAAGAAGTTTAGGCATTATATCTTGAGGAATAATTTTTTTGCCATAGTGCTTGATCCTACAGTAAAGCTGTTGTTAATGTAGAATGAGCTAGGTGAACAATGGGCCAAATGGGTGACTATGTTGCAGGAGTATGATATGGAAATCTAGCCCATGAAATTAGTAAGAGGACAAGGACTTACAAAGACAATGGTTGAGATTGGTCCTGATCTCATATCTCAATGCTATTACCTTCAAGAGGTATCTTCGGGAGATTGGTATGATGAAATTACCTTCTATTTGTTGAATCAACATTGTCCTGATCAACTCAGTATAGTTCAGAGGCGGGCCTTATGATTGAGGAGTGAAATTTTTATGATGAAGGGAGCTATATTGTATAAAATAAATCATGAGGGTGTATACTTAAGATGCTTGGGAAAAGAGGAAGCTACCAAAGTGATGATTGAATTTCATGAGAAATACGACACAGGCCATGGTTCTGCATCATCCACTGCACACCAGATCATGAGGGTAGGCTACTATTGGCCTACTTTGGTCAAAGATGTGCACCAACATGTGAAAACTTGTCACATATGCCAAACTACAACAAGTAAGGAAAAACATGCAGCTCTTCCACTCCAGCCAGTCATAGAGGTAAAACCATGTGCTCAGTGGGGTATGGACTTCATAGGTCCCATTAATCCTCCATCTTTTGTGGGCCACAGGTATATTCTTACCATAAATTATTATTTTACTAGATGGACAGAGGCTCTTGCTTGTAAACAGTGTACTTTGGATGTGATAATCAATTTTCTTGAATCAAGAATTATCAATCATTTTGGTTGTCCACTATCTTTGGTCTATGATAATGGTCTTGCATTTGCATCACTGAAGTTTTCTAATTGGGCATATGATCATGGGATTGTTATTAAATTTTCATCAAATTATTACCCTTAGGGTAATGGATTAGTTGAGTCTTCCAATAAGAAGCTACAGACAATTATCTGTAATTTGTTAAAACAAAATCCTAAGGATTGGCACACCCAGCTCCAATTTTCTCTTTGGGATGACCGTAGTAGACAGAAGGCATCCATAGGAACCTCTCCTTATCACCTGGTGTATTATTTGGAACTTGTGTTTCCTATCTAGTTGAAAATCCCTACCCTACAGTTTATTAATGAGTACTATAATGAAGAAGGTAAACACGAAGCCCATTTGGATGAATTGTTACACCTGGAAGAGAAAAGATATGAAGCCCTAGAAAACTTTGCTAAACATTAGGGTGTGGTAAAAATATGGTTTGACAAGAGAGCTAAGGTGAAGGCCTTTAGAATTTTTGACTTAGTTTTTTACTCGGATAAAGCCCATGATCCTAAGGGAGAGCATGGTAAATTTGATAAACTTTGGCTTGGTCCTTACTAGATTTCAAAAATTGTAGGAGATAATGCTTTTTATTTGAAAACCCTCACTGGTGAGGATATCTCGCTGCCTGTCAATGGGCAGTATCTGAAGCATTATTTTCAATCTTGAACTATTCTGTAGTTCATTCTCTACATAGTTAGAGTAGGTTTGCTTTTTTCTTTGCTTTTGTTGCTGGTTTTGCTTTGGTAGTTTAGGTTTGCTTTGGTTTGTTTCGCTTTTCATTTTTTTTTCTTTTGGTTTCTTGGTTTTCTGGGAGTTGTTGCATCTGCACAACGTGTTGTTTTAGCTTGGGATTGTTCTCAAAATTTCTTTTATAAACTCTAATCAATTTTTTAGAGTCAGGTGGTGGAATTCATTTATTTGATGTCCCTTGTACTTGGAATTAGAGTCATTGGTTTTGGATACACTTTGGAATATATTTGGGTCCCACATTTTCACACTAAAATTAAAAAAATTTGGAGTTGCATTTGGTCCTTAAGTGGTTTGGCCTGGTGAAAAATATTATATTCTGCTTCAGTGCTACTGTGTTCCTCATCCCCGAGTGTGAGTTTCATTACTTACAAAGGTGAAGAAGAAAAGTTCTATAAAATAAAAATAGAAAAGGAAAATTTTGAAAAATCTGAATAGGCTTCATCGAGTATCCTAGTATCTCTATCGAGGCTATAGATGCCTGACTGGCAGTAGAGCTATGCTTGGGAGCATCACAACGATAACCTCATCAGAGCTATGGAAACTTGACTGGCAGCAAAGCTCTATCCAGGTTGCTTTTGAAGTTTGAACTTTTATGTAGCTTGGTCAGATTTACTCTAGTTCTCGTTGCACTTATAGGATAGGAATATATGCATAATACACACACTTGGACCTTGGTATAGGAAAAGGTCTTCTTGCTTGTCCTTTCTAAAACTTTTTCCAAAGGTGTCCTGATGAGAGGATTGAAACCAGACATTTTAGGTTCTTGATTCTAGTTTATTCTTGAAATGCTCTAGAGCATTTCCCCAGTGGAGTCACCATTTGTTGTGCAGTTTTTGCACACACGTCCCACTGAAAGTGGGGACCCTCTTTTTTCACTTTTGGGTGTTTTCGCCTTTATTTTCTGGGGTTTTTGCTTGGTTTTGGCCTATGCTTTAATGTCCATCTTGCCAATTGAAGTGGAACGCTTATGAATTTTATTGAAAATCTAGAGTTTTGACTACATTCTGGAGTTTTCACTATTTTTCGGGAAAATCCACCTAGGTCGGATTCTCCCGAGTTTCTTTTAGACTCTGGAAATGATCGCTTTTGACCTGGATCTGGGAAAACCCATCTGGTCTGGATTTCTCCAAAATCTGTTACCTTGTCGAATCCCTAGGTTTTTGTGGTTATGGCTATCTTGTCGATCGCATTAATGGCATTTGTGCAGATGTTTTGGGGCATTGATATATTGATTTTTGGGAGGTAATTGATCATTTGAGTTTGTGTATTTTCTTATCATTTGAGCTTGAGTCTTGGAGCTTTTAGTGTTTTTATGAATTGTGGATTTTTGAAGCCATTTCAACTGTTGCATTTGAATTTCGTGTGCATGGATTGTATCTTGCTCGTGTTTGAAAATTATTTGTTGGCGCCACCAGTTCCAGTCCCTTCACTCTCATGGTATGTAAATATGCCCTTTTCTCTGCTTGTTTGGTCACTTCGCTTCATTTTATTTTGAGTCCTTCATGGTTTCCTAATTTCCTTGGGTATGCGCAAAGTCGCTGGGTATTTTAGGGGTTTTCCTTCTTGTACTAGTCCGTGTGGTTGGTCATCGAATGTTTATGTTTGGTCTGGTATTGTTTCTTTTGGGAGTTTGCTTGCATTGTTCTTAGACTTTCCATCTCAGTGTGTGAGAAGATCATGCCTAGTTCCTTGTGCTTTCATGGCCGGTATTTTAGGGTTCTTAACCTAGGGCATGGCCAATCCTCCTTGAATTGTTGTGAGGAGTGTTCTAAATTCATTCTGTTGGAGGTCTAGGTTAAGTCGTTGTTGAAATGAAGGCCTTAGATTCAGAGTTATTTGAATCTTTTTGGTGAAAGTAAGCAAGATGTGGACAGGTTCGGGTTTTTTGACATTCTCGCAGAATTTCGCTTCCTCTAGATTTCCCCACCCTATCCTGTTCTTTCTTTTTTACCACCTTTTTTTGGATTTTGTCTGTCTCACCAAAATCCGCCTCCTCCGGATTTCCCGGATGTCCGCAGTCGGGTCATTTTACCGATTTCATGCTTTAGTAATGATATATGTGGTTTTCACCAAAATCTGTTCCCTCCATATATTCCTGAATATTCCGTGTCCGCTCCATTTTCCTAGGTTAGTTATAACTGTTGTTGTTTTCACCAAAATCCATCTCTAGCAGATTCTTCTGGGTTTTCTGGGAAAATGTTGAATTTGATGGTTATGAAGGATTTGTTTATTGATGACATATTTGATGGATGAGATGAACTTATGCTAAGTTTTTTAAGGTTACTTCTTTGCTAATGGATGGATGAAAATGATATTATGAAAGTTTGCATGCTTGGTTCGCTGGAATCTGCCTGGCCTAGATTTTCCATGAAGTTCTCTCCAGTGTGGAATCCCTGAAGGGGGTTAAATCCCAAATTTTAAGATATTGATTTCCTCCCCTTCTTGTTTATTTTGGATCTAATTGTGGTC
This sequence comes from Sequoiadendron giganteum, assembly GCA_007115665.2. Taxonomy (NCBI): domain Eukaryota; kingdom Viridiplantae; phylum Streptophyta; class Pinopsida; order Cupressales; family Cupressaceae; genus Sequoiadendron; species Sequoiadendron giganteum. The sequence goes on along the minus strand of VCHN02000014.1, from coordinate 48,761,123 downwards.
ATCTTTATTTGTTTGTAGGTAGGATCAGGAAAAGATATTGATGGTTGAGGCAAGGGGAAGGTAACAGATCCAAGTGCAGAGACTTCTGCCATCTCAGATGTAGAGAAGGTAAAATTGGACATAAAGAGTCAGATACCTGAGAGCAATTTGACCTCAATTTGGTTAGGGATCACAGATACCCATGTAGGTATGTGGAACTATGAGGAATTTAAGGCTGAGATGTCAACATCGAGCCCTCCTTTATTGGCTAAGAGAATTGTGGACTCTGGATTGGCTCATGTAGCGGGTTTCCCTTCCTCAGTGCAATGTTATGAATTGGTGCTTGAGTGTGCTAGAAATTATGATAGAGGGACACAAAGGATAATCGGTCCCCAGGGAAGGATTTTGGCTGGCTTTTGTCCTGTGTCCATTGCCTAAACTTTCGATATGCCTGATAGATTTCATGTGGTGGGTTTTGACATGGATGGTGCCAGGAAGTATTATGAAGAAAATATAGTTAAGTCTCAGCAGGTGATTAACTCTTGGTTGGAGAAGCCTAAGTCCCATTTCTCCAAGTTGCCTAAGCAACTATTCAAGCTCAAGTTCAAGAGAAAGTACTATAATGTCATCACTCTTCTTAGCAGGTTGGTGGGGTTGAAGAGTGCAGGTGTGTTAGAGACTTGGATGTTCAATGTAATTGTTAGAATGGAGCAAGGAATTGATTATCACTGGGCAGGTGTCATTAGTGCAGTAATTCATGAGCGGTTATGCAATGTCTTAAAGACCAAGTCTTTTACTATGACCTCTTACCTAGTGTATGCTTTGGCGAGACTTCACCCATACAAGGGGTTAAGCACTAGAGGTACCTTTGGGAAAGATGCTATATATGAAGTATATCCATAGCTGCACCTAACTGAAGGAAGCTATAGGAGATCCAATGATGCTTTCACAATGCACATCACATGATTGCTCCAAGGTGTAGAGCATACAAGAATCTCTGACAAGGCTAAAGAGTTGATAAGGAGATATGGGGAATGGTTTATCTAGTTCACAACTTTCTCATACATCAAAATTGATGGTTGTCAAAGGGCTCCCTACAGACTCCCTAGATGCCCTACTGATCACCTTATGTTGTTGGAAGTCACTAGGCAGATTTGTGACTTCGACAATGTTGTGAAGGGAGAAATGCACAAGACAGGTTTTGTGAATGACTTTCCCTTAAAAATAGGAATGAGTGAGGTTTGTCCTTCTATTCAGTGTGCTCATGCTGCTGAGGAGGAAATGAGTACTTTTGGTCTCTCTTTGAATTCCAAGAGAGCAAGGTTTGACATCATTGGCGAAGCTCAAAAGAAGCCTAGTAGGGAATACAACCATAAGGCTCATGTTGAAGATTACTGGGTTAACCTTGCTAATGTGTTTGAAGTAAGAAAGAAGAATTTCTCTAGATTGCCAGTGGATTTAGTAAGGCTATACAATGTGAAGGCTATTCCTGATCGAGTGGAAGAGGATGGAAATGTAATCTAGGGTCGTTTCTATGAGGCAGTGAAAGATAAACCAGTTGGAGAGGTTGACTGGTTAGAGGAAGAAAAGACTGAGTTAGATAAAATCATGACCTCGGTGATCAAATACACCAAGATGTGGTTGAAGCACAAGATGTTAGAGTTGGAGGGTGAACTTGTCCCATGAACCTATGATCTGATGGGAGACTTAGAGTCTCACTCTGCCTCTGGGGAATCACTTGAACTAGATCCTAAGGGCAAGGAAAAGGTGGATTCTACTTTCAGAATCTAGGTTAGGGATGTTCAAGTTGAGAAGGTTGTAGAGGTGAGTAAACAAAGGAATCCCATTGCTAAGAAGAGGAGACATGCCTCGAGGAAAGAAGTTGAAAAGAACAAGGAAGAAGAAGAAGAGGTAGAGAGTGCTCCTCCATTGACAAAGAGAAAAAGGATTACAAATCTATCACAGAAAGTGGAGGAGGCTACGAAAACTGATAAGGAGGTTGAACCCACAGTGGTAGAGGTGGAAAGAGCATGGGAAAAAGCACAAGTGTACATGAGGAGGTCAAGAGCTCCTTCCCCAAGGGACACATCAGTGAAGGGGGGTGTTTTAGTGAGTGTTCCTTTTATGGAGTAGGTAAGTGTCTCTATTCCTAAGGATGCTTGTAGCATATGAGAGGAACCAAAGAAGGATGAAGGTCCTAAGTATTTGGGTGAGGAATAATTTCAAGAAGGAGACCTCTTTAATGCAGAGGTAGAAATCGACAACGTGATTCAATCTCCCTTGGTTGCACATATAGATTCGCCTGTGAGGGAGCAATTGAACCAGTCTCCTCAAAATGAGGAAGAAGTACCTGCTAGGGCCCCTTCACTGGTGCAGGTTGTTCTGGAGGAATAGGTACAAGAGAAAGGGAATCCAATCACGGACATTCCTAAAGTACCATGTGTTGAAAAGGATGCAACTGATGATCAACAGGAAAAGGAGCAAGACAGGAAAAATACAATGCATGTTGGGTCTACTACGCCAGGATGGTTGGACAAAGGGTTGAAAAGAAAAATGGTGATAGTGGAGGATGCTCCTCCTGATTGGGATGCCCTTATGGCTAATGTGGAAAAAGGAAAAACTAAGAAGAAATCTAGGATTGTGTCTAAGATTGAGAGAGATGGGTCAGGTAACATGGTGGCCCATATTGCTACCCCTACTCCAAATAAAGATAGAGACAATGTGACCGCCCAGGATTATCATGTGCGAATTGTTGACTTGGGGCATGCTTCTGTGGCATAGGATATTGAGGAATTTGAAGGATCAAGTGCTGTGATTGTTTGTAGATTGAAGAAGGTAGTGCAAACTAGCCATGAGCTAGAGAGGGAGAATGAGAAACTGAAGAATTACTTGTAGGAATTAATGAAACCCTTACAAGCTATTGGCTCTCCCTCCTCTACTATAGGTTTCTTACCCCAAGAGACAATCTCTGAGCTTGAGAATATGAAAGGCACCACACATGCTACAATTGCTTGGCTGGAGGGTGTCCAAACCAAAGGAGATGATGCTATTATGAACATTTTGTCAACTAGAGGGGATGCTATAAGGATGATAGATTGGTTGAGGGTTGTATTAGCACAAGATAAGGAGGATATAGATCTCCTACTGTAGAAAACCACAACAATCATAGGGTTCACCGAAGATAAACTAGTAAAGTGTGGGATTCTTCCTTTTCCAAGGGTTTCCGAACCTTGGGAATGGTTTGAAATCTTGAAAATGAGGCAGAAGGCCTTGAGAAAGATCCATAAATAGGCAAAGTAGATTGAGGATACTTTGACTGGTATCCATGATAGGTGTGTCTCATTCTTTGAGGTCATGACTAGAAGGAAGAAGTTTTCTCTGAAACATCTTAACCTAGAGCAACTTAGGAAATGGTGGAGAGATGTGTATTCTCAAATCAGTTAAGGGCCAGTTACTGGGCATCAACTGGATGATGCTACAACTTATATTGTAGTCATGGACAAATATTTTATTAATAAGGAAGATTGGGATGGTACATTTAGGCAGGCAAGAGATGACATCAAGTCTCTTGAGAGAAATATTAGGGTTTTGCCTATGCCACCTATTGCTAAGTTGGATAGGGTCCTATTGGCCATACATGGTGAAGAAGATCGAGCTAAAGACAAGGATGGGGAGTATCTATATAGGGTTACACTGAGATTTGTGCTTCCCATTATTCACATGTATTTGGCCAACCTTTTGGTACCTTGGCCATTTTGGATGAAATTGGTGCCAATGGCACATTTCATATTGTGTTTGAATATCTTTGAGGCCGACCTCTTGTAGGTCATATTTTATTATAAATTATCTTTTGGGGCTGACTTGTCTTAGGGATTCTCTATAAATTGGCATGTTGCCTCATTTGGGGATATAGAACGACAAATGTTTGATAAGTACTAGAGTAGAGACTTGGTATTAGAGAAAATTAGAGTTTATCTTCAAGCAAGTGTTGTAATAGAAAATTGGAATTGTTGCTATTTTGGATGATTAATATAAGAGAGATATTGTGATTTGGTATCTATCTTGTTGAGTTTCATTTGGTATGGTTCTTGTTGTTCTATCTTTAAAATTGCTTATAAATTTATGGTTAAATTGTTTGGTAATGCTTAGGGTTTCATGTTCATAATGTTTGTAGTGATCTCTAGTCCATAATTTTGCAGTTAGTTGATTGTTAGCTGCTTTACAAAGTTATCCTAGATTTAAAATTGTGCTTAGTTCAGTTGAGAGGGTTTGTTCATCTCAATTGCAATAGGATTGACTAAATGAATGTTTGTGATTTGAAAATATTTAAATACCTTAGAAGATTGCACTATTTCTGTGAAATTGCAAATTTATCTGGGTTAAACAAAAAGTAGTTTATGAGAGATTGGTCCATTTTGAGTATTTTGTCCTTTGGCACTTTCAATCTTAGGGTTAGAAGTAGCCTTAGAATCATTTCTGAAACCTTTATCTTTTTTTGTTTCTTTATTTTCAGGGTTCAAATCAAGATCTCAAGTATCAATTCATTGTTTAGATCTGATAAATTCGAAATACAGTATTTGCTTGTAGTAAGGTCCCATTGTGATTACCAAAATTTTCACAGTTATCACTGAGTTGTTTTGTTGCATTGTCAAGACCTGACATTAGAGACCTTGGGGTTATCTCTTTTTCCCATAGAGATTTACCTTTCAAGAGAGATAGGATATCATATTCTGTCTGAGTTGTTGTGCAGAAAACACCATCAACAGGCCCTTTTCATAGTGGGGGCTTGATCTCATTGGTGAAATCATTCCCACCTCATCCAATGGCCATAAATTCATCATCACCACCACAAAGTACTTCATGAAGTGGGTCGAATCCATTCCCATGACCTACATAATTAGAAAGTAGATATCTAAGTTCATCCTGAACTACCTTATTTTCTGATATGATGTCCCCAAAGCCATTATCTTAGAAAATGGGACACCTTTCAAAAATTAGGATGTCCATGACCTTTGCCAAAAATTCAACATCTAACATTTTTTTTCCACTCCGTATTATCCCCAAGGCAATGGCCAAGCAAAATCCACCAGTAATATTTTTTTGAAAAATCCTTAAGAAAATAGTCAATGACATCGGTCGTGACTGGAATCTATAGCTAAATCCCACCTTATGGGCTTATCATACAAGAATTCACACACCAACAGGTTCCACCCCCTTCTCCCTAGTCTATGGATCAAAATCTATCCTCCCTATTGAGATCGAGTTCCCATCCCTGAGAATATCACTACAAAATCTCATTACAAATGAGGAATACTGGGTCTCATGGCTAAATGAGCTAGAACTACTCGATGAATTGTACATGGATGCCCCCAATCATTTACAAGTCTATAAATACCATCTCAAGTGAAACTACAACAAGAAAATCAGGAGGTGGACCGTCCAAGTTGGCAAGCTCGTACTAAAGGAGAATTAAAAGAACGTGTCGAATCTAGAAAGCAAGGGTAAGTTTGTGCCAAACTAGTTAGGATCTTTCATCATCACTGCAAGCTATAAATCAAGATCCTACTAGTTGTCAACATGCAAAGGTGAACCTCTGCAGGAGCCAACGAATAGCTCCCATCTCAAAAAAATTTACACCTGATCTTTTAAGGGTAAAACCAAAAATACAAAAAATATCAAAAAATATAAAATTACAAAAAAAAATTTGAAAAAAAGATTGAAAAATAGTAAAAAAAAAAATCGTCCTCTAGTGAAAACCACTTCAGTGGTGCTTTGGGCAAGTACTTTGGTGAAAACCTAGCAAATAGGCACCAAGCATAAATAAAGCACTCTCCATCCACCAAGATCTTCATGACTAATTCTGCACACTCACTTATCCATTACATTCCATTTATCCTTCCAACATCCATTCACCTCCGTACCATAGCTTGATCATGTGTTCATATCATGTTCCACCCTATTACTACTTGGCATATTCCTAAGGTCAATTTTTCCTGCCTTTATCAAAGTAGTCTATCACATCATGCTGGGGGCATGTACTTATACATGCATAAGATCAGATTCATGTATATTCTTGTGATCTTCCTCAAAATCAAAAAATTCAAAAACATTCAAAAAATCCATCAAAAAACCAAAAAATCCAAATCATATCAAAAATCCAAAAACATGTCAAAATCTCAAAAATCTAAAAATCATGTCAGTCATTTGTCTGAACTACATCGTCTCTAAGCTTGAATGTAGGAAATGTTGGTCTTTGATCATCCCCCTAGACACCCTTGGTCAGTCTTTTAGGCATCCGTCACAATAAAATGTAAATTTGTTTGTCCATCTATCTCATTAGTAATCAAGTTTGTGTCAGTTGAACTACGTGGTCTCTGCATGTATAACATAGGCACAGCTAATCCATTGATCAGCTCTCGAGACCCCTACAATAGGTATTTAAGTTAATCTCTTGGTCAAAATATCTAAAATCCAAAAAAGAAGTTAAATTATCTCAAAGTCCCAAAAAGTAGCCTCAAAACATTCAAAAAACACCAAAAACATCCAAATATTTTAAAAAACCCAAAGTGGTGCACCCGTCTCATCCCACTTTCACCTGCAATAATCATATGCTCATAATAAATCATCATTTTCATCCTTGGTAATTCAGTCAGAAGCAAGTCTAGCAGGTTCTAAAGTGAAAGCTCAATCATCAAAGTCTCAAGTCTAGATCAGTAAGTCAACAAGTTAATCAACTCAAAGTATCAATAGTTTATCATCCAATCAAAATCTCATCATCATTCTGATAACATGTCTTAGGATGCATCATTCCTACAATGGACATCAACATCAAGCATCACCATAGTTTAGTCTTGGCTAGCAGAATGAAGAACATTAGCTTGTTGGTTTATTTTATCTACTCTTTTGATTTATCTTATTGCACTCATTCCAATGAGCTCTCGATGATGTCTAAATAGAAATATTTAGAGAGAAAGGAATGGGGCAATGATCATTATATTTTTATCTACTGTGCTTGTTGGATGTTCTTGTAAAATAACCTTGGTCATGTGTGCTTTGTTTGGTTTGTAGGGAAGGTATTTTAAGTGTCTTGTTGACCACATAGGAAGACTCGCTTTCCTATGTTTTGGTCTGAGATGTTTAGAATATCTAAACTACATTTTGAATAAGGTTTTATATGTCAGGTGTGAACAAGAGTACTCCTATTTGATTTTCGATTCAAATTCCATCACACTATGTACAACGCCATCTTGGTCCTTTATACCTTGATGCATTGTACCTACATGTATTATCAAACATAAGGTAAATGACACTTTTTAAATCCCAATTCCTAATAAGAAAATCATCATCATCATCACCATTAATAATATAGACTTGGTGGATCCTCCTTTCATCATCTTATTCTTCTTATTCTTCTATCTTTACTAACATTTCTATCTAAAGTAGGTGTGATATCTCAAAATATACATGAGGCTACCCATAGCCGATGACTGTCTATACATCATCATATTTTTCTATATCAAAGTTGAATTAATCTTGAATCTTTATCGTGAGATCGACCCTCAACTCCAAATTTTCGTTTGATCTCTCAAGGGGGCAATATACCCGCATAGTCCTTCTTGCTAGGGCAAAAATAGGGCATCTAAAAATCAAGAAATTTTTTGAACTTTGATCACAACAGTTTATTCTTTGAACTAGTGCAACAAGTACATTTATTCAAAGAGGGGCAAAATGTAGACATGGAAAAATACCGATACACTTGATCCTAATTACTAACATCATTTCATCCTGAATTGTCTTCTTAGCTTATCATCACTTTTCATCTCTTAATGGAATAAATCATTATTTATTTGATTAAGTCATTATTTCTTGTTAATTAAATTAATCAATCTGATTTAATTAACCCTATGTCTCTATTTAATTAAATAATTCATTTTATTTAATTAAATCCCTAAAGTCATACTATTAAATTAAATAAATTAAACCTTATTTAATTTAATCTAACATCAACCCCTTTCAATTAAATAAACCAAAATATTTATTTAATTAAAGTCTAAATCATTTTTCCTCTCAACTTTGATTTAAATAAATCCTAAAATCTAAATAAAATTTGTCACAACATCTAATCTCTCTTTAAATTGATCAAATCCTGATTAATTTAATCCAAATCTCCTAATTTCTCTAGATTTTTGCAACTTACACATGAAAATACATTTAATTGATTTATTAAATCCATATTTCTCTCAACATGGCATATTTAGGGGAATATTCCTCCAAGTTTGAAAATCCCTCCAAGTGGATTTGTCCATCCAACAAAGCATTTATCTCCTCTTACATGTCCTTATTCATTGAGCCAAGTAGCATTTAAGTCATTTTCTTTCCCTCTTCAACAAATCATTTCATGAATTTCAAACTCCACCTAATATAATTTATTGGATCATTCACCAAAATGTGCTCAAGATTCCTCCATTCACATCTTGACAAGTGGCACATGGCCATTGCATGTTGAATGATCCCACATTGCTCCATTTTTCTCATTCCTCCATCTTGTCTTTTTATAAATAGAAGGCTATTCTTCTCATTTGATCATCCAAAATTGAGAGAAAAGTTACTATCTTCACATTTAGAGCAATTTCATCCATTTCCATAAGCATTTTCCATTATCATAGCTAGGTTATTATAGATTTTATCAAGCAATCACATTGTTCTTCATCAAATCATCCAATCATACAAAGGAGTTGGGAAAGGGCCAATTTCTACACATAATTGGCACCAATTTCCCAATGGGATTGAGGATTTGCATACTTAAATAGGATTTAATATCTTTTCTTGTTTTGTTCTTCATTTATTTCCTATTTTGAGCATGGTAGATGAATTTCATGGGGAATCTTAGCTCTAAACTGCATATGAATCTAATATTGTGTTTGTTTACTATGTTTGTGTAGGTCTAGGATTGGGGTTCACAATAATCTGAATGCACCTAATAAAAGATCAAAATTTTAAACCCATAATTTTTGACAAAATGATGTCCTAGTTTCTAAACTTTGAATGCAAAATAAACAACAAATAAAACAAATTTGAAGCTAAAATTAACAATACAATGGTAATTACCTACTATAGCTAAACCATTATCAAATCCCAAGCTGATAAAACAAGTTCAAAGTCACAAACATGAAATCAAATGAACTATTCAATGCAGACTACAACTTCAAACCTACATTATTGAAACAACCAAGGATTATAGAACTTTACATTACAATTATTATTAAACTTTCAATGGGCTAGAAACCCTACCTTTCAACCGAGGGAACTAATAATAGCATAAAAGACACACACGAGGAAACCCTAGTTGATGACTTATGAAATGCCTTAGTACTGAATGCCCAAATTCACACTTTTTAAACACTAAAATGCCAAAATGTTCTCCAACAATACAATCCTTAAAATGAATAATGAAAATAATCTGAAAATGCATATAAATTGTGTCACAAACTTAATTGATGGCAAAGTACCTTAACAACCAAACTCATAAATGCCTTGACTGCAATTCGAAAAAAATGTGCTAGTCACAGATTTGGGGAATCCAATGACCCCCAGATTTAGCGAAACAAGGAAGGATTGGGGAATCCATCAAGAGATGGATTTAGAAAATAACAAGGACACCATGAAACCCAACACAAAGAGGATTTAGTGAATTTTCAGACCTTCAAGTAGTCCATCTAGGAATGTATTTAGCGGGCTAATAAACCTTTGGGGAATCCAACACAATGAGGATTTACCGAAACTCTCCCAAAATTTCCCAATTTGAAGCCAAAGTAAAATTTACATGAAACCAACATCTCCAAGCATCAATCAAGTGAAGTGAATAAATTTTTCAACAAACCTAAAGTGAAAATATGAAAGAAAAATAAAAAAGAGGGTCCACGCCTCTGGTGGGGCATGTGTGAAAAAATTGCACATGTTTTTGTACATCACTATTTGCACTCAACTTGGTTTTGTAAACATACTTCAATCTTATGACATCTTTTACTTTTGCAAGGCTAACTATCTCCCATGTGTGATTCTTCTCTATAGCATCAATTTCTTCATCCATTGCATATACCCATTTGTAATATTTAAAATTTTCATATTCAAAATAAATTGGATCATCTATTTATTAATATATAGAAAAAAGAGAAATCAGGCCTGCATTATTCTCACCTTCATTTGCTCATAAATGTCTCTCATACTTCTGATTTTTTCTTCTTCTTAAGCTTTTTAATGTAGGATCTGACATGCCAGTTGATGTAGAGCTTATGGAATGTGGACTTGTTGGTCCTGCACTAAAAATCACTATTGTAGAAGGTGTTTGTTGTCCACTTTTTTGAATGTTTGCATGACTGTTGTAGTTTCTTCTTTATCCACTTGTGGAACCATTGAGTGGTGTGCTTGAGGATAATCTAGTTTCAACCTTAGGGGAAACATCCTATTGTTTTTCATTTGGACTTTGGTAATGAGTTGATTGCTTGGAAATTTGTCTAAAATTGTGCACTCTCCATTTTTGAAAGATACTCTATACCCTTTTTGAACAAGTTTCCCAATGCTCATTAAATTGGGAAAAAATAAACATAAGATTTATATTTCTTTGTTGGAGTGAAAAATACACTGAGAGGTGGGAATCAGTGTCATTAATAGTTTTGATAATTTTTACTAAAACTAAAATAAAACAGATTTATGCTCTCATTTATCAATGATAAACTCATTCATGTATTGAATGCAATCACATATAACTGAAATGAGAATTATAATAGTGAAACATAGCATATTAAAGCATTCATGCAATGAATCAAATGAACCACAGATAAGAAAAATGACACAAGATATATCAAGTGGAAAACCCTCTTGGGGTAGAAAAACCACTCCTAAACTACTGCCTTTCTAGGATTTTATTTTAATAATCACTTTTGACAATGCCTCATAGGCTGATTTTTTAGCACCAACTCAAGGAGCACCAACCCCTCTTTTAGAAACACCAATTTCAAAGAGCATCAACCCCTTTTCTGTTTTCAGTAAGAGATACAATGATACAAAGGATCTCTCTGTTTCTCTTGTTTCTCTCAAGTGCCTCTTGGAAGACAATGCCTACAATCCTCAAGGTTCAAGAATGACCCTTCAGAATTCTAGCCATTGTCAAGCCTTAAGACAGCTTGATATTTAATTCATATTTCTTATTTTCAATCTCAGAACTCAACATTTCTTCAATATAGTAGCTGTGTTTTTTTCATTGTTCTTCATTGTCATTTGTTTTGTTCTCAAAAAATAGTTAATGCTTTCTCTCTATTTTACAAGAAATCTAAAAACCCTAATCTCTTTGTTTTTCTTCTTACACAAATTTCATCATTGAATCTCAAGTAAAATTACAACACAGTAACTATTTATCCATTTTTCAAAACAACAAAGGTAGATTTCAAAGTACCCAACTTTTGTCGAACAATGTTGCTAGGTATTGTTGTGTGTTTGACAAAATGCTCAGCATGGAGGTTTTGTTTTGACAAACATGGTCAATGAATATGAAATTTTAGAAAGAAGACTAAACCCTGTCCACACAAGGAGCCTACACAGGTAGTGCTAACCGAAACAACATTAAAACATATAAATATTCCATGTACAATACCCTCGAAAACTACTACAACAACAATGTAACTGAAACCTCATTACAGTGCACCCAAAAACAACTATCACCGAATCCAAGTGAAATACATAAATGATTTGCAGAACGCATGATTACCCACAAATCAAAAACACCATCCCTTAAAGCAAGAGCAGAATAATATGATAAAATATTTTGATATGCATTTTAGATTATTTGAAATCGACATCCATTATTTCTGACCATGAACAAAATAAGACCATTTTATCATTTTCTAGAGAGAAGTAAACACTTGTCTTCTATTATATGAGCCAATAGAAGTAACGGTTCTTCAAAAATAGTTGAAAAGATGAATACCTGAGGAGAACGATGGAGAGACTGTCATGAAGATATTTACTAGACTGGTAGAGAGAAAAATGGCCAAGACTCCTAATTTCGAGCCTTCACCCAAAGACAAGAAGATGACACAACCATTGACCAAGGCAAGGATCTTTCAAATACCCACATTCATTGTCAAAGAGATGCAGTGGGCCAAAAAACACTATGTAATAGTTGTGAGTAGATTTCTATGGTGGCAGCTAAGTTAGTGTTCCAAACCCTCGAGCATGTGAAACAAAAAGAATAAACTAAAATTCCTTAGAAAAAAAAAAGATCAATGAATTTTCAAGTATAGATAAAGTTTGAAGTCCGAAAGGACTGAATTCATACATAGACACCTCATAATGCATGCCAAAAAACTTATTACCTTTGAATGCACACAAACCGTCGATCATCATTATCAATGTTCAATGATTAAGCAAGTGAAATTCCAACACAATTATGCCTTAAATAATTTTTCATGACCACTTTAAAAACAAATGTTGATTACCTTAGCCATCCTTGTTACCAAGAAATCAAATCCATGTCACTTTCATAGTGGCTTTTTAAATAAAGAAAACCTTATAGCTATTGTCAGTCTTGAGGCCTAATGAATTATCAAGCATTAGACCCGATACCTTATAAGACCTTTATTCAAAGCCAATTTCCTTGACGTAATGCCCGATATAACCAATTCCTGATGAAATGAAATAAAGGCTAATTCCATGCCAATTTCAATGTAACATATACCCATGCCAAATTCAATATACCATATGCCCATGCGATTATCAATTGTTTAAGAAAACCCGATAGGGCTTTCTTAAAACTAAAAACCAACTGCATTTGATAAATCCAAGAACCAAAATAACTAAAAGAATTACCTGAACGAGGTTGAATAGAGAAAGATACAATTATGATGCAGTTCAAAAACATTATCAAAAATAGGATGTTAGAAATTTGAACATGCCAATACCACCTAAACATGGAAACATTATCCTGTAAACAAGATTCCTTATGATCTGCACATGAAGTCAAGAGATCAGTGCCATCAAAAATAACATCATAATGTCGAAGTAAGTATTCCAATGATAGAATAGAAGAAGTCCAACTGAATAACCTGTAGACACATAAAAATGACCTACGCCCACAAGCTCTTCTCCTAACCTTAGTTGGAACATTTTAATTATGTTTCTGACTCACTTCCAACTATTAATTAAATAATTCACAATTATTTGATTAATTCATACCTATTTATTCTTCATGATTATTAAATAAATAAATTTTGATTATTTATTTAATGCATCACTAATTAAGTCCTCTCCTTCGTAAAATTAAATAAATTCTTATTTATTTAATTCACCTTCCACTATAATTAAATAATTATATTTAATTATCTAACTATTCATTAGCCTTTTCTCTCCTAAATTAAATAAATTCTATTTATTTAATTTGGTCCACTCTCCCAATCTTTAAATTAAATTCTTATATTTAATTTAAAAGATCCCTTTTGTCACAATTAATTCCCTCTTTTAGTAAATAATTTAAATTATTTACTGACACATGACCCACTCCCTTTTGGAATTTCAAAGGTTGGCCATGTGAAGAGTCACACCGTTGATTCTCATTTTGTAACTCTCAATCTTGGCCGTTCACACAAAATTGCATTCTTTATAAAAGAGCAATTTTGGTCTCATTGTTTCCTCCTAGCTATCTTGTCATTTTCACATCTCTTACATTTAGATAATCTTAGCACTGTTACTCTCATTTGTCATAGCATATTTAGATTTCTATTTCATTTAGCATATTGTAGATCTTTAGATGCATTACTAATTGTATTAGTTGCATTTCATGATATTTTAGATTAAATCCTTCGATATTTACTTTGGTCTTGTCATTTCATTGTTTTGCTCATCACAATCTGAGGGAAAAATGCATATTTCAGTAAATTAAGAAAGTGTAATTGAGATTAGTCATGGAGGATGAAGACAATCTATCAAGATTGTTCATCTATTCCTTTGCACTTCATTACCACATAGGGTTTTTCAAGATTTTATTTACTAAGATTCCTTTGAAGAATTATTCTTTGTCACATTGGTGAACCCGACGTTTGATTAACACATTTTTTTAAGCATAGTACGGATTTTTCATCACTTTTTTTTTGCAGGTCGCGGCACAATTTTTTTTGCAGGTTGCAGGTATACAGATCACCGCATCTGCTAGACAAAATGATGCATCTTCCAAATCAAACTACATCTGCCAAATCAAACGACGCAAGTGACCTATCGAGCCACATATGAGATACAAAATGACGCATCTGCAGAACCGAGATGCATTTGAAACGTTAAACGCCGCATCTATCAATGAACCCAACAGTCTGCTCTCTAAATGACACATTTGATATTTTATGCGATGCAAGTGACCTATCAAGCCGCATCCATACAGTTGAGTCACATCTAATAGACCAAAAGCCGCATCTGCTTTCCTGAGGCACATCTACCCAAGCGCGCTGCATTTGATTGGTAAAATTTCATTTTCTGTTTTTGAATTGTAATCTGGATCTGACGCATCCACGGTCAGTTTTTCATTTTGATGGACTTAAAATGAACCAACCCTAGGGTAGTCATTTAATTGGGAACTTATCAATCCTAGGATAGGCAATTTAAATTTGGAAATCTATCAATCCTAGGATAGGCACTTCATCTTCTTTTTGTTTGGTTAAAATGAACCCCATGACTATTGTGAAGCAATATCTTCACTTAGAGCAACAAAAATTTTCATTTGGGTTTCAAACTAAACATTTGTCTACTGTGCTTGATTGGGTAATAGGTATATGCTCTCCCCTTTACTGGGTGATCAAAAATCTAGACTTACTCATTTTCTTTATGCATTCATGCTTTATTACAACCTTTAGCAGGCCTGTCGTAGTGGGAAAAAGTACTTACCCTATGGGAAGTGGGAACACCTAAAGCCAAGGTTTCCAACCCACTATAATCAAAAGCAAGTTGTTGATGAAAATCCAACTTGACAGCAATAGACAGGATAACC
Source organism: Sequoiadendron giganteum (assembly GCA_007115665.2). Taxonomy (NCBI): domain Eukaryota; kingdom Viridiplantae; phylum Streptophyta; class Pinopsida; order Cupressales; family Cupressaceae; genus Sequoiadendron; species Sequoiadendron giganteum. The sequence continues at coordinate 48,746,116 of VCHN02000014.1, read as the reverse complement.
ATCCCCAAAATCTTTATTCTAAAGATTGGGAGGTCTCTCGAGGGAGTTTATCTATTATCTCGCCGAATGGAAAGACTTACTAAGAACCTAGTGTAGAAGCCAGCCGTGTCAGTAACCAAACATTGTTTCAATCACAGTGCAAGGTGAGGGAAGAATCTGCCCCCAAGACACTCACCATATAATCGCCATGTTTGCTCAGGGGATTCGGTATCCACTTCTGTCACCTTGAGTACACACCTGGAAAAGACAAAAACATGGACGCCCTCTAGGGGGTGACACGGCTGTGTGAGTCAACGCGATTTCAAGATGTGGGTTGTGATTGTGATGATGACCTTTTGACTTCTAAGAGTGAGTCTATTTGAAGTAATTTAGATTCTATGTGCTTGTCATCTATTTTCAAACAATCTTCAAACAAGATAAAACATCAAACAAATCTAGATAAAAAATTGACAAATCGATCAAACAACTTTCTATTTTTTCCAGCATTTAATTCATGTGACGCAACTAGATTTTGTACTGCATTTGATCAGTCAAAAGCCGCATTTGATCTTGCAAACCACATTTGCAAAATACAAAGCTGCATCTACTCTGTTGTGCCGCATCTGCTCTATTGAGCTGCATTTTCTCTGTTACTACATGCTTTCTGTTGAGCCGCATTCACTCTTGTGAGCCACATTTGCTCTGTTACTGCATGCTTTCTGTTGAACCATATTTTCCTGTCTGTAAAAAAAAATAAAATTTGCCACAATCAATTCCTACAACGCATCTGCTATTTTGAGCCACATCTGCTCCATTGAGCTGCATTTGCTTTGTTGAGCCGCATTTTCTCTGTCGAGTCGCATTTGCTCTATTGAGCCACATTTGCTCTATTGAGCCGCATTTGCTCTGTTGAGCCGCATTTGCCAGTTTTTCAAAAACATTCTGCTCACTGTAAAAAAATGTCTTTTCTAGAATTCCATCAAGTCCATCCTTTTTTCTATCAAACCAGATACTGAGTTGCTCAACTTCTCTCATTGCACATCATTTTTAGAATCATCATAGGTTTCCATTTGCATTCGACTAGTTGCATTGTTAGCTTTCTCATCTCCTTAGACACTATTTTGCAGATTTTAGGAATACACTCCTTCCCATCTATTGTCAAGACTTTGTCTTCAAAAGTAGGTTATCATTGGACCCCATCACTTCTAGTCACTTAGTCCAAAAATTTTGTGAATTATTTCCCACTCAACAGTCTAGTGTGGAAACTTCACTTTGTCCTCTTTAAAATCCTACCTTGGTCCTTTGATTTTTCCAAACCTGAAACATTGCAAACACTTTGTTGGTCAAGTAGTCATCTCCTTAGATTTCTCAATAGTGAGTGTGTCTTAGGCTCCATTTTAGTTTGCATATCATTTTAGAATCATATCATTTTTTGCATCCACCAAACCTTTCAAGTGTCTCATTTGCATTCCATAGCATTCCTTATTCTCAAAAAACCCAAAAACATACTGTCGCATTATAGGTCATTGTCCATCATCATCCCAAAGTTGAGAAAAACTTTTTATGGTTGAAACTAGATTACAAAAAAGGAAGAAACTCATGGATCTTTTTGGTGAAGACATCAATATTCCCAATTTCAGCGATAACACGAATTCATTCCCTAACAACATGAGTGATCTTACTAATGACATGGAAAATTCGGTGATCAATTCTTTCGGTGAGACATCCATTACGCAAAATCTCTTTGAGCAATTTATCCACAGAGATCAAAAAGTGGAAATTTTACAAGCTGCTGCCCAAAACCCAGAAGTGGCCTCTTCTGTGGATGAATTAGTCCTACATGACCCATCTAGATATTTAGCCATGCTCCTTGACCAAGGGGCTAGGTTACCAAAAGGATTTGACCTCAACACCATTAGATCTACATCTCCTAATCAATCACATAGTCTGTCCATGGGAACCTCTTCACAAAACATCATCAACACCATCAATACTACCTCCCTTGGTCATGCTACCACCACAACCAATGTTGCTGCTACAACCAATGTTGCTACCACAACTAATGCAGCCACCGCAACCAACACAACATTCATTGGAGGACCATATACCCAAATCAGCACCACATCCCAATCCATCCCCCAACAAGGAACCTCTACCCCTTCACAAACATTTGGATCAACAATGGGGACAACTACTTCAAATATTTTTGGAACTTCATTCAATACCTTGGGTCCATCAGCAAACCTATTATTGGGTCTCTCGAATACTATGGCAACTACCTCATCACATCTTGTTGGGAGAAATAAACGCAGAGTTAACAACCAAGGACCCCAACCTCATTATTCACAGGTTAATACCAAAATTCCTTTGGGACAACACACCAATCAAGGCCCAAATACCTCATTTGGTCAAGGCAATCAAGGCACCCAATCTTTTACTCCATTTGGACATCAACAGACTCAACATCAGCAAGGCCCACAAATTCCATCCAACATGGTAGGATCTCAAATCCCCACATATGCTACTCAAGTCCATACACAGCAGCACATGCCTCATCAAAACACTCAATTTCAACAACCAGCTCAAAACACTCAATTCCAACAACCGCCTCATCAAAACATTTACTTCCAACAACCACCTCCTCAAAATACTCAATTTTCTCACCAGCAACCAATTTCGAATCAATACATCTCATCGCAACAACAAGGGAGTCATGCTGCCCCTATCACCAACATGTGTGATGCTACCAACAACCCCATTGTGGAGTCACTCACACTCAAACTAGCTGCTCTTCAAATGCAAGTGGAGACCTTGCAACAATCCAAGAAAAAGTCTTACATGTCCTATGATTTGTGTCCTTATCCATTTGACACAACCTTGTATATGCCACCCTTTCCTTAGGGATATGTGGTACCTCATTTTCCCAAATACAAGGGCAAAATAAATCCAATCGAACAAATAAGAGAATTCACCACTAGTTGCATGGATATTGATTATGAACAAACCTATCTCATGAGACTCTTTTCAAGAAGTCTCGTAGGTCATGCACTAGAATGGTTCTCACTCTTGCCTAAGGGAATCAAAACATGGGACGAATTGGCAAACAAATTTTTGGAGAACTATGCCTACAACATTGACACAGACATTGACATTGCCTCCTTATGTAGACTTACCCAAGAGGATGCAGGAGAGACTTTCATTCCTTTGTTTAAAAGATGGAGAACCTTAGCAAGCAGATGTCTGGTAGAAATACCTGAAAAGGAGAAAGTAACCATGTTTGTGCAAACTCTCCTTGGACCGTTAAGGTATGGATTACAAGTTCATTGTTGCACCACTTTTGTTGACCTTGTTGAAAAGGGTGTCCAACTCAAAAAATCCTTGATTGCCAAAGGCAAACTGAAATATGGTGGCAAAACCATCAACACCACCACTAATAATAACCCTAGTAGCTCAAATGAAAAAAACAAATACTGGGTCAAGAACAAGCATATCACAAACGATGGTGTAGTTGATGCCAAAACTGTAAATGCAACAGGTCATGTGCTCACAATCAAAGGAGTACAAAATCAAAAAGCACCTGTCACTACACCAACACCAACTGCAAATGCTATCCAAATGAATTTTACCCAAACTAATCAAAGGCAGTTGCTTCAACCCTGGAAAATCCAGAGGCGCACATACACTCCTTTGGGTGAACCTATTGAAGTTGTCTTAAAGAAACTCCTTCAAAATGGTGTCATCACATTAGAAGACCCTAAACCATACGATCCTGGTCAATTCAAACCATCATGGTGGGATGATAATGTAGTTTGTGATTTCCACCGTGTCAAAGGGCACAAAACATCCTCTTGTCGCCAATTGCAAAATTTGGTGCAAGACCTCATAGAGAACCACACCATTGAATTGGGTGGTCAATCTTTTACATCTAATGCAAATTATGCCATACACAAGAACCCACTATAGGACCATGGTAAAGTGTCCTTGTCTGGCTCACAACATACAAACAATTAAGAAAACAACATTCATCTGGCCTACAACACCACCCATTTTACGTAGAGTTACCCCGATGTTAACAATATTTGCGTTGTTGATGAAGATACAAATGTTAATACCATCACCATTAAAAAAGTCCCAGAATGCAATGTCACCACCCGCAAAGGCAAGATGACCATTCTAGGTTCTTCTCCATGTCAACCAAAAATCACCATACCTGGTCCATCTGCAAAACAGTCAACCCCTAAGCCAGAGTTCAACCTTATTGAGCAATTGAATAAGACACCCACTCAAATATCCATCCTTGAGTTGCTTTGTATCCCACCTACACATAAGGCTATCTTAGACAAAGTTTTGCAAGTGTCATCCATCCCAACCAATATTGATGTCAACCACCTCGAGACTATGGTTGGATATCTAAATTCGCCCCATCACATCACCTTTTCAAACAATGACTATTCTTCACCCAAACCATCGCACAATGATGCCCTCCAAATTGAAGTTTTTGTCCACAAGCACAAGGTTAGACAAGTCCTAGTAGATGGCAGAGCAGGATTGAATATCTACTCTCTAAAATTGGTTAAAGCTCTCGATTTCTCTAATTCATGTGTAGATGTTAGCAAGAGCATCGTCATCAAGGCCTATGATGATAAAGAACGTGCTTCTAAAGGTGTTATTACAATTCCGCTCCGGGTAGGACCAGTTATCATAGATACGACATGCCAAGTCCTGGATCATGATATACATTGCAACATCTTACTTGGTCGACCTTGGATTCATGCTTTAAAGGCCATTCCATATACATACCATCAATGCCTAAAATTCCCTTTTGATGGTACTAAGATTACTATCCCAGGAGATCCTGATCCTTTTCAAAACTGCACAAATTTGTGAGCCACCACTGAGCATCAAGTACCTATCAATCAAGAGGCCTCCACTTCCACTTCATCCAAATAAATTGATTCATCCATGCTCACAAAATCATCCATTCCATTAACGCCTACCACACCATCTTCATCGGCCTCCATCCCAAGTAAAGATTTTCAGATCCAGGACCTTGGTTGTGGAGAGTTCAAATTGAATACAGCTTACTACATAACCACAATATCGAAGCCACCTAAGGTCTATGGTAGACCATGTTTTGCAGTAGAGCCCAAAAAAACTTTCAAGGTTCCACCGAAAAGTATTTTTACACGGTGGGGAAACATGGGTAATGAAGTCATTATTGACATAGATAACTAGATCTATAAAGACCCAATAGAGTTATCTCCACTACCATTACATCTCTATGGAAAAGGTTATGATATATGCAAATCCCTAGGATTTGATGGCACAAGTGGCCTTGGAAAGAATATAAATGGAAGAAGGGAACCAATTACCATCACTGGAAGACCAAAGAATATGGGGCTAGGGTTTGACACATTCAGAACTGACAATCAACTTACCCTTGAACTTTCAAGTAAGGTTGTAATGGCTATAGAAAGTGTTGAGACATGCAAAGAATCCCTTACCGAAACCGACTCAAACGAATGGGAATGGGGCTCTAACAAAACAATAAGTGACTATGACATTGATGAACTATTCCTAGAACCTAGCCAACTTTCCTTTGAAGAACGATTCAACCACAAATATAACATTGATCCTATTGACCGACATTCTAAAAAAGAATGGGTGTGCATTCCTTGGAACCCCACAGAACACAAGGTGTCGTAGGCAATACCTGAACTATCCCACCCAATTCCTAAGACCACCCATGAACCTAACCTACCTGAGCCCACTATCCATACCTCTGAAATGCCCACCACTAGTCATGATGATTTTATCCCATATTATAATTTTGAATTTGATTCATCTGAATTAGAGTATGGACCATCCATTGCATTGGACACAGAAGTTGAAATTTATAACTTTGCCTTTTCACTTGAGGCATCAATTTGCACACTTTTCGCATCTTCCCCATCTTTCACCAACACTAACGATGGGATCCATGTTGTTTACCCACAACTGATCGACTGGGACCAACAAGATCCACCAATAATGGACATTTTTCAGAATGATGAAGCAATTGCAGAATTCATGGGGCTACGAGAAGCTATTCCATGGGGTGATCACAAGGCAGGGTTCTTCATTGATCTAGATTGTGCAGCTTACTTCGGGGAGACTATCAATCCTCCAGTCGCAAAAATACAAAGAATAAAAAAGAAAAAGAAATGTCTTTAGGTGAAAACTGCAAGGCACCTTCTGACGATAAAATAGTAAAAATAAAGGACGTATCTGAAGGTGAAAACCTCTCTGAGGCGCCTAAGGATGGAGGATTGGACTTTATCCCCGTAACATAGGAAAAATTGGCCATGCTCATTGAGGATACAAAAAAAGTTAACATAGCTACACCAGAGAATCCCAAAATGATTCTCTTGGCTGCATCATTATCAGATGAAGAAAAACCTGAATTTAAACAATTCTTCACAGAGAGAAAAGTTAACTTCGCATGGTCATATACTGACATGCCAGGGCTTGATCCTGAATTGGTTATGCATCATCTTCCTTTAATTCCAAGAATCAAGCCGGTCAAACAAAATTTGCGCAAAATGCACCCACAGATTGCACTACTTGTCAAAGCAGAATTAAAAAAGTTACTGGATGCTGAATTCATAAGGTCAATTGATTATGCAGATTGGATATCAAACATTGTTCTTGTTACCAAGCCAAATGGACAAATCCGTATTTGCACAGATTTCAGAGATTTAAACAAAGCTTTTCCAAAGGATGACTTTCGCCTACCAAACATAGACATGATTGTTGACCTCACGGTAGGACACGAGATGCTTTCCCTCATGGATGGTTTCTCGGGATATAACCAAATCAGAATTGCAACAGAAGATCAACATAAAACGGCATTCACCTGTCCTTGGGGAACGTACTGTTGGAACGTCATGCCTTTTGGCCTAAAGAATGCAGGTGCTACATATCGAAGGGCTATGACAACAATCTTCCATGACATGATGTATATCCTAATGGAAGATTATGTGGATGACTGATTGGAAAAATCTTTGACAAGAAAAGAACATCTAAAAGTCTTGGACAAAATTTTTAGACGACTTGAAGATTACAAGGTTAGATTGAACCCAAAGAAATGTGTCTTTGGAGTCACTTCAGGTAAGCTATTGGGATACATAGTTTCAAGACGAGGCATTGAGGTTGACCCGGCAAAAGTAAAAGCAATTTTGGACATGCCTCCACCGAAGGGAATCAGTGAGTTGCGATCTCTTTAGGACAGATTGCAGTCTATTCATCGCTTCCTTGCACAATTAGCAGACAAATGTCAACCATTCCAATATCTGCTATGAAAAAGCGATCCTTCTGTATGGACAGACAGGTGCAACATAGCCTTTGACCAAATTAAAGAATATCTATTAACAACACCAGTGTTAATGCCACCTATTGAGGGCAAACCATTGATTTTGTATGTCTCTGCAATGACAAATGCATTGGGGGCATTATTGGTGCAAAATGACAATGAAGAGAAAGAAAGAGCCATATATTACATCAGTCGCACACTAATTGGATATGAACTCAACTACACAACCATTGAAAGGGAATGCCTCACAGTTGTCTTTGCGGTATAGAAACTAAGACACTATATGTTGAGTCATAAAACACATTTAGTAGCCAAAATTGATCCATTAAAATATCTCTTGAGTTGAGCAGCATTGACAGGCCATTTAGTGAAATGGGTCATGATATTAAGCTAGTATGACATACAGTATGTGGAGCGAAAAGCAATAAAAGGTCAAGTAATAGTAGATCAACTGGCAGAGGCACCGATCCAAGCTACACATCCATTGATAATAGATTTTCCTGATGATTCCATCTTTCACGCTGAACTAGCTCTACCATGGAAAATATACTTTGATGGGTCCCACACTGGGCATGGCTCAGGAGCTGGCATATTATTTATCACACCTCAAGGGGATTCAATTCCCAAATCATTTCAGATTTCTTTCCCTTGTACAAATAATATTATGGAATACGAGGCATTGGTCATAGCTCTCAAGATAGCAATAAAATGGAAAATCTAGACATTGCTCGTATTCGGAGATTCTCAATTGGTTATCAATCAAGTGAATGATGAATATGACACAAAAGATGAGAAATTGCCTCCCTATAAAAGAATGGTGGATAGTTTCCAAAGATATTTCAACATGATTGCATTTGAAAAAATCCCACGAACATAGAATAAAGCAGCTGATGCAATGGCTACCATTGGATCTCTTCTAGACATCCCTTAGAATGTGTCACAATTTGAATTCTTAGAGGAACAGCTTTTGATGCCTGCATATGATATTCTAGAATTAGAAATGGTGTGCGATATTGTTGGTCCTAGTTCGCCTTGGTATCAGGACATAGATGACTATCTTAAATCCCAAACCCTCCCACCCAGCTTGTCCAACAACCAACGAAGATCCTTTATCCGAAAAGCAGCCAGACATACCTTCATCAATGATACCTTATACCAACGTGGCTTTGACAACACCCTTCTTCGTTGTCTCAACACTGATGAAGCACAAATGACTTTACGAGAAGTACATGAGGGTATATGCGGATCTCATTCGAGTGGTCTGACCTTAGCTAGGAAAGTCACTAGACTTGGGTACTACTGGCCGACATTAGAAAAAGATGCTCTTCAATTTTTTAGAAAATATCAAAAATGTCAGGTACACAGTGACCTGATTCATGCACCTGCATAGGAATTAAGACCAATCACTTCTCCATGGCCTTTTGCAAAATGGGGACTCGACCTTGTGGGTAAGATTCATCCATCTTCTTCTAATAGCCATAAATTCATAATCACTGCCATTGAGTATTTTACTAAGTGGATTGAAGCCGTCCCTCTCACATACATTACCGACAAACAAATATCCAAGTTTATACTAAATTACATCATTTTCCCATATGGTGTCCCACAATCCATCATCACAGATAACGATAGTCCATTTAAAAATTTGGATGTTCGTGAACTCTGTGAGCGATTCCACATTCAACACCATTTTTCCACTCCATACTACCCACAAGGTAACGGCCAAGCTGAGGCATCCAATAAAACAATCCTTCATATATTGAAGAAGACAGTCAATGACGCTAGCCGAGATTGGCACCTACAACTCAATCTTGCTTTATGGGCCTATCGTACCAGAATCCATACCCCCACTAGAGCCACACCATTTTCCCTGGTCTATGGATCTGAGGCCATATTACCCATTGAGGTTGAAATTCCTTCTCTCTGAATCTCCTTGAAAGGAATGATTGATGATGAAGAATACATACATACTCACCTGCATGAGCTAGAAATGCTACAAGAAAGAAGACAAAATGCCTTAAACCATTTGTAGGCATATCAAAATCGTCTTTGTCATGGCTATAACAAAAGAGTCATGGTGAGAAAATTTGAAATCGGTGACTTGGTTCTCATGTAGAATCCCAAAAATCAAGCAGACCGTGAAAAGCCAAGAACTTTTGAGGCTAATTGGCTTGGACCTTATATCATTACTGTTGCCTTTGGTTCTGGAGCTTATCAGTTGGTCACACTGGATGGAGAACAACTGACAAAACCCATCAACAACTTACATCTGAGAAAGTTCTACACATAGCATTAGAGAGCTAGGTTTAAAATCTCAAAATACAAAAAAATTGAAAAATAAAAAAAATCATCCCTTGATGAAAACTTGGCAAACAGGCGTCTTGGTGACATCAAAAAAATCAAAAAATGGCAAAAACAGTAAAAAGAAATGAATTCATCCAATGGTGAAAACCTTGCAAACAGGCGCTTTGGATAAGTACCATGGTGAAAACCTGGCAAATAGGCACCATGCATAGTCGATCATTGCTTCACCACCTACTATTACTCCAATCGACCTTTGTCCGCTTATCATAATCACAAAAGCCTAATGCATTCATAACATCCGTCCTAAAATCCTATTGATTCTGGCCATGGTTAGCATTTGGTTGAAATCATCCCTTGCATATCCTAGTCTTTGTCTGCCTAGCTCCATATCATTGAATTCAAATATTCCCTAACCTATCTAGGGGCAAGACCTTTATTGGGCAACTGCAGTGGGTACCGCGCACAATCCTGCATTCTTAAAATTCCTGAAAAAAAATCCTAAAAATTTGAAAAAGTCCTGAAAAAATCCTAAAAATCTTAAAAGTCTTGAAAAAATCCTAAAAATCTGCAAAAAGTCTTGTCAAAATCCAAAAACATCCAAATCAGTGTTAAAATCCCAAAAATAGAGTCAATCTGATCAATTCAATCGATCATTTCAATCAGTCTTTTGTCCTTGTTCGAACTACGTTGTCTATGTGCATTTGCTACATAGGCAAGATTCATCTTTGAATCCCTGAGACATTTAGGTTAGTCTTTAGGTTTATCAAAATAAATCATGTTTCAGTCTTTTGGTCGTCCAAACTACGTTGTCTCTGCGCATTTTCTACGTAGGCAAGATTCATCTTTGAATCCCCGAGACATTTAGGTTAGTCTTTAGGTTTGTCGAATTAATCATGTTTCAGTCTTTTGGTCATGTCAAACCACGAGGTCTCTGCATATACAACATAGGCAAGGAAAATCAATCGATGAGCCCCCAAGGCTGCACTAGGTCAGTCCATTAGGGTTCATGGCACAATGCTCTCACACACGTCAAAGTTATCTTCAAATCAAGCAAATCTTTCATCAATCCCGAGCAAGCAATCTTTCAGTAGTCTGTTTCATCAACATTTTCAATCACATCAGCACATCAACAATGGCATGTACTCAAATTCTATCAAGACAATTTAACCTGGCAAAATTTTTGGGTTCTTCTTCAGATGTGTCCTTCTAAAGAGCAACTCTCATCATTTCTTTATGCTTTTGGATGTGTCCTTCCTAAGCATTGTCCTCATCATCTGGAATTTTGATGGATTATCCTAACTCTGAGAATTGATATCCTGCATATCAATGTCATTTAGGATGTGTCCTTCCTGAATTTGATATTGCCCGGCATTTGGCAACCTTGATCTTAAAACACTTGGCATTTTCTCTTTGGCCTTTTCATCATGTCACTAGTTTTTCAGCGAGATCTTGACAACAGGATTTAGAGAAGCAACGATGTCTCATGATGATTGTCTCATCTTTTGACACTCATGTTACTAGTTTCTCAGCGATGTCTTGACTATGGGATTTAGAAAAATAGTGACGTACCATGATGGTGGTTTTATCTTTTTGTGCTTTTGGCAATCATGTTGCTAGTTTCTCGAGGATGTCCTAGAAACAAGATTTAGAGAAGCAATGACGTTTCATGGTTTGTCCTTCTTGTCTTTTTCTGCTTGGGGTTGGTTATGACAAAAAGACTGGGGCAATTGCACTCTTAGTATGAGTTATGATCGTCCTTGTCTGCGACTGCTTGTCTTACATGATGGTACGACCTTCCACACCTAGATTTATGTCATATCATGGTGTTTGTTGGCCATTACAATAATCTACCCAATGATGAATAAAAGACCACTAAATATTAAAAGTCCTATGGTACTATGTTGAAAGATTTGATCTAGGAGCTAACATGCATTTCATATAGGCATTGCATCCATACCATCATCCATATCTTTTCGCACTAACATTTCTTTGTTTCTCCATATTCTAGTCTTCTCATCCATTTAGAGAGCATACCCATGTTCTTGGAACCCGTCTTTCCTCTCGAGGGGGCATATCGCAACCCTCCTCATCATTCTTCCTCATCCTATCTTGCACTGGGGCATACGTTTGACTTACTTTTTTTGCCACAATGCGACAAGCTGCATTATGACAAAGAGGGGCAAATGTAGACACATAAAAATGACCTACGCCCACAAGCTCTTCTCCTAACCTTAGTTGGAACATTTTAATTATGTTTCTGACTCACTTCCAACTATTAATTAAATAATTCATAATTATTTGATTAATTCATACCTATTTATTCTTCATGATTATTAAATAAATAAATTTTGATTATTTATTTAATGTGTCACTAATTAAGTCTTCTCCTTCGTAAAATTAAATAAATTCTTATTTATTTAATTCACCTTCCACTATAATTAAATAATTATATTTAATTATCTAACTATTCATTAGCCTTTTCTCTCCTAAATTAAATAAATTCTATTTATTTAATTTGGCCCACTCTCCCAATCTTTAAATTAAATTATTATATTTAATTTAAAAGATCCCTTTTGTCACAATTAATTCCCTCTTTTAGTAAATAATTTAAATTATTTACTGACACATGACCCACTCCCTTTTGTAATTCCAAAGGTCAGCCATGTGAAGAGTCACACCGTTGATTCTCATTTTGTAACTCTCAATCTTGGCCATTCACACAAAATTGCATTCTTTATAAAAGAGCAATTTTGGTCTCATTGTTTCCTCCCAGCTATCTTGTCATTTTCACATCTCTTACATTTAGATAATCTTAGCACTGTTACTCTCATTTGTCATAGCATATTTAGATTTCTATTTCATTTAGCATATTGTAGATCTTTAGATGTATTACTAATTGTATTAGTTGCATTTCATGATATTTTAGATTAAATCCTTCGATATTTACTTTGGTCTTGTCATTTCATTGTTTTGCTCATCAAAATCTGAGGGAAAAATGCATATTTCAGTAAATTAAGAAGGTGTAATGGAGATTATTCATGGAGGATGAAGACAATCTATCAAGATTGTTCATCTATTCCTTTGCACTTCATTACCACATAGGGGTTTTCAAGATTTCATTTACTAAGATGCCTTTGAAGAATTATCCTTTGTCACATAACAACCACAAAGATTCCAAACTAAAACACAATATTGTCATCAAGGACAAATATCAAAAGAGAAGCTTAAAAAACTCCCCCTTTGTCCTTGATGGCAAAAACTGAGCCACAAAGCCGAAATATTGAACCAGAACCAACCTCATAATTCTTCCCCTTTTTTATCACAAGGATAAAGGGAAGACAATAGTGAAATTCTGTGAAGCTCTAGATATAGAAATGGAGCAGCAAAGTATGAGCTGCAAGGAGATCTGACCAACTCCCCCTATCACCAAGATAGAGTATTACGATAGCAGAGATTAAGAGATAACTCCCAATCGAGACTGAAGTCTTTCAAATAATTCTTTAGCCAAAGGCTTAGTAAAGATGTCAATAACCTATGCCTATGTAGGAACATATTGCACAGAAACCTCATTAGCCAACACCTTTTCACGAAGAAAGTGAAATTTAATAGCAATGTGTCTAGTGTGAGAGGCATAATAGGATTTTAGAAATATTAATCGCACTAGAATTATCACACAGAATAGAAACAGGTCTAGGAATTTCAATACCCATGTTAGATATGGTTTGTGACATCCAGATTACTTGAGTACAACAAGAGGTGGTGGCAATATATTCTGCTTTAGTAGTGGAGAGTGAAACATATTCTTGTTTTTTGTTGTGCCATGCCACTAATCGATCACCAAGAAAGAAAGCAACACCATTGGTGCTTTTCCTATCATCTAGACAACCATCCCAGTCAAAATCAGTATATGCAATTTATGAGAAATCATTTATTTTGGGATACTAGAGTCCATAATCAAGAGTGCCTTGAACATATTTAAGAATCCTTCTAACAACATTAATATGAGATTCCATTTGAGATGAATGAAATCTTGCAACCATGCAAACAACTTGCATTATGTCAGGTCTTGAGGCTATTAGATATAACAGACTGTCTATCATTGACCTATAGTCAGTTGGATTTATAGTAGGAGAATCATCAACCTTGCTAAGTTTGTAGCCGGTAACTATTGGAGTGCTAACTACATGACATTCATCCATTTGAAATTTCTTTAGCATCTCTCTTGCATATTTTGTTTGAGAGAGAAAAATACCAGTTTCAAGTTGAGATATTTGAATACCTAAGAAGAAGGATAGTTCTCCCAACATTGAAATTTCAAACTCAAATTCCATAATCAGAGAGAATTTTTGACTCAAAGCAATATTGTTGCAGCCAAAGATAGTATCATCAAAATATATTTCAACAACTAGAATATCAAAACCTTCAATCTTTACATAAATATTGTTTTCTACACCTCCTCTAATAAAACCCTTTGAAATTAAATGACTGTCCAGTCTAGAGTACAAAGCTCTAGGAGCTTATTTTAGGCCATATAAAGCCTTTTTCAACCTGTAAACATGATTAGGCTGGTTTTTGCAAGTAAACCCTTCAGGCTATTCTATATAAACTTCTTCATCCAAATAACCATTCATAAAGGAATTTTTGACATCCATTTGATATACAGTAAAGTTTTTGAAAATAAAATAACCCAAGAATATTCTAATGGATTCAAGTCTAGCTACAGGTGCAAAGGTTTCACCAAAGTCAATACCTTCTTGCCGAGCATATCCTTTGCAAACATATCTACCCTTGTTGCGAACAACATGGCCATTTTCATCATGTTTGTTTTTGAATATCCATTTTCCTCCTATGACATTTTTGTCATCTGGTCTTTGGACTAATTCCCAAGTCTTATTTTTCTCAATTTGGTCAATTTCTTCCTACATTGCATTAAGCTAGCATTCATTAGTTAGAGCTTCATCAAATTTTTTTGGCTCAAACTGTGTAATTAAACAAAAATCAGTAAGCTCAGCTATGTGAGCTTTTTCATCAGAGTTAATAGTTCTTCTCCTTGTTTGAACTCCTGGGGATTTATCTCCAATAATCATATCTTTAGGATGGTTTCTAGCAAGAGATTTTGAATGAGTTTTTGTTACACATTTTTAAGGACTTAATTCAACACTTTTAGAATTTTTTTCAGCTAGTTTAGGACTTGCTGATTCTACTTTAGGCTTTGTTGTTTCAAAGCCTTCTGAATTTATTTCAAGTTCAAATTATTCTTCCTCATCATCCTACTTAGGTTCAGCATCTAAAAGCATATTTTCATCAAATTTGACATTGACAGATTCAATAATCTTATTCAGCCTATTATTAAAGCATTTATAGGCTTTTCTATGAGTAGAGTATCCTAAAAAGATACCTTCATCGGACTTAGATTGAAATTTGCCTAAGTTATCATCTTCTCTCTTGATAAAACATTTACAGCCAAATATTTTGAAATATTTAATTGAGGCAGATTTACCATACCACAGTTCATATGGAGTGAAATTTGATTTCACTTTGATTTGTACTCTATTCAAGATATAGAAAGCTATATGAACATTTCCTTTCCAGTACATTTTTGGCAGTTTTGCTTCATCCAACATAGTCCTTGCCATCTCTTTTACAATTATGTTCTTTCTCTCAACAACCCCATTATGTTGAGGTGTTATGGCAGCAACATATTATCTTTTTATGCCATGTCTTTCATAGTAGTCAACGAATTCTTGTGAGGTGAATTCACCACCTTTGTCAAATCTTAGACATTTCAATTTTAAATTTGACTCCCTTTCTACCATTTTTCTAGGACTTTAAAATGTTCAAAATCTTTATATTTGTGCTTGAGAAAAGTAACCCATACAATACGAGAGTAGTCATCAACAAATAGCATGAAATATTTCTTACCATTGATAGATCTAGTCCTTGTAGGACCACATAAGTCTATATGAACAAGTTGTAGAGGCCTAGTAGAAGAATTTTCTTTAGATTTAAATATTACCTTTGTTTTCTTTCCTTTGAGACATTATTTACAGACTCCATTTTCAGGTTTTCTTAAGACAGGAAAACCTCTTACATTCTGGTTCTTACTGATCCTAACCATATTTTTAAAATTAATGTGACCTAGTCTCTTGTGCCATAGCCAAATTTCTTCAACATGACTCATTAAGCACATACCTTGATTATTTTCATTTTCAAATGTGTCAAGAAGATTGTATACATTTCCCTTAGTCCTTCTTCCAGCAGCAATAGCTTTTCCAAGCTTATTTTTAATCTCACATCCTTGCGAAGTGAACAAGACCTGATAGCCACTGTCACAAATTTGACTAACACTTAGAAGATTGTGTTTTAAACCTTCTATGTAATACACATTGTAAATAGGAGTGTCTTCATTCATTCAGAAGTGAACCTCTACCTTTGATTTGTATACCTAAATTATCGCCAAACTTCACATATCCACCTACATAAACTTCAAGATTAGTGAATTTTTCTTTGTCACCACTCATGTGGTTTTAACAACCACTATCCAGGACCCATAAGTCCTTTTTATTGGAGTGGAAAGAAGTTTGAACTAACATAGTTTATTCTATGTTGTTGATAGTTTTAAGTTTCCAAACCTTTTTAGTTTTCTGCTATTTATTCTATTGATTATCTTTACATTGCTTAGCAAAATGACCCATGGAATTGCATGTAAAGCATCTAATTTGTCTAGCAAAGCCAATATTTTTCCTATAACCAAATCCATATGTTCTAGGATTTATAAACCTATAAGAGCTCACTTTGTGGCCAAATTTGTTGCATAAATAGCAGTACCCATAAAAGAAAGGGTTAGAATTATATGATATTTTCTTATTCCTAAAAGGATGAACATGATCCTTATCAGAATCGGGATGATTAGATTCATAAATTTTGTTTCCAGCAACAACATTATCCTTTGCACTGTCATTTGAACATTCACCCTTCATAAATCCAATACCTGTTTTGTCCTTGTTCAATTTTTGTTTATTGAGCATGTCATTTAGTTTAAGATTACTCTCATACTTCTCAATGGTCTTCCTAAGATCAAGAATTTCATGTTCAAGATTTTGAATTTCTTTATCTTTAATATTTATGCCAATACGAAGACAATCTCCAACTCTCTTGGTTTCTTCAAGTTGAGTTTTCAATGAGATAATTTCAAGATTTGTGAGTTGCTCTTGAGCAAGAGCTTGAGCAGATTTTTGTTCCTGAGCAAGCATTTGGTTTTTGAGTTTTCTTAGCTCTTTTAATGCACATTTCAGTTCACCTTCAATATCCACTTTGCCAACTTCAACATCATTGTTGTTAGTATCTTCTTGTTGAATGATTTCAGCCATGAATAGGTTTTCATCTTCTTCATCTAAAGAATCTTCAGATTCAATGTCTGTTTCATTTTTTTTGAACAGACTCTTCTTCTTTTTGAAGTTGAATTTCTATTTAGGTCTATAGGCCTTTTTCTTAGGCAATTTTTTAGATTTTTTCGTTGTCACTATTCAGATCACCATAGGGGCACTTTGTAGCAAAGTGGCCTATTTTACCACAGTTAAAGAATTTGAAGCAAAGTTTTCCCTTATACTTTCCAGACCCCTTTTTGAGATTCCTAACAAAGTGGGATTCTTTGGAATTAGAAAATTTTGATTCAGTAGGCTCATCTTTTTCTTTCCTTTTAGTATTAAAGGCAATTTCTTTTGCAGAAATTTTTTTTTTACTGATTCTCATTTCATAGGCAATCAAAGTGCCTTGTAGGTTGTCTAGGGTAAGCTGGTCAAAGTGTTTCTTCTCTTCTAGAGTAGAGACCTTAGCTTCAAATTTTGTTGGTAAGGTTCTGATGACCTTAGTTACAACATCAAATTCCTTAACTTCTTCTCATAGACCCTTCATAGAATTGACAATTTCATCAACTCTCAAAAAGTAATCAGCTACTTTTTCATCGTCCCTCATTTTTATTTCTTCAAACTGGTGTTTTAGATTGAGGACCTTTGACTATTTTACTTTTTCATTTCCTTGATAGATAGTTTCAATTTTAACCCAGATATCCCTTGCAGAGTTGCAGTGCATGACTTTGATAAAGACATCTTTAGTCAGTGCACACATGAGAGCATGTTTTTCTCTTGCATTAGTTTCATATTTTTTATTTTCATCAAAATTTGTGGGAAAAGTAGTTGGTATAGTGTACCTAGTTAACACTATACACCACACATTGAGGTCAATATAAGTTAAATAAGTCTCCATTGTAATTTTCTAGAGTACATGATCAATTCCATCAAATAATGGAGCTCTAGTCATGGATGTGCCTTCATGAGCTTGAGAAATTTTGAAAAGATTCCAAGGCCAGAATCAATCCTAGGTTGGAAAGACCTATCAGAGGACCCTAGGCTCTAATACCAATTGTTGGAGTGAAAAAGACACTGAGAGTGGGGGAAAATTAGTGTCATTAACAATTTTGACAAATTTTACTAAAACTGAAATAAAATAGATTTATGCTCTCATTTAACAATGATAAAATCATTGATGTATTGAATGCAATCACATATAACTGAAATGAGAATTATAATAGTGAAACATAGCATATTAAAGCATTCATGCAATGAATCAGATGAACTAGAGATAAGAAAAATGACACAAGATATGCTAAGTGGAAAACCCTCCTGGGGTAGAAAACCACTCCTAAACTACTACCTTTCTAGGATTTTATTTTAATAATCACTTTTGACAATTCCTCATAGGCTGATTTCTGAGCACCAACCCCTTTTTTTTTTCAGTAAGACATATAATGATACAGAGGATCTCTTTGTTTCTCTCATTTCTCTCAAGTGCCTCTTGACAGACAATGCCTATAAACCTCAAGGTTCAAGAATGACCCTTCAGAATTCCAACCATTGTCAAGCCTTAAGACAACTTGATATTTAATTCATATTTCTTATTTTCAATCTCAGAACTCAACATTTCTTCAATACAGTAGCTGTGTTTTTTTACTATTCTTCACTGCCATTTTTTTTTGTTCTCAAAAAATAGTTAATGCTTTCTCTCTATTTTACAAGAAATCTAAAAACCCTAATCTCTCTATTTTTCTTCTTACACAAATTTCATCATTACATCTCAAGTAAAATTACAACATAGTAACTGCTTTTTCCATTTTTCAAAACAACGAAGGTAAATTTGAAAGTACCCAACTTTTGTTGAACAATGTTGCCAAGTATTGCTGTGTGTTTGACAAAATTTTCAGCATGGAGGTTTTCTTTTGAAAAAAATGGTCAAAGAATATGCAATTTTAGAAAGAAGACTGAAACCTATCCACACAAGGAGCCTACATAGGCAATGCTAACTGAAACAACATTAAAACACATAAATATTTCATGTACAATACCATCGAACACTAATGCAACAATAATGTAACTGAAACCTCATTACAGTTCACCCAAAAACAACTATCACCGAATCCAAGTGAAAGACATAAATTATTTGTAGAACACATGATTACCCACAAATCAAAAACACCATCCCTTAAAGTAGGAGAAAAATAATATGATAAAATATTTTGATATGCATTTCAGATTATTTGAAATCGACATGCATTATTTCTGACCACGAACAAAATAAACCCATTTTATCATTTTCTAGAAAGAAGTAAACACTTCTCTTCTATTATATGAGCCAATAGAAGTAACGGTTTCTGGAAAACAGTTGAAAATATGAATACTTGAGGAGAATGATGGAGATACTATCATGAAGATATTTACTAGACCAACAAAGAGAAAAACGGCCAAGACTCCTTCCAATTTCGAGCCTTCACCCAAAGACAAGAAGCTGACACAACCATCGACCAAGGCAAGGATCTTTTAGATACCCCCATTCACTGTCAAAGAGATGCAATGGGCCAAAAAACACCGTGTAATGACTGTGAGTACATTTATATGGTGGCGGCCGAGTTAGGGTTCCAAACCCTCGAGCATGTGAAACAAAAATAATGACCTAAAATTCCTTAGCAAAAAAAAAGATCAATGACTTTTCAAGTATAGATAAATTTTGAATTTTGAAAGGATTGAAGTCATACATAGACACCTCATAATGCATTCTTAATTCCATGGACAAGACCATGCAATGCATGCCGACAAACTTATTACCTTCGAATGCATACAAACCATCGATCATCATTATCAATGTTTAATGATTAAGCAAGTGAAATGCCGACATAATTATGCCTTAAATAATTTATCATGACCACTTTAAAAAGAAATATGGATTACCTTATCCATCCTTGTTACCAAGAAATCAAATCCATGTCACTGTCATAGTGGATTTTAAAATAAACAAAACCTTATACCTGCTGTCAGCCTTGAGGGCTAATGAATTATCAAACATTAGACCCGATACCTTATAAGACCTTTATTCAAAGCTGATTTCCTTGACATAATGCCCAATATAACCAATGCCTTATGAAATAAAATAAAGGCTAATTCCATGCCAATTTCCATGTACCATATACCCATGCCAAATTCAATATACCATATGCTCCTGCCATTATCAATTGTTTAAGGAAACTTGATAGGGTTTTCTTAAAACTAAAAACCAACTGCATTTGATAAATCCAAGAACCAAAATAACTAAAAGCATTACCTAAACAAGGCTGAATAGAGAAAGATACAATTTTGATGTAGTTCAAAAACATTATCAAAACCATGATGTTAGAAATCTGAACATGCCAATACCACCTAAACATGGAAACATTATTCTATAAACAATATTCCTTATGATCTGCACATGGAGTCAAGAGATCAGTGCCATCAAAAATAACATCATAATGTTGAAGTAAGTATGCCAATGGCATAATAGAAGCAGTGCAACTAAATAACCAACCACAAAGATGCCAAACTAAAATAGAATAATGTCATCAAGGACAAATAGCAAAAGAGAAGCTCAACATTCTTTCCCACCTTCTTGGTTACAATGTTCATGTTCCCTTTTCCTTTAACTTCTACCTTATTGTCAATTCCCAAAGTAACATCTAATTTTATATTTTCATCCAAACTTGAAACTAATTATAAATTTCCTATCATGTGGTTGCTGCAACCTGAGTCTAAAAACCATACATCCTTTTCATTTTCTTGTACAACATTGCTTGCCAAAAACATGGTGCTTTATTTTGATTTTAGGTTTTGATTTTGTTTTGTGAAATTTTTATTTTGTTTTGTAAAATCATATTTTCTTATTTCTACATTCATTTGAATAATGCCCAATATTTTTACAATAGTGGGATTGAATTTGATATTTGGCATACCTTTGGCCTTGAGGCTGATTTTGAGTTATATTGTGACTTGGGTATTGGTTTCTACCTCTTCCACTTGAATTTGATGGGCTAGTTCTTGCACCTCTATACAAATTTCTTCCTCTACCTTTGAAATTGTTTCTTCCTCTACCTCTTTCATGGCTTGAAGCTTGTGCCTTGAATGCATGCTCCAATGATGAATTTTCTAACCTAATTAGTATATGCTCATGAGAAATGAGAGATGCATGGAGCTCATCAACTAAGAATTTTGAGTGATTATTTCTCTCCTCTATGGCCACAAAAATGGTTTCAAACCTTGTGGGTAAACTCCTTAAAATATTTTCAACTCTCCTATCTTCAAGTATCTCACTGTGAGATCTAATTTGATTTATTAAAATAATCACTTGTGTGAAGAAAGTGTCTATTTGTAGTAACAAAAAAATTATCCCTTTTTCCTTAGTTTGGGAATGAATAATTAACATTAAAATGAACCTAATGTTTTCTTTATTTAGTGTTGTAATGTGTTTTACACATTCACATTAAAATTAGGACTCTTATAAATGAAATTGACATAATGATTCCTTATTTAGGATGTTTTAAAGTGCATCTTTACACTTTCACACTAATATAGGGATTTATTAGTTAATTGAGGTTAATTGGCCCCTTTAATTCAAATCTAGGCCTAATTAATTGTAGATTTTGAGGGATAAATCCCAACATTCTTAAATAATATTACACAACATTTAATTTTACAAGGAATGTCTCCTAGGCTAGTGAGCTAGAATTCATTCGCCACTTGGCAAATAGGTCCTCACTAGGTCCTAGGACCCCCTTTTTACATAACATTTCATATTTCCTGAAGTGTATCCTAGCTAAGTATGCTAGGACCCATTCAGCACTTGGTGAATGGGTGCTCACTTAACCCTACGACCCCCCCTTAGGATATTTTTTTGGTGGTATTTTAATGATTTCAAATCCTAGATCTAATGTCGGCTTGTGTTATCTGAATTTTGAGAATTAAGAGTAAGATAAGTATAAGTACAAGGTTATTTCACATAGTTTCACATAGCAACTTCAAGTCTTCAAGAATTATAGAAAATTTATGAGATCAGGAGTTCACAAGAGCTTTCAAGAAGGCATTCAAGGGAAAATTACTAAAGTTTATTGCAAAAATCAAAGATCCATTTCATCATGTCAAAGTCATGCATGTTGTTGATCTAATATTTTGATGTAGTATTGAAGATTCCATTCAAGAAAATTCAAGGTGTTGTTTCTAATCAAGTGCTATGATTAAGATCTACATTCTTTGAGGCCACTTCATGCAAGATTGTTGATTTTTACTCTAAGGTTTCAACAAGGTTTGGTGAGTTGTTACACATTATTGTTCATTCATCATTCCTTTTCTGCATTGTTTCAATTCAAGGTTGACCAAGTCAAACCCCTATTCTCTAACAAAACAACATTTTTCTTCTCCTTTGATGTGTGATTGCAAGTTTTAGGTTTAAAATCAATTGGAGAAAAAAAGTTGTCAAAGTTGTCATCTTTCTTGCAAGATCATAGAAAGTATTCTACAAAAATCAATTTTGAATTTTGGGAGATGAACATCTAGGATATAGGAGTGTAGATATTGAAGAATAGAACCCAAAAATTGATTTTCCAGAACCCTAGTAGGGACCCATTTACCACTGGGTGAATGAGTCCTTAGTAAGGCTTGAAAAAGCAATTTTAGCAATAGGTACACAACATCTAACCCTCTTAAAAATTTCCCTTTGATTGGTATATTTGTTAGGTTTGATTTCTTATTCTTATTTGTGCATTTTACCCCTCATAATTGAGTGAAACAACATAGCAAAAATATGGTGAATCCTTTTGGGATCTCTCACCCTATTTTTCTTTGTTTCACTATTGAATCCAAATCCTTCATAAAAATTATTTCAAAATCCCTTCTTAGCATTTTTAAATTTTCTATTTTAACCTTTACCATTTCTTGGTATGTTGTTTGCAAGATATCTCATGCTTTTTTGGACTTTTTTGCTACTAAAATCCTTGAGAAACTACTCTCATGTACTACTTGAAATATACAAAAGAGGGCTTTTGAGTCTTTCTTCTTATTATCCCTTACCTTTTCTACTTGTGATAATGTATTATATATTGTAGGATTAGTTGGTTCTAGAAAACCATTATCTACTAGATCCCATATGTCTTGAAAATAAAACAATTCTCTCATAGTGATAGACCAATAATCATAATTTTTACCATTTAAATGAGGAATATGTAGATTTTTCAAGCTTATTCTTTTTCTTTCCATTATTGACTGTGAATAGCTTGTTTGAATGCCTTTTCTTTGACAACTCTTGGATCTACTAAACCTTGCTTTGAAAAAACTTTGGCTCTTTCAAAACATTACTTAGAGAAACCTTTGTCTTTGATACTAGGTGAAGAGAAGATGGAAACAAAGCATGAAGGAAATCAAAATGAAAACACATCGATAGTTACAATAATATTTATATTTCAAATATTTCAAACATTTACAAACTTCATTCCTTTTACAAAGCATAAAATAGAGTTTCTGCTCTTTTCATATATTAAAAAATAACATGAAAAACATCCCCTATTTTATGGTTGTTCATGTTGTTTCTACAATAATCTTCTCCATGTTCTTTTTCTACACTTCTTACATACTATTCATGCTCTTTGTCTTTTTTTCTTTTCTGCATACATCTATCTTCAAAAATTGTTTAAGACCTATTTAATATACACAAAAAAAGAAAAGAACACAAAACACATTTAATTTCAATTAATATTTAAGTCTTTTTCAACATAGAGAAAATATGAGGATAGAGATTATATGTGCACAGAACAATGGTGTGTGAAAGAAGTTGGAAATTTTTTCATCGTAGTAGAGAGAACAGAGTACAGTGAGGTATTTGGGATTAATTTCAAAAAATTGAAGGGTGAAATACAATACATAGGTCACATTGAGAGTGATTCACTTCCACTTGAGATTCCTATGACACCTTGCTCTCATCAAATTTTAATAATGAATGCATGGATGGCGAGCAAGGGAAGTGGAGAAGAAGTAAAGCTTAGAGAGCTTTGGATGATGTTATGCTCTTATCTCTTCTCTTATTAATTTGTATTTGATTATGAAATCTATTTGCAAAGGCTAGTGCAATTTATGTCTTTCGTTATGTAGAAAGTTTAATTTGATAAAAAATGGTTGAAAACACAATAAATTTTTTATTACGGGTTAATCTTTTAAAGTGAATTTCATTTTAAGGTTGGATATCAGTGCAAATATGGTTTTATATATCATGATCATAATTAATTCAACTTTAAAACAATTCTAATTTTGTTATTATAGGGGATAAAAATGCATACCTTTATTCTAATCTCTTTGTTCTACACTACTTTACATTAATTTTGCAAATATATGGTGTTAGCATTAAATTTGATTTTTTTAGCATGTTGGTTGATTCAAAAGCTGATCATATAATTAAGATGTACTTTTTCCATCACCATATATCAAACACCTAGAAGACTAAAAGTAAATATATACAAGTTATAAAAAAATTAAGATGAAGGGGTAGTGTAAAGCTCCACTCCTTGTTCACCCTTTTAGATAATGAGCTTCTTCATTTGGTCATGCTTTGCATGGAATCTCACATATATTTTTACTATATTATTTAGTTTCAAAGGCTTGATGAAAATTATTCTCTTCAATGGTTCTTTTCTTTTTTATTCTTTTAGTTTCTATAAAGTTTATGTTATTTTATTAAAGTTTATGATCTTTTCTTGATCATTGATGGTCTTTTAGATCAATTAACTATGCATGAATTGAGGATTTATTATAGAGTGACTATTCATAGGATTGTGTTATCATATTACATTATTTATAAATCAATGAAACTAACAACATGTGGTTATATGTAGTTATGCAACTAAATTTTCTTGTAACTATTTATTTTCTCTATATAAACCTATTTGATGCTCATCAATGATATCAGGTAATTGAGAATTTTCAGTTCATTATGGTATTAGAGCAGTTGTTAATTATGTCCCTATGGAATTCAAAGGTGTTTGAAGAAAAGAGAGCTTAAGAATTCAACTTGAACCTACAGCCGTTTGAGGTTCATAAGATAGATTGATGGAGTTCCACTTAATTTAGGATTTGATTCTTCAAATAAAGATCTTCTCAAGAATGAGTATTTATTTTATGTAATCGAATTTTTTTGTTATGTAATATTTAAGGGGGTCCCTTAGAAAAGTGATATTTGAGTTTTCAATGGTACATTTGTAGGAGAAATGTATTAAGGGGGATGAATACTCATGAGATAATGATAGTGTATTAGCTTTTATAGAAACCAATGAAACCAACAACAAATGGTTTTCTCCTAACTACTTATTCCTCTATATAAAAATATTTTATGTTCATCAATGATATCAAGTAAGGGATACTTTACCCTTCATTATATTATCAAATTAGTTGTTAGTTATGTCCTTGTGGAGTTAAAAGTTGTGTGAATAAAAGATAACTCAAGAATTCAACTCAGAGCTACACCCTTCTGAGGGTCACAAGACATATTGATGTATTTCCATGCTTGATTTAGGATTTTCTTCTTTAAAGAAAGATATTCTCAAGATTTTGTATTTATTTTATGCAATCAACAAGTTTTGTGATGTAAGCCTTAAGGGGGGTCCCTTGGAAAGTTGATATTTGAGTTTTAAAAGGTACATTTACAAGAACAATGTAAAAAAGGGGGAATGTTAGTGTATTAAATTTTTTAGAAACAAATGAAAGAAAAAACATATGGTTATGTGATTATGCACCTACATTTTCTCCTAACTACTTTTTATCCTTTATTTAAACATGTTTTTTTTTATTAATGATATCAAGTAATCAAACATTTAGCCTTCATATTATACTATTGGTTTATCTTTCCAACTCAAAAGATTGTATTCCCCCTTCCTTGTCAAGGCATGTGTAGTTAATTATCTTGTAGAACCATTGATCCACAAGATGATACACATGAAAATATCTCTCATGTTATAGGCTTTGTTAGTTTGGTAGGTTTATGATGCGCTGCCATTTTTCATGCAAGAAATTTGACATTCGTAGTGGACCATTGTACCCTTTGAAGTGACATTAAAAAATAAGTGTGATAATGTCAAAATAACTACATGGCCTACCATGAATGGATTCATAGAGTTCAATGTTATAAACACAAGACAATTGAGAGCAGGGGGTGAATCATTTGTACATTAAAATTTATTCAAACCCTCATTAATCGTCAAACCATTATCAAGCATTAGCATGAATGTAAACAAGTGAAACATCAACACATAAACAACCATACATAATATAATAAAAGATTTATTTTGAAAACCCTAATTAGGAAACAACTATAGTGAGGATTAACTCACATATATATGAATAAAAACATTGAATATAATAGGATCACTATTATAAGGGCTCACTACCCAAAATAGAAGAATGAATCACTACCAAGGACTCACTATCCAAAATAGAAGAGAATAGAAGAATACTATTACAAGAAGGTTCACTACCTCATAGCAACATTAAGGTCCACCACAACAACTCTACACCATCCATAACCTTCAACTCACTACCTCCAACAAATTCAGGTACACTGAAATGTAGACACCTTTTGCTCATTGCATTTGTTAGCCTTAATAATTTAATATTGCACTCATATCACCACACTTGATCACATTGACATATCATTTCACATATATAACATCTCCAACAATTGAAATTTCTTAGATATTCTCTACAACCTTAAACAACACTTTCTAGGTTGGATTTAATGAAACATATGCACCTCAAATGTGCAACAAACAAATAGGTTGGCACTAGACACTTTTGTGTTGGAAAGAAGTGAAGTTGGAAAACACCAAGAGTTAAACATGACCCAAAACTACATTGGCATGCTACACCATTCTTCCACAAGCAACAGACTGGCTCCACAAGTAATTTTAATACACAAGGTTAGCCAAACATGTATTAACACTACCAAAAAATCAATTTACTCTTCACCTGGTTCGAAAAATCTTGAAGAAAATGAAGCATCATCACACAACATCTTAGAATATTCCAACATCA
Organism: Sequoiadendron giganteum; assembly: GCA_007115665.2. Lineage (NCBI taxonomy): Eukaryota > Viridiplantae > Streptophyta > Pinopsida > Cupressales > Cupressaceae > Sequoiadendron > Sequoiadendron giganteum. Next base: position 48,719,059 of record VCHN02000014.1, on the reverse strand, counting down.
TCAAAATACTCAACAACACTATCACAACCACATGCAACTGAGAGTTTAATATCATCTTGTGCAATCAACCACAATACCATAGGCATACAACTCACTAACCAACCTTGCAAAACAACTAAACACCAAATATTTTAGGGGAAGGTAGATAAAGACAATATTAACATGTTCTTAAATCTACAAGACAAGAAACCTCAATGCAGAGAAATGTTTTTCAATTCCATTTCTCCCAGACAACCTTCTTCACAAACAACACACTATCAAACACATCTTCCATTGTTAAATATCCAAAACCTACAAATCTATATATAACACCTTCGATCATCTCATCCAATCTACATAATAACATCTTCAACCATGAAGAAATGTGGAGCACAACATAGAAAACAACTCTGGCACCTTATATACTCTCTATTAAAATTTCTCAAAATTACTTGGAAACCAAGTGAACCAGCTGCATCAACAATGCCTACTCAACACCACAAACACATTCTCATCAACACTACACTAGAGATTTAAAAAATCTTCCCATCTACAGTACCAACCATCTCCTCATCTACATCACCTACTCAACACCACACTACAGGTTGACATAGGTTGACATCAATGACAACACTAATGACAACATAGTGTAACAATCTCTCCATTGACATTAATAACAACACTACAACAATCTCCAACAATCTCCCCCTTTGTCAATTATGGAAACACTAGCTCTAAAACCCCAAAAACAAAAAAAAGACTTTGGATCAAATAGCACTCCCCCTTACTTGGACATTTCTTACTTTTTAGACTTCTCCCTTTTCTCCCCTTTGTTCTTTAGGTTTCATTCTCCCCTTGTGTATTTTAGACTACACTTTCTCCTTAGTTTTTAAAACTTTTCTCCCCATGTTTTTCAAACTTTTCTCTTCCCATTTTCCATCAATGGCGAAGGGCAACATATACAAACTATTTTGTCTCACTTTCTCCACTACTCTTTATATCTTACTCTCTCTCCACAACTCTCCCTCCCTTAGGGGAAGAAGATATGCTCCCACTAAAAACACCAATGAAAGACACCACTACCTACTCCCCTTAGAGGTAGCCTTCATCAGTCTAGGACAAAGAATAAATATTGAATTTCTCACCTAGATAGATGCACCAAGTTCTGCATCTATTTGAAAGGAGGGGTGATAAACCCTAGCTTCTACCTAAGATACACAAATATATTGTAGCATAGAAAAAATTATCCCATGCTTGATTTGGGAATAATTAATGATAATATAGACTTGATATCGCCTTGGTCTAGTGTTGTGAGGTGTTTTTCACATCCACATTAGGTCTTGGGCCCTCCTTAAGCTAAATTAACTTAACTCTTCCTAATTTAATATTGTAAAATGTATTTATTTACAACTTCACATTGAATTCAGGAGGATTGTAAATAAAGTGGACTTAATCTAGTGTTATAATGTATTTTACACATTCACATGGGATTTAGGGCCCTCCTAATCTAAATAAACCCAATTTTGCCTTAATTTACTATTGTAAAGTGCATTTATTTACACTTTCACATTGGATTTTGGGCCCCCTTGCATTTATAACCTTTATATCCTCATTAATAGGCCCCTATGACCCCATATTGTGCATCCCAAGGCATATTATGGTAAGAAACTTGACAATATCAACATATGAGCTTAATTTCTTCACTCCCTAATATTCTAGTAGGAAAAATAGCCCTTGTGTGACCTATTCGCCACCTTGGGTGAATGATTCCGATCTAGGTGGGACTCATTCACTGATGATGATGAATGAGTCCCATTTGAGCTATTTTCAAGGTTTGAGTGAGAAAAATTGTGTTTTAAGTCTAAATTTCTCCTATGTCGGCCTTGGGGATAAAATTAATGATTATTTGAGTGGGTTTCCTATATAAATGAGCTCTCAAATTATTATTTCATCCAAGAAACATAAGCCTACATGTTATCAAGTCAAGCAATCAAGATTCAAGAATTCCAAGATCATCAAGATAGCATTCAAGATCATTTCTAAGGCATTCAAGGGAAAGATTCTTCATCAATTGTTACGCCAATTCTAGATATATCATCATGTCAAGAATATCAAACATAAAGCATGCTATTGAGCTAGTGTTGTGAGGTAGCATTGAATATCCAATACCAAGCATTGTTACATTCTTATTGTCAAAGATCAAGGTCTACATCCTTCATGGCCATTTCATTATGAGTTGTAGATTTATAAGACATCATATACAAGGAATCATTCAAGGTATTATTATCCATGATTCATGTTCTTTGTTTCATATTTCACGCCTTCATTTCATTTTTTTCATCATTTGGTTGAATTACCTAAAAGGGGTTTGACCAAGGCAAACCCCTATTCCCTAACAATCAACACTTCTTCTCTCTTTATTTTTGTAATTGAAGATCTAGGTGCTTTAAGGACTTGAATATAATTGAATATTAGGTTACAAGCTTGTTGGAGTTCTCTCCCCATTTTTCAAGGTCATAATCTTCACTAAAAGGTCATCTACAGTCTTGAAATTAGAGTTTTGGATCCGAGAACCTAGAGGATAAGATTGAGCAAACTAAGAGGTGTAGATTAGAACTTTCAATTTCTAGAAAAGCCAAACTGGACTCATTTTCCAAGAGTGGTGAATGAGTCCCATTGTAGGTGTTTTTCAGATATTTTTATAGATTTGGATACCCATTTTCTTGAAACCTACTCCTATGAAAAAATCCAGATCTAGGACTGATTCACCAGAATGGCGAATGAGTCCTAGTAGGTCAAAATTCTAGGATCAATACCATTTCCAGTCTTCATTCAAGTCTCTACAAGTTTCCAGGTACACACTTTCTATTTTATAGCTTTTTGTTTTGTTTTGTTTACATTTCTAAGGCATTTAGTTCAAATTTGCATCATATTAGGGTTTTGCATTTCACATTGTATTGAATTATCTTTTCCAAGTCTAAACTTGGTGGTGAAGCCCTCATTAGATCTCATTCAACCCCTAAGATAGTCCCATTGCAATATTTTAATCTCCTTTGCATTGAAATCTCAAGAGTTTGTTCTTGAGTGAAGAGTGTGAAGATTGTGTCTCTCCTTTTAGGTCCTAAACCCCAAATGTGAAAGAGAGGTACCATTTTTATTCTTTTCATGTATCTTTTGTCATGCAAGAACATCCTTGGTTCTTGGAAATCTTACATCAACCAAAAATATTTCCTTTCAGTTTTTTATTTTTATTCTGTTCTTGTTCTTGTTCGAGTTGGTAGATCTAGTGTCTCTTCATGTTTGCTCGCCAGACTGTGCGTAACTAGGATTTATTTTTGGATGTGCTCAATTGCCAAGTTATTCCAAATTTTTAGCTCAATTGGATGTTTTTTCGGCAACTTATCACTTTCGGGTTAAGAGACAGTTTTTGGTACTAGACCTGGAATAATTTCAAACCCTAACAGCTAGTTGGATCAATCACATATCTCACACATTGTTTGCAGATCCTCACAGTGTGTTTGGATTTGTTCTGTGGAGTGTCCCGACCTTACACTTAGGTCCACACTTCATCATATGAATATACCATGGAACAATCTCAGATTTTAGGCCAACTTGTTCTTGCACATGTTACACTTTCTTCATCAGAGCTTGTAATGATCTTTGACCCACATGGATGAATCTCAACTCATGGATATGATATAAAGCTAGTAATGAATTCTTATAAGGGAAGTGAATCATTATCAAGTAGAACAAGCTATGTATAAATTTCAATCTGTAGGATTTTCACTCGCATGTATGAGCATTTTATTTTGACCATATTGTAAACAGGCCTGTGCATTGAATCTATAAGCTCAGATGTGGCCGAGCATATGTAATCAATTTTTTTGATAATAAGCATGTTTGCATCTACATTTGCCTCCATATTTTGTGTTTCTTTTGTTCTGTTACTCTTGTTGCATGGTCCAGATTGTTCTCTTTGAGGACCCTCCATTCCATGGCTACATCAATTGGTATCAGAGTGAGATTCATTCCTTGCAAGTTATGTAGTCCTATTGAAGATTTGTTGTAGGGTGGTGAATTGATGATCTGACCTGCAACTATAGAGAGCTTGTGTAAAGATGGTGGGAAGAAGAAATGGTAGAGGAAATGGAGTGCGTGAAAATGTAGACCCACCTGTAATGGAGATGTTGAGAGTAATTGTTGCTATATTGGAAGTAGTTGAAATGGCCCAAAGAAGAGGTTGACCAGTTGAAGATATAAGTGATGAAGAAGTGGAAGAACAAGAAGAAGTTGCAGGAGGAGAGCAACCTATTCTAGATCAGGAAGAAGAGAGGTTAATAAGAGCCCTAACCAAAGTGAACAATAAACCACATTTCAATCCACTAGACCATAATGGTAAGCTAGATTCAAATGAATTTCTAGATTGGAAAATAGAGATGGAAAAATATTTTGATTTTGCAGGAACCCCAGAAGATAAGAAGGTGAAATTTTCTTGTAAAAAGTTGAGAGGACATGCATCCCTTTGGTGGGAACACTTGTAGATAGATAGAAAAAGAAAAGGAAAGGAAAATATAAGATCATGGGATCGGATGGTGAATAAGTTGAAGACAAATTTTATGCCTATAGACTATCAGATTAGTTTATTTCAAAAATTGCAAAATTTGAAGCAGAAAGAATCAAGTGTAATAGAGTATACTAAAGAGTTTTACAAGTTGAATATTGGATCTAGAAATTCAGAAGATTAGACCGAACAAGTAGCTAGATATATGAATGTTTTGAGGTCGTCTATTCAAGATGAGATCATTTTGATTAAGTTGTTGAGTGTGGAGGAGGCATATTAGTGTGCCCTAAAAGCATAAGAGAAGTTGAATAAAAGACATGAGTAGAGACAAAGAGGAAGAATATTTATAGGAGGAAGAGGAACCTTTGCAGATCAGAATAAGGATAAGGAGATCAGTAAGAATGATATTTTGTATCGTAGAGATGATGGAAAATACTACAAAGGAGGGAGATATGGTAGTTACAAAAATGAAGGATATAGAAAAGATGATAGAGGATAGGAGAAAAGAGTATTCAAAGGAACTTGCTTTAAATGTGGGGGAGAAGGAAATAGAGAATTTGAATGCAAACAAGGAGAGACAAGCATGAAGATAGAGAAAAATAGAAGAACAACCTTTGTTAAGGAATAATATGTTGGATCATCTAATAAACCGGAAGAATGAAAATTTTTGGTGAATAGGAGAGTGTTGTGTCAAAGTGAATTGGAGAAAGAACCATTGCAGAGGAAGAATTTGTTTCGAACCAGATGCAAGGTGGTTGATAAATGTTGCAAAGTGATCATTGATAGTGGAATTTCAGAGAACCTGGCTTCGGAAGAAATGGTGACCAAAGTGAACTTGGAAATATTGGAACACCCAAAACTCTATCAGATAGCATGGATTCAAGATGAAAATAAGATACTAGTAAGTGAAAAATGTTTGGTGAAATTTAAGATAGGAAATTATCATGATGAGGTTTTGTGTGATATTATGCCTATGGATGTATGCCATATTTTTTTGGGAAGACCTTGGTAGTATGATAGACAAGCTATTCATGATGGAGAGAAGAACATATACACCATTGTTGCTAATGGGATGAAACAAAACTCGTTACCCTTGGAAGATGTTCCTAAAGCAAAGATTTGTATGACTGCTAGAATCTATTTGGTTGATTGAAGGAGATTTTTGGATGGATTGAGACATGAGAACATGTGCTATTCCCTAGTTCCCAAGAAGGTTGAAGACTTGAAGCATGTAGAAGAACAACCAGAGGAGATAAAAGAGTTGCTAATAGAATATGAAGCTATCATTTTAGATAATGTACCTAATGGATTACCACCTATAAGGAGTATTAGTCATTGTATGGATCTGATTCTTGGAGCTTGTCTACCTAATAAAGCAGCACACAAAATGGCATCAACAGAGAATGAGGAATTGAATAGACAAGTGCAAGAATTGTTGAGGAAAGGTTTGATCAGAGAAAGTTTGAGTCCTTGTGTAGTACCTACTGTGCTTGCACTAGAGCATGTGTATAGAATCTAGAGCCATAAACAAGATCATAGTGAAGTATATATTTTCTTTACCTCGGATGAATGACACTATCGATTATTTGAGTGGAGCTAAGTACTTTCCAAAGGTAGACCTAAAGAGTGGATATCATCAAATCAGAATCAGAGAAGGAGATGAGTGGAAAACAACATTCAAGACAAATGGAGGATTGTATGAGTGGTTGGTAATGCCCTTTGGATTGAAAAATGCACCGAGTACTTTCATGAGGTTGATGAATGAGGCATTGAAGAAATTATTGGGTAAGTTTGTGATTGTTTACTTGGATGACATCTTGGTTTTCGGTAAGACTAGGGAAGAGAATTTGTTGCACATAAGACAAGTTTTTCAAAGGTTGAGAGAAGATTAGTTGTTGATAAACATTAAGAAGTGTAGTTTCATGAAGGAAGAATTGGTATATCTTGGATTTGTAATATCAGTGGATGGATTGAAGATGGACCCTAAAAAGGTAAGAGCTGTTGTTGAATGGCCTACACCTAAAAGCATCAGAGAGGTAAGATCATTTCATGGATTGGATAGTTTCTACCAAAAGTTCATTAGGAATTTCAGTTTAATTTGTAATCCTATGATAGAAACAATGAGAGGAGATAGGAAGGATTTTAGGTGGACATCTAGAGCGGACATAAGTTTTGAGTTGTTGAAATGAAAGGTGATTGAGCAGCCTGTGTTGGTTCTACCATAATTTGATAAGGTATTTCAAGTAGATTGTGATGCAAGTGGAAATGCAATTGGAGCAGTACTAATTCAAGAAGGAAGACTAGTAGCCTATTTCAGTGAGAATTTGAATGATGCAAGGAGAAGATATTCAGTGTATGATTGGGATTTTTATGCCATATTTCAAGCTTTGAAGAAGTGGAGACATTACTTGTTACCTAAGGAGTTTGTGTTGTATACAGATCATCAGGCTTTGCAATATTTGAATAGTCAAGGTAAGTTGAATCAGAAACACATGAGATGGGTGGAATTCTTGCAGAGTTATACTTTTGTTTTGAAGCATAGAAGTGGAAAGTCAAATAAATTTGTTGATTCTTTGAGTAGGAGAAGGAATTTGATAACATAGATGAAATTGGAAGTATTAGGATTTGATGAATTGAATAACTTGTATGAGGAAGAATCGATTTTTTAAGAACCTTGGAGAGCATGTAAAATACCTGTTTTGGAGGATATAAGTCAATGGTTGGACGATTTCATTCAAGAAGATATGTTGTTCAGGCGCAATCAATTGTGTATACCCCGAAGTTCAATGAGGGATAACTTGGTAAAAGAGAAACATAGTGGAGGATTAACAAGAAATTTTGGAATTGATAAAATAGTAGCATTGTTAAGTGAGAACTAATTTTGGCCATAGATTCATGAGGATGTTAGGAAATTTTTGTAGAGTTGCAGAATTTGTCAAGTTGCAAAGGGAAGTAGTCAAAATGTTGGATTGTATAAACCCTTAACAGTACCAAAAATACCTTGGGAAGATATCAACATGGATTTCATACTTATTTTGCCTAAGACATAGAGAGGTAATGATTTAGTATTTGTGGTAGTGGATAGATTTTCTAAAATGGCACATTTCATACCTTGTAAGAAGACAACAAATGTAGTACATGTAGTATATTTTTTTTTCATAGAAGTAGTTAGATTGCATGGGTTACCTAGGAGTATTGTTTTAGAAAGAGATACAAAATTTGTTGGTTACTTTTGGAAGACACTTTGGAAGAAGATGAAGACATATTTGAAGTTTAGTTCTACTTTTCACCCACAAACAGATGGATAGACAAAGGTAGTAAATAGGAGTTTGTTAAATTTGCTAAGATGTTTGGTTGGGGAGAAGACCAGAAGTTGGGATTTAGTCCTTGCTCAAGCAGAGTTTTCCTACAATAATCTAGTGAACATAAGTACCAGAAGGAAAAATTTTGAGGTTGTTACAGGAGTTCATCCTAGAGGTATATCAAAACTAAGAGACATCAATAAGGAATATAAAAGGATTGTTGAAGAAGAAGAATTTGTAGAATACATGAAGACTGTAATACTCAAGTGAAACAACATTTGGAAAACATGAACTAGAAGTATAAGGAGAAAGAAGATGAAAAGAGGAGACAAGGAATTTGAAGTTGGAGATGAAGTGATGTTATATCTGAGGAAGGAAAGTTTCCCAGTTGGCACATACAATAAGCTCAAGATGAGAAAGTTTGGACCCTGTAGGATTTTTAGGAAATTTCACTTAGGAAATGCATATGAAGTCAAGTTACTAGATGGCATGGGTATCTCACCTATATTTAATATTATAGATCTTCATCAGTACTATGAAAAAAGATTCAGTGAAGACTTTAAGGTAAATTCAGAAGAATGACTTCCTAGACAACAATCAGATGAGGTAGAAGAGATTTTAGATGTCAGGGATGGAAGGAAAACACGTGGAAGACAATACAAAGAATGTCTTTTGAAATGGAAAGGTAGACCAGTGGAGGATTATTCTTGGATTTCTTAGGCTAAGGTAGACCACACTAGTTTTCCTTTGGCCCTATTAAAGTGAGGGACTCACTTTTCATTAACCTCAGATGTCTGATGCAGGAGCATCCTTGGTTCTTGTCAATCTTGCATCAGCCAAAAATATTTCCTTTCAACTTTTTGTTCTTATTTTGTTTTTGTTCTTGTTTGAGTTGGTAGATCTAGTGTCTCTTCATGTTTTCTCACCAGATCACGTGTACTGTAGTGCCTTGCCACGCAACCCTAGGGGAAGTTTCAATTCACTATAAAAGTGTACTAATTTTTATTTTTTTTAAAGTGAATTAAACCTACATGATCATCTATAATTGATAACATCCCCTAAGGTTATGCAACCGAGATTATTTAATTCCCCATTAATATACATCAATAAGATTCATTGCATCTAAATACTTAAATAAAAGCATTCATTCAACATAATTAAATGACAAGATATGAAGATAACATCCATAGCATAAAACCATCATATGAAACTGTTTACAATTCTCATTCCCAGAATGAGTCATAAATACATAAGTGTTTCAATTACATAAATCCACCTCATAAATATAAGAGGTGTAAAATCAATTTAATACATTTTGAAATACAAAGTACAAGAAATGATAACAAGATCCGCGAGCTGTTCATCTGGATGTCTCGCCTCCACGAACTGAAGATCAAAGGGGGACCCAACGGTTTTGGTGCATGTTCCTCCCAACCTTGTGGTACCCGTAGGCCCACCCCCCATGCTAGGAGATAGTAACCAAACAACATGGATGAGAACTACTACCTCTAACCTAAGGTAGACTCATACTGATGCATACTGACTCAACCAAACATATGAACAATAAGAGATTAATACTAGCAAGGTCACATTACTTCTAGACATAAAATTGATCGGGTAGGATAAAGAATCCATACACACAACATACAACACTATGTTATCCTAGACAGAGTGTCATCGCAAGGTTCGTCATGAGATCTCCTCTGGGCATTCTTCATAGGATCTAGTAATCCTAGTGGCCTCGACCGAATCCCAGCCCTCATACTCACTCAAGCGGAATCAACTACCTCTCGTATGAACAAGGTAGTTGACCTTGCCATTCCAGGCCTTCTCACTCACCCCGAGTCTAAACTAGCCCTCATGTATGTGAGTGAGGTTAATTTATCTTGATTAATGTGGAAGGTATCCTAATCACCTAAATAAATTACTTTAATTATCACTTGTTAAAATCACTTTTGAAGGTTCCTCGATTTACCTCTTTGGGCTTCGGCTCCTAACAAAAGCCACTCTTCTAATGGATAACATGCTACACAATTCTAGACTCCAAGGGTAACTCAGTGTTACTGATCTGAACAATGTAATCGCTCCTATCCTAGGAGGCAACAACAAGATAATCCACTCCAACACTAGGAGGAAACAAAACACTTATAACACTACCCAACGAAAAATGAACATTAACTTAACAAGGGAATGACCCACATCCACTGGAAGACTTTACAATAAATAACATAAATCACCCATTCTCAAAGCAATCAACATAAGGGAAATTAATCTAATAATGCACTGACAATTAAAAATACTATATTTGGATATGTTAAATCCATTTCCTTATCTAAAGCTTCTCACAGAAATTAAAATACTATCCTTCTAAAATTTACATTAATCAATAATTTTTTTTTCATTAAATAAATATTTTTCACAACCTTATCTAATCATGCACATTATTTGTTTTAGTTCAAATTGCTTACCAACTAATTGCATTTACTCATATGTCTAAAACAAAACATTAAATATATAAATATACTTAAACAACATAATTATATATTTAAATACAGTTCTTGTATTTATATTCAAAACTACTTTTAAAAGTAAAATAAAATCTACATTAAACATTGCATATAAAATCTCAGTTTTACTGAAAGGAATTTACCAATATTATTTTCTATTTCTGGTTATAAATCCTATCTATATAACCATTATCCAAAATATAAATCTATATATATATATATATATATATATATATATATATATATTAAATATCATATATTAATATATAATATTAAAAAATATATATATTAATTATACTGAACAAACTAAAGAAATTTTTTTATATTAAAAACTTCCAAAATCAAAAATCCAAAAAGAACGAATTAATATTTTGCAAATAAAGTCAATGCATAGTGTCGGACCAGACGGCACAAATCCGCAGGCTTAAATTAATAAAAAAAAATTATAAAATAACATAAAATAAAATACACGAAAAAAATAACAAAAAAAATAAAATAAATAAAATAAAAGAAAATAAAATTTATTAAGCATCAGTGATAGGGACCGGACGATACAAATCAGCCGGTACCCCTGCCACGGTGGTACCCCTACCAATCACCGATTGTACTATGTACACTGGTCGACATTCTTGGGGAGGCCGTAGTCCATGGACAGTACGTCCCCCCATACGGTGGGTGCACTGCCCCATGGGCGGCGCGTCCCCCAACCAAATGAAAAGGGTGGAGGGGTTCGGACCTCCCCCACCACTTGTAATTTTTTTTTTAAAATAAAATAAAACATCCAAAATTCGTATGTATAGGTACGAATGTCAAAGTTTCGCCATACGGCGTTTTTCCAAAAAATTATTCTTTAACATAAATTTGAATATATTATGTGTATTTATATTTGAAAATATAATACATGTAATATATATATTTACATAGATAATTTTTACTGGAAAAGTTGAGAAAATAATTTAAAATAACTAGTAACAGAATCAATATTCATTTTCCATAATTCTTTCCTAACTTTATAAAGATTTAAAAACTGGATTTCTTTAAAACCATTTCTTTCAAATCCCCACAAAAATAAAAAAATGAGAAAACTAAAGGGGGTCTAATTTTCCTCTTTTTAAAACTTTCTACAAAATATTTGTTTTCAAAACTAGATCTAAATGTTTTCTACAAAAATACAATTCCCTCCATAATCTACATTTGATGAACAATCTATAATTTAATTTTAACAATGATTCTACAATTTCCTCTATTGCAAAACTAAAACCTAGAGTAAATTTGTACAATCTTCCAAAAAGAAAAACAAACTAAAAAGAGAACCCCCAAAAACCTCACACAAATTTCTCAAATTAATTTAGTAATTTTCTAAAACAAATTTTAATTTCCAAAACTAACCAAACTCTCCTCAATAATTAAATATGCAATTTCTATAAAAACAAAAAATCTCCAACACTTCTAAATTTTGTTGCATGCAAAATTAAAATAAAGATATTAATTTAATTTCCCCATTTTCGAAACTCGCATTGAAATTAAAATGCAGCTTCTAAATATTTTCAATTTCATTTGACTTAATTTAATTTAAACCTTTAAACTTAATTAATTAATTTTAATCATTTAATAACTAAATTCAATCCTTTGGAGATTAAATTCAATTAATTAAATAAATCAAAATTTAACTAATTAAATTTAATTATCCACTTTAAATAAAACATCAAAGAATATTCCACTAATATACAAAATCACTACATTCGAATCAATGCAATAATTTCAAAAGTTGATTTAATAATTACGCATCATACCTAATCGAGTAACATTAAAATAAGGTAAAATGTGACTCAACAACCAAGACTGATGACACACTAAGGTTAGGGCGTAGACTGAAACATGTTACCTAGCTACTATCTCCCTTTCAACTTAACTGTTGGATCAACACGCTCAAACTTGTGAGACCAGGTGGAGTCGATGTCATATACCTGCAACCTGAAAACCAAATAAACATCATACAGTATATCCAACATATAATACACACCGTGAAGAGGAAATCATGGATTCATATAATACACTCATCCAAGACTGACATTACATCAAAATCAATAATCACATATAAAATATCATGCTAACTCTACTAACATCACTAAAGCATGAAAGTATGTGAAACCATAATCAGATAACCACATCACACCATAATAGTTATCACTCAATAGTAGCGATCTAAACATCATAATAAAATGTGTCTAGTATCAAAGTATCTGGAACCCAACAAAGCATAAAGCAAACTAAACATGAAGCAAAAAATGGAGGGGTATTACATGTACCTAGGATTTCTTTTTGGACATGCTCAATTGCCTTTTTCCAAATTTTTAGCTCAATTGTATCTTTTTTCGGCAAGTTATCACTTTCAGATTAAGTGATAGTTTTTGGTACTAGCCTCAAAATAATTTCAAACCCTAATGGCTAGTTGGATCGATCATGGATCTCACACGTTGTTTGTGGATCCTCACGATGTTTTTGGATTTTTCTATGGAGTGTCCCCGACCTTACACTTACGTCCACATTTCATCATGTGCATCTATTATGGAAGAATCTCATATTTGAGGCCAACCTATTCTTGCACACATTACACTTTCTTCATCAGAGCTTTAAATGGTCTTTGACTGACATAGATGCTTCTCGACTCATGGATGTGATATAAAGCTAGTAATGAATCCTTAGAAGGGAAGTGAATCATGATCAAGTAGAACAAGCTATGTATAAATTTTGATCTGTAGGATTTTCATTTACATGTATGATCACTGTATTTTGAGCATGTTGTAATCAAGCCCATGCGCTGAATCTATAAGTATAGATGTGGCCGACCATATGTATTCAATTTTTTTGATAATAAGAATGTTTCCATCTACATTTTCCTCCATATTTTGTGTTGCTTTTGTTGTGTTACTCTTGTTGCATGGTCCAAATTTTTCTCTTTGAGGACCCTCCATTTCGTGGCTGCATCATTTTGGAAGAACCTTTGTCAAGATGTCTACTATTTTATCCTTTGTAGGAACATACTCAAACTTCACTTCAATCTTAGCAAATTTCTCTCTTAGAAAGTGATACCAGATAGAGATATGTTATGTCCTTGAATGCATTACCATTTATTTTGAAATGTTGATAACACTTTTATTACCACACAAGATAGAAATAGTTTCATCATAAGATAATTTGTTATCCTTCAATGTTTGCTTCATCCACAACACCTATGTGCAACAAGATGATGATGCAATATATTCTACCTTTGTAGTAGATATTAAAGCTGAATCTTGCTTCTTACTCAAGAACAAACCAATATGCTTGTAAGAAAGAAACCACCTCTAGTTGTACTTCTATCATCATTACAACCTTCCCAATATACATTTGTATAACCACTCAAAGAGAAATCAATATCCCTAGGATAGCATAGACCAAAGTACAAAGTGTCTTTCAGATATATGAATAACCTTTTTATTGTTGTCACATGTTGATGTGATTCTCTAGGATCCTCTTGAAATCTTGCAACAAGACATACTTCGTGCATGATATCTAGTCTAGTAGTAGTTAGGAATAACAATTTACCAATCATGGATTTGTACTTGCTCCTATCTATCTTAGGAGATTCATCATTTTTTCTCAACTTACAACTAGTAACCATGGGAGTACATACTGGTTTAGAGTCTTTCATTCCAAATTTATTTAAAATTTCCTTGACATACTTTGATTGTGAGATGAATATATCTTTATTAAATAGACTGATTTGTAGCCTAAGGAAGAAATTCAACTCCCCTAGCATTGACATTTCAAAATAATTTTGTATTTCCTCTATGAATTTATTAAACATTTTTTCATTCCCTCCAAAGATGACCATCAACATACACAACCATAATCAATATTTCATCTCTTTCAACCTTGAAGTAAAGATTTCTATATGTGCTACCATTTTTCAATCCCTACTGTAATAATTACTTATCCAATCTTGCATACCAAGATCTAGGACCCTGTTTGAGTCAATATAAAGCTTTCTTCAACCTGCAAACCATATCAAAATATTTTGATAATTGAAAACCTTTTGATTGTTCAATGTATACTTCTTCTAACTCACCATTCAAAAATGTAGACTTGACATCCATCTGATACACCTTAAATTATTTATGTACTGCAAAATCTAGAAACATCCTAATGGTTTTTGTTCTTTCTACTAGAGAAAAAGTATCTTCAAAATCCATACCTTCCACTTGTGAGTAGCCCTTACACACAAGTCTATCCTTATTCTTAATAACTTCTCTAGTATCATTAAACTTGTTCTTGAATACCCATTTGGTTCCTATCACATTCTTGTTTGCTGATCTTGGGACCAATTCCCATGTCTGATTCTTCTCAATCTACCTCAATAATTCTTCCATAGCTTTGATATATCTTTAATTCTTGCATGCTTTAGTTACAATTTTAGGTTGTACTTCAGAGAGTAAACAAAATTTTGCTTGTTCCTCTTTCATAGAAACTCTTCTTCTTGTTAGTTCACCTTTTCTCTTATCTCAAATGATTTTATCTTTAGAATGATTCTTCTACACATACTTGTGGTTCTTAGGATTCTTCCCCAAATCTTCTTCCTCTTCCACTATTGTCTCTTTGTATTTCTCTTCTTCTTATTATTCTTCTTCTCTGCAAGGGGGTTCATCAAATTCATATCCCTCTATCAAAACTGAGCATTGATGAGATTCTTCATCGACTTTGACACTTGCACCTTCAACTATCTTCTTTACCCTATTTTTGTAGCACCTATATGTATTTCTCTTTGTAGATTATCCAAGGAAGATTCCTTCATCTGATCTTGCATCAAACTTTCCTAATTTTTCTTCATCTCTTCTGATATAACATTTGCTTCCATAAAAAATATATATATTTCGCAATAGGACGTTTTCCATACCATAGTTCATAGGAGCTCTTTGAACTATTCACTCTTGCTTGTCCTATATTAAAAATATACATTTTAGTATGAATAGCCTCTTTCCAATAGACTTCTAGTAGATTTTCTTCCTTCATCATGGTTCTTGCTGCTTCTTGAACTTTCTTGTTCTTCCTTTCCACAAATTCATTCTGTTGAGGAGCCCTAGGAGCTGATAAAAGCCTTTTTATTCCATAATCCTCACAAAATTTGTTAAACTCATTGGAGGTGAACTCACCACCTCTATTAGACCTCAAACATTTTATTTTTAAATCCATTTCATTCTCAAACATATACTTAGATTATTTAAACTTATCTAGTGCTTTTGGTTTTTCTTGGAGAAATGTCACCCAAGTCCTTATAGAGTAATCATCTATCAAAAATATAAAATACCTATCACCTTGAGAGCTTCTTGTTCTAGTAGGTCAACATAGGTTTTTATGCACCATCTCCAAAGGTCCTATGGTAGAATATTCTTTAGTTTTGAACCTCTTCTTTTTTTTCTTTCCAGACTAACACTCCTTGTAAATTATATTGATAAGCTTTATAATCTTTGGTAGATCTCTCATACCTTGAGTAGATTTAATATTCACTAGGCTATCAAAATTTATGTGACACATTATTCTATGTCATATCCAAATTTCATCTATTTGAGAAATAAAGAACTTAACACCACCACCTTTGAGCTAATAAACATTTCCTTCAATCATTGTTCCTGCTGCAACCAATTTGGTGGAGCTTCCTCTTTTGATTTCACAACCATCATCGTAAAATACCAAATTGCATCCTCTGCTACACATTTTTCCTATACTAAGAATATTATATGAGAGACCCGTGACATTGATAACATCATTTGTCTTATGCTTTCCATAAAAGCTAATTGAACCTTTTCCAAAGATCTTAGTAGATGTATCATCACCAAACTTAATAAGACCACCATCATACTTTTCAAGCTTAAAAAACTTACTCTTATCACCTATCATATTATTTGAGCATCCACTATCAATTACTCCATAGTTTATCTCTTCTCTTACATGAAAATCAGTCAACATGGTTTTTTCAATACTATGACTTGTTTCTGGAGAAATTTCATTTATACAACTTTTAAGGTCAATAGACTTAGTTCCAACATTTAAAGCCATGAACAAGCATTTATCACTTTCATCATCTGGATAGTTTGATTCCTCATCATTAGACACATCACTATCTTCTTTAACATAATAACTCTTCTTGATAGATTTACCTTTATTATATTTATGTTTGTCATTTGAAACTTTGACTAGACATTTAGAAGAACAATGACCTATCTTTCCACAATTAAAGGATTTAAAGGGTAACTTACCTTTTTTATTTTCCAATGCCCATTTTCAATCTTCTTAAAAACATTTCTTCCACCTCATCAAGATCATCTAGATCAGATTTGTCATCTTTATTGCTTGCTTTAAAAGAAAATTCTTTCTTTGGAGAATCTTTGTAAAATTATCTTAATTTGAAAGTAGTTTAACCACCAAACATTTGGTCTCTAGAATATTGATCCAAATTTTGAGCTTCCTCAATAGAAAAAACTTTAGCACTATAAGCTTTAGGAAGAGTTCTTAGTACCTTTTTCATAGATTCACTTTCCTCTAGTTTTCCACCAAGACAATTGATGTCATTAACAATTTCATCCACTCAAAGCATGTAGCTATAAATTTCTTCATCTTCTGAAATTCTTAGGGTTTCATATTTGTGTTTGAAATTCTACATCTTTGCTTGCTTGACCTTATCTTCTCCTTCATAAATGCTCTCCAAATTTG
This sequence comes from Sequoiadendron giganteum, assembly GCA_007115665.2. Classification (NCBI taxonomy): domain Eukaryota; kingdom Viridiplantae; phylum Streptophyta; class Pinopsida; order Cupressales; family Cupressaceae; genus Sequoiadendron; species Sequoiadendron giganteum. Next base: position 48,701,960 of record VCHN02000014.1, on the reverse strand, counting down.
TCCAAATCTCTTTAACATTTTTTAGGCTTATCACCTTTACATATTTTGAATTAAAAAACCCACTCAAGATAGGATTCATTTATTTTCCATTATTTTCATAATCCTTGATCTCATCATCACTTTCCAAAGGAATAGTAGGCATAGTGTATCCATTTTCAACTTACTTCGGAACACCAAACCCTAATGACACAAGAAAGCCTTTCATCCTAGCTTTCTAGAAAGCATTATTTTTTCCATAGAACATACTGACCTTGACATCATTCTTGTGCACCATCTAAATCTACCTCAAGTGGTTAGGATTCTTCCAAGGAACTACATCTTTGATACCAATTATTAGATGCATAGGAAAACTAAGAGGGGGGTGAATTAGTTGTACAATAAAACATTCAAACCATTATTAAGCATTAGCATGGATGTAAACAATTGAAGCATCAAAACATAAACACATCAGCAACTATACATAATAGAACACCATATTTACATGGAAAACCCTAATTAGGGAAAAATCATGGTGAGGATTAATACACATATATCAATAACAATACCAAATACAGTAGGCTCACTATTGGAAGGGCTCACAACCCAAAAGAGAAGAATAGCTCACTGCCCAAAGGATCACTATCCAAAATAGAAGATAATAGTAAAATATTGTTACAAGGAGGTTCACTACCTTAGAGAAATAGGAAGATCCACCACAATAGCTCTACACCATCCATAACCTTTAGCTCACTTCCTCCAGAAACTTTAGGTACACTAAAATGTAGACACCTTTTTCTCACTACATTTGGCAGCCTTAGGCATTTAAGCTCACACTCAAATCACCAAACTTGATCACATCCATGTCTCACTTCACATCTACAACATCTCTAACAATTGAACTTGCTTATATATCCTTCACAACCTCAAACAACCTTGTCTAGGTTGGATTCAATGAAAATAATATACATCAAACATCTGACCAACAAATGATTTAGCAAAAAACACCTCCGTAGTGGATAAAATTAAAGGAGGACCACAACAAGGGTTAACCAAGACCCAAAACTAAATTGGCATGCTACACCATGCTTCCATAAACAACAAACTACCTTTGAAAATAATACTAACACAACATGTCCCGACCAAACCTATGTGAATTTCACCACAAAACAATCAATTCACTCTTCACCGGGTCTTAAAAAATCCTGCAAACCATGAAGAAACATCACACAACATCCCAAAATATTCCAACACCATCA
>VCHN02000014.1:48238862-48700625 GCA_007115665.2 Sequoiadendron giganteum | reverse complement strand
AACACTTTTAACACTACCCAAGGGAAAGATGAACTTTATCTTAACAAGGGAATGACCCACACCCATTGGAAGAATTTACAATAAATAACACAAATCACCCATTCCCAAAGCAATCAATATAAGGGAAATTAATATAATAATGCACTAACAATTAAAAATACTATATTTGTATATCTTAAATCCATTTCCTTATCTAAAGCTTCTCGTAGAAACTAAAATAATATCATTCAAATTTTTAATAAAACAAATAAAAAAACCCTTCTTTGAAATAAATACTTTTCACAAACTTATCTAACCATGCACATTAAGCATTTCAGTTTAAATCACTGCCTAGTTACTTTGCATGCAATCCTATGTCTAAACAAAATATTAAATGTGTAAATATACTTAAAATATTATGGAGCATAACATATAAATATTTAATTACATATATTTTGTTTGTATTCAAATCTATATGAAAAATAAACTTGTATCTGGCACTGATAATAAACCTCTATTTTTCTAGAAGTTACCAAACTGAATATTTATTATTTCTGGTTATAAATCCTACCTAGATATCTATTATCCAAAATATAAATCTAAATATATATATATATATATATATATATATATATATATATATATATTAAATATCATATATTAATATATAATATTAAAAAATATATATATTAATTATACTGAACAAACTAAAGAAATTTTTTTATATTAAAAACTTCCAAAATCAAAAATCCAAAAAGAACGAATTAATATTTTGCAAATAAAGTCAATGCATAGTGTCGGACCAGACGGCACAAATCCGCAGGCTTAAATTAATAAAAAAAAATTATAAAATAACATAAAATAAAATACACGAAAAAAATAACAAAAAAAATAAAATAAATAAAATAAAAGAAAATAAAATTTATTAAGCATCAGTGATAGGGACCGGACGATACAAATCAGCCGGTACCCCTGCCACGGTGGTACCCCTACCAATCACCGATTGTACTATGTACACTGGTCGACATTCTTGGGGAGGCCGTAGTCCATGGACAGTACGTCCCCCCATACGGTGGGTGCACTGCCCCATGGGCGGCGCGTCCCCCAACCAAATGAAAAGGGTGGAGGGGTTCGGACCTCCCCCACCACTTGTAATTTTTTTTTTAAAATAAAATAAAACATCCAAAATTCGTATGTATAGGTACGAATGTCAAAGTTTCGCCATACGGCGTTTTTCCAAAAAATTATTCTTTAACATAAATTTGAATATATTATGTGTATTTATATTTGAAAATATAATACATGTAATATATATATTTACATAGATAATTTTTACTGGAAAAGTTGAGAAAATAATTTAAAATAACTAGTAACAGAATCAATATTCATTTTCCATAATTCTTTCCTAACTTTATAAAGATTTAAAAACTGGATTTCTTTAAAACCATTTCTTTCAAATCCCCACAAAAATAAAAAAATGAGAAAACTAAAGGGGGTCTAATTTTCCTCTTTTTAAAACTTTCTACAAAATATTTGTTTTCAAAACTAGATCTAAATGTTTTCTACAAAAATACAATTCCCTCCATAATCTACATTTGATGAACAATCTATAATTTAATTTTAACAATGATTCTACAATTTCCTCTATTGCAAAACTAAAACCTAGAGTAAATTTGTACAATCTTCCAAAAAGAAAAACAAACTAAAAAGAGAACCCCCAAAAACCTCACACAAATTTCTCAAATTAATTTAGTAATTTTCTAAAACAAATTTTAATTTCCAAAACTAACCAAACTCTCCTCAATAATTAAATATGCAATTTCTATAAAAACAAAAAATCTCCAACACTTCTAAATTTTGTTGCATGCAAAATTAAAATAAAGATATTAATTTAATTTCCCCATTTTCGAAACTCGCATTGAAATTAAAATGCAGCTTCTAAATATTTTCAATTTCATTTGACTTAATTTAATTTAAACCTTTAAACTTAATTAATTAATTTTAATCATTTAATAACTAAATTCAATCCTTTGGAGATTAAATTCAATTAATTAAATAAATCAAAATTTAACTAATTAAATTTAATTATCCACTTTAAATAAAACATCAAAGAATATTCCACTAATATACAAAATCACTACATTCGAATCAATGCAATAATTTCAAAAGTTGATTTAATAATTACGCATCATACCTAATCGAGTAACATTAAAATAAGGTAAAATGTGACTCAACAACCAAGACTGATGACACACTAAGGTTAGGGCGTAGACTGAAACATGTTACCTAGCTACTATCTCCCTTTCAACTTAACTGTTGGATCAACACGCTCAAACTTGTGAGACCAGGTGGAGTCGATGTCATATACCTGCAACCTGAAAACCAAATAAACATCATACAGTATATCCAACATATAATACACACCGTGAAGAGGAAATCATGGATTCATATAATACACTCATCCAAGACTGACATTACATCAAAATCAATAATCACATATAAAATATCATGCTAACTCTACTAACATCACTAAAGCATGAAAGTATGTGAAACCATAATCAGATAACCACATCACACCATAATAGTTATCACTCAATAGTAGCGATCTAAACATCATAATAAAATGTGTCTAGTATCAAAGTATCTGGAACCCAACAAAGCATAAAGCAAACTAAACATGAAGCAAAAAATGGAGGGGTATTACATGTACCTAGGATTTCTTTTTGGACATGCTCAATTGCCTTTTTCCAAATTTTTAGCTCAATTGTATCTTTTTTCGGCAAGTTATCACTTTCAGATTAAGTGATAGTTTTTGGTACTAGCCTCAAAATAATTTCAAACCCTAATGGCTAGTTGGATCGATCATGGATCTCACACGTTGTTTGTGGATCCTCACGATGTTTTTGGATTTTTCTATGGAGTGTCCCCGACCTTACACTTACGTCCACATTTCATCATGTGCATCTATTATGGAAGAATCTCATATTTGAGGCCAACCTATTCTTGCACACATTACACTTTCTTCATCAGAGCTTTAAATGGTCTTTGACTGACATAGATGCTTCTCGACTCATGGATGTGATATAAAGCTAGTAATGAATCCTTAGAAGGGAAGTGAATCATGATCAAGTAGAACAAGCTATGTATAAATTTTGATCTGTAGGATTTTCATTTACATGTATGATCACTGTATTTTGAGCATGTTGTAATCAAGCCCATGCGCTGAATCTATAAGTATAGATGTGGCCGACCATATGTATTCAATTTTTTTGATAATAAGAATGTTTCCATCTACATTTTCCTCCATATTTTGTGTTGCTTTTGTTGTGTTACTCTTGTTGCATGGTCCAAATTTTTCTCTTTGAGGACCCTCCATTTCGTGGCTGCATCATTTTGGAAGAACCTTTGTCAAGATGTCTACTATTTTATCCTTTGTAGGAACATACTCAAACTTCACTTCAATCTTAGCAAATTTCTCTCTTAGAAAGTGATACCAGATAGAGATATGTTATGTCCTTGAATGCATTACCATTTATTTTGAAATGTTGATAACACTTTTATTACCACACAAGATAGAAATAGTTTCATCATAAGATAATTTGTTATCCTTCAATGTTTGCTTCATCCACAACACCTATGTGCAACAAGATGATGATGCAATATATTCTACCTTTGTAGTAGATATTAAAGCTGAATCTTGCTTCTTACTCAAGAACAAACCAATATGCTTGTAAGAAAGAAACCACCTCTAGTTGTACTTCTATCATCATTACAACCTTCCCAATATACATTTGTATAACCACTCAAAGAGAAATCAATATCCCTAGGATAGCATAGACCAAAGTACAAAGTGTCTTTCAGATATATGAATAACCTTTTTATTGTTGTCACATGTTGATGTGATTCTCTAGGATCCTCTTGAAATCTTGCAACAAGACATACTTCGTGCATGATATCTAGTCTAGTAGTAGTTAGGAATAACAATTTACCAATCATGGATTTGTACTTGCTCCTATCTATCTTAGGAGATTCATCATTTTTTCTCAACTTACAACTAGTAACCATGGGAGTACATACTGGTTTAGAGTCTTTCATTCCAAATTTATTTAAAATTTCCTTGACATACTTTGATTGTGAGATGAATATATCTTTATTAAATAGACTGATTTGTAGCCTAAGGAAGAAATTCAACTCCCCTAGCATTGACATTTCAAAATAATTTTGTATTTCCTCTATGAATTTATTAAACATTTTTTCATTCCCTCCAAAGATGACCATCAACATACACAACCATAATCAATATTTCATCTCTTTCAACCTTGAAGTAAAGATTTCTATATGTGCTACCATTTTTCAATCCCTACTGTAATAATTACTTATCCAATCTTGCATACCAAGATCTAGGACCCTGTTTGAGTCAATATAAAGCTTTCTTCAACCTGCAAACCATATCAAAATATTTTGATAATTGAAAACCTTTTGATTGTTCAATGTATACTTCTTCTAACTCACCATTCAAAAATGTAGACTTGACATCCATCTGATACACCTTAAATTATTTATGTACTGCAAAATCTAGAAACATCCTAATGGTTTTTGTTCTTTCTACTAGAGAAAAAGTATCTTCAAAATCCATACCTTCCACTTGTGAGTAGCCCTTACACACAAGTCTATCCTTATTCTTAATAACTTCTCTAGTATCATTAAACTTGTTCTTGAATACCCATTTGGTTCCTATCACATTCTTGTTTGCTGATCTTGGGACCAATTCCCATGTCTGATTCTTCTCAATCTACCTCAATAATTCTTCCATAGCTTTGATATATCTTTAATTCTTGCATGCTTTAGTTACAATTTTAGGTTGTACTTCAGAGAGTAAACAAAATTTTGCTTGTTCCTCTTTCATAGAAACTCTTCTTCTTGTTAGTTCACCTTTTCTCTTATCTCAAATGATTTTATCTTTAGAATGATTCTTCTACACATACTTGTGGTTCTTAGGATTCTTCCCCAAATCTTCTTCCTCTTCCACTATTGTCTCTTTGTATTTCTCTTCTTCTTATTATTCTTCTTCTCTGCAAGGGGGTTCATCAAATTCATATCCCTCTATCAAAACTGAGCATTGATGAGATTCTTCATCGACTTTGACACTTGCACCTTCAACTATCTTCTTTACCCTATTTTTGTAGCACCTATATGTATTTCTCTTTGTAGATTATCCAAGGAAGATTCCTTCATCTGATCTTGCATCAAACTTTCCTAATTTTTCTTCATCTCTTCTGATATAACATTTGCTTCCATAAAAAATATATATATTTCGCAATAGGACGTTTTCCATACCATAGTTCATAGGAGCTCTTTGAACTATTCACTCTTGCTTGTCCTATATTAAAAATATACATTTTAGTATGAATAGCCTCTTTCCAATAGACTTCTAGTAGATTTTCTTCCTTCATCATGGTTCTTGCTGCTTCTTGAACTTTCTTGTTCTTCCTTTCCACAAATTCATTCTGTTGAGGAGCCCTAGGAGCTGATAAAAGCCTTTTTATTCCATAATCCTCACAAAATTTGTTAAACTCATTGGAGGTGAACTCACCACCTCTATTAGACCTCAAACATTTTATTTTTAAATCCATTTCATTCTCAAACATATACTTAGATTATTTAAACTTATCTAGTGCTTTTGGTTTTTCTTGGAGAAATGTCACCCAAGTCCTTATAGAGTAATCATCTATCAAAAATATAAAATACCTATCACCTTGAGAGCTTCTTGTTCTAGTAGGTCAACATAGGTTTTTATGCACCATCTCCAAAGGTCCTATGGTAGAATATTCTTTAGTTTTGAACCTCTTCTTTTTTTTCTTTCCAGACTAACACTCCTTGTAAATTATATTGATAAGCTTTATAATCTTTGGTAGATCTCTCATACCTTGAGTAGATTTAATATTCACTAGGCTATCAAAATTTATGTGACACATTATTCTATGTCATATCCAAATTTCATCTATTTGAGAAATAAAGAACTTAACACCACCACCTTTGAGCTAATAAACATTTCCTTCAATCATTGTTCCTGCTGCAACCAATTTGGTGGAGCTTCCTCTTTTGATTTCACAACCATCATCGTAAAATACCAAATTGCATCCTCTGCTACACATTTTTCCTATACTAAGAATATTATATGAGAGACCCGTGACATTGATAACATCATTTGTCTTATGCTTTCCATAAAAGCTAATTGAACCTTTTCCAAAGATCTTAGTAGATGTATCATCACCAAACTTAATAAGACCACCATCATACTTTTCAAGCTTAAAAAACTTACTCTTATCACCTATCATATTATTTGAGCATCCACTATCAATTACTCCATAGTTTATCTCTTCTCTTACATGAAAATCAGTCAACATGGTTTTTTCAATACTATGACTTGTTTCTGGAGAAATTTCATTTATACAACTTTTAAGGTCAATAGACTTAGTTCCAACATTTAAAGCCATGAACAAGCATTTATCACTTTCATCATCTGGATAGTTTGATTCCTCATCATTAGACACATCACTATCTTCTTTAACATAATAACTCTTCTTGATAGATTTACCTTTATTATATTTATGTTTGTCATTTGAAACTTTGACTAGACATTTAGAAGAACAATGACCTATCTTTCCACAATTAAAGGATTTAAAGGGTAACTTACCTTTTTTATTTTCCAATGCCCATTTTCAATCTTCTTAAAAACATTTCTTCCACCTCATCAAGATCATCTAGATCAGATTTGTCATCTTTATTGCTTGCTTTAAAAGAAAATTCTTTCTTTGGAGAATCTTTGTAAAATTATCTTAATTTGAAAGTAGTTTAACCACCAAACATTTGGTCTCTAGAATATTGATCCAAATTTTGAGCTTCCTCAATAGAAAAAACTTTAGCACTATAAGCTTTAGGAAGAGTTCTTAGTACCTTTTTCATAGATTCACTTTCCTCTAGTTTTCCACCAAGACAATTGATGTCATTAACAATTTCATCCACTCAAAGCATGTAGCTATAAATTTCTTCATCTTCTGAAATTCTTAGGGTTTCATATTTGTGTTTGAAATTCTACATCTTTGCTTGCTTGACCTTATCTTCTCCTTCATAAATGCTCTCCAAATTTGTCCAAATCTCTTTAACATTTTTTAGGCTTATCACCTTTACATATTTTGAATTAAAAAACCCACTCAAGATAGGATTCATTTATTTTCCATTATTTTCATAATCCTTGATCTCATCATCACTTTCCAAAGGAATAGTAGGCATAGTGTATCCATTTTCAACTTACTTCGGAACACCAAACCCTAATGACACAAGAAAGCCTTTCATCCTAGCTTTCTAGAAAGCATTATTTTTTCCATAGAACATACTGACCTTGACATCATTCTTGTGCACCATCTAAATCTACCTCAAGTGGTTAGGATTCTTCCAAGGAACTACATCTTTGATACCAATTATTAGATGCATAGGAAAACTAAGAGGGGGGTGAATTAGTTGTACAATAAAACATTCAAACCATTATTAAGCATTAGCATGGATGTAAACAATTGAAGCATCAAAACATAAACACATCAGCAACTATACATAATAGAACACCATATTTACATGGAAAACCCTAATTAGGGAAAAATCATGGTGAGGATTAATACACATATATCAATAACAATACCAAATACAGTAGGCTCACTATTGGAAGGGCTCACAACCCAAAAGAGAAGAATAGCTCACTGCCCAAAGGATCACTATCCAAAATAGAAGATAATAGTAAAATATTGTTACAAGGAGGTTCACTACCTTAGAGAAATAGGAAGATCCACCACAATAGCTCTACACCATCCATAACCTTTAGCTCACTTCCTCCAGAAACTTTAGGTACACTAAAATGTAGACACCTTTTTCTCACTACATTTGGTAGCCTTAGGCATTTAAGCTCACACTCAAATCACCAAACTTGATCACATCCATGCCTTAGGATTGATTGGAATAATTAGATGTGGTTGGGGAATGGTCTTTGTATATAAAGTTCTATTTATAGAAATAAAAGGAGAGTTATTCTTGATCATTCTTAGATTGATTATGTCTAAGCTAGGGAAACACCCATTGTGAAACCACCACCATCTCTCCCTATTGATTTTAATTAATTATAATGAGATGAATAAAAGAAAAAAAATTATTATAATGTTCCACATGATTATTTAGAGCTAGGAGAAAATCCCATCGAAGCAAGTAAACAAGCTAATATGCATTCATATTTCTTGAAAAAAGTGTTGCAATAATGAAGGTGTTGTCATTAATGTCAACTGGTCAATTATTTATCAAATGGTTTTTGTTGTAATTGATGTCATTGATGTAGGTTATTGGTTGTTTATGTTGAGGATATTGAGAAAATTGTAATGAAGAAAGGTTGCAAGTGTTCAACGGTTGCTCCAAGTTTTTCTTTGTGATTTTCTCCTATGTTTGTGTGGTTTAGATATGTTGATCATGGTTGTTGAAAACTACTATATCTAGATTCTTGGCTTTTGATTCATTGTATAGTGCGAGTTATGTTCACCAATTGTGAATTGTGGGTTTCTATGTATCTGGCTAAGGTCTGAGAGAAATGTTGTTGGTCTGGATTTCCTTTTGGCTAAGTCTTATGACTTTTGGTTCTAGATTTAAATTGTTATAATTGTGTTGAAGATAATTTTGTGTCTAGAAATATTTTATCATGTTAAGGGTTGTGTGTGCTTAATTTTTCTATGTGTTTTACACTAGTTTGGTTGACCTTGTGTTGAACACTAATTTCAAAGCTGATGAAGCATGTCAAGACCTGTTTGGGTCCTCATCAAGCATGTGTTTGGGTTTCCCTCATTCTAATTCCACCCTAGGATGTTTTGGCATCAACCTAATTTGAATCTAATGATGGATGGCCAAATTTGAGAGATGTATAAAGAGGTAAGTGCAAATAAATAGAGAAGATAGATGTGAATCAGTGGGTTTGTGTGATTCATGTGTGGTAGATTAGTGTGAAGTCTAAATGTTGAGTTTCCAGATGCAATGAGCTAAAGGTGTACTCTATCATTCATGCATGTCTACAAGTGGTTGGGTAAATTGTGGTGGAAATATCTATTGCATTGATATTGTCTTCTCTCTATATCATATCTCTTCTATCTTATTTTTATCAATGTGGAAATGATCCCTTCGGGTGGTTAACCCTATTGGATAGTTACTCCTTGTTTTGGTAGTGAGCCTTTTATCTAGTAGTGAGGCTTTGTCATCAGTTTTGATATTCTCTATAGTGTGATTTAATCCTCACCTTGGTTTTTTCTCTGATTGGGTTTTCCACGTAAATATGGTGTTACTGTGTTTGTGTGTTGTTTTTATGTTTCTCCACTTCCACTTAATGTTTAATCATTTTAGCAATGTTAAGGACTTGTGATTGATCTAAGTTTCGGTGAATTCTTTAAAAAGGTTTAAATTTGCTACAACTGATTCACCCCCCTCTCATTTTTCTAGTTCAAAAATTGGTATCAGATCTTGGTTCCTTATAGAAGAGCTTAACTGCTTAAGAATGTCCAGAATGGCTAGAAAAGTTACTCATGATTATTCAAGGTTCGATGGAACTAATTATGCTATTTGGAAAATATTGAAGGAAGAATATCTAGAGTATTGTGGATATGATGTGGAGAAATCTAAACCATAAATAAAATAGGAAGGGGGAGACTACCTATTTTATCTAGGCCATTCAATTATGTCCTAGGATTCCTAATTAGATTAACTAACAATCTCATAAGGTGAGTCAATTCACAATGAGGAGGACCTAGCAGGGGGTTCTTTCAACTTAAAGGGGTTCACCACCAAGAAAATGCTTGGAAAATACAAATGAACATTCAACCTACAAAACCTAGTTATGCAAGCTAAATGAGGTATGAAAATAACGAAATTATGCAATAAGGAGATATGATGTGTGTACCTGGGAAGTTTGGAGATGTTGTGAGGATTCTGAAAATGCAAAAAAGTTTCCAAATTATGTTATGGAGGACTCAGACGCCCAAGATGGTGTATTAGTCGTGCTACTTCTTTTTAGGGAAAATACAAAAGCTTCGAATGTTGGAACTAGATCTGAAAGAATATATGAAAATATGTCTAGGAAGACTAAGATTCCTAAGGTGGCATATTAGTCCCATTCTAAATTTATGAAAACTCTAAATGTGATCTTGAGATCCAAGGTTTGTACTTGCTTCTTCTCGGATCTCAGGCTCTAAAACTTTCAAATTTGACTTGTAAGTGAGTTTCCATGAAGATGACAACTTTTTAGTGCAACTTTACAACTTTTACAACTTTTCACTCCAAGTGATCTTCAATAATTCAACATAAATATGCAAACACAAATATGCAAGAGAGGAAAAACTTGTGGATTATTAGTGAATGTGGGTTTGCCTTGGTCAAACCCCTTGTTGGTAATTAAACCTTGAAATTAAATTAAGTAATGAAGGGAAATGGTGAATGAACAAAATAAAATATTACAACTCACCAAACCCTTGTTGTAAAGTCTAAAAACTTGTGTGAAATGGTTGTAATGGATATGGATCTTGAACCAAAGATATGGACTTGAATTTCTAGCTTGAATCAAAACTCTGCATCACAAATGTGAGCACAACAACACACATGATGCAAGAAGATCTTTGATATGATGATTGAATCTTGATGATGGCTCCAAATGCTTGATGAATTGCTCTTGAATTCTCTTGATCTCAAAAATTTTCCTTAGGATTGAGTACTCAAGTTGCTAGGATGAAAAATGAATTAATGAACCTTGTATTTATACTTATCTATGCTTAATATCTCAAAATTATATCACACCAAGCTGACATATGAATTCATTAATTAAAGGAGGCTAAATCCTGCAAGAATTTGAAATTAAATCCTAAAAATTACTCAAGGAGGACTAAGACACCCTAGGTTGTGTTGTAGTACCAAGTCATGAAACTTGGGGCACAAACACCAAAAAGTGGCCTAATTAAGATGCCTCAAAATCAAGGCCCCAAGACCTTAGGGGGACAAAGATGCCCTAAATTGCATTTTAGTCCTGACCAAAAATAAGGTACACAGAGATGAGAATCATTGGATTATCATTTATGCATTGCATAATGTTATGATTAGCCAAAAAAATGCAATTCATAGGGCTTATGTACACAATAGGATCAATTAAGCCATAAATGAGGATACATAAAGCAAGGTGGGCCCAAAAAAGTGTGAAAATGCAAGGGTATGCATTTTACTACACTACATTTACCCCCCACTTTAGTGAGAGTATGAAGTTTCTTCAAAATCACACTAAAGTAACCAACCACACAATCAAGAGGGGTTTCAATGTACAAATTTTAATAAGATAGGATGATAATAATCAAGAGGGATAATCAAGCTCCTATGATCAAGATCCTATGGTAGACCAACATAGGCACAAAGTAAAATGATTGTGGATGATATATGAAGCCAAAATCAGATCACAAACATAAACCATCAAAGATAGGAAAAATTAAAATAAATGAAACCGATCAAGCTTCAACTAGCTGTCCAACATGGTGGACCAGGTCTAGGTTGAAGAATTTTACAAGTGGAACACATTGTCCACTATGCAAACAAAAGCACATAGTCACAAAGGTTGGTGGGAGCTAGTTTTCCACTAGGTGAGCCCTAGGGGACCATATCAAAGCCATACCTCCATGACTTTAATAAGGTACAAAAAAACATGCTCACAAGGGCTAGTGAAGCTAGTTGTTAACTAGGTGAGCCCCAAGAGGTCCATATCAAAGCCATACCTCCATGACCTTAATAAGGACAAAAAGAGACAATGCAATACAACAAGAAAGAGAGAGATGTTCAAAGGGATTTTTCTTAGCTCATGCAAGTTCTTACTCTTAGGGGACATCATGTTTAACATCTCCAAGAGAGGATAGATACAAGGTCTCATCCTAGGGAACATCATACCCAATGCTTTCAAGAGAGGACAAGCACAAAAGGTATCATCTTGTTTCCAAGAGAGGACAAGTGCAAGGTCTCATCCTGGGGAACATTGTATCTAATTTTTCCAAGGGAGGATAAGGAATTATCACACTCTCAAAGGGATTCAAACCCAAAGAAACCACCAAGAGGAAAAATGCATCACATAAAGAGAGAAAATCACATCAAGGAACATGAAATGAAAATGAAAATGAAATAATGCCAATGTATGCCCCCACTTTAAAGGAATTGATAAAACCATACTGTGAGAAATTACTTTAAAGTATCCAAAAGATGAAAAGGAAAAGAGGGTTTCCCCACATAAACACATAAGGGATCTATGGATTTAGGGTCAGTATCTGTCTTTGCTTCACTAATATTAGAGAACTCAAAACTATCATCATTCCTAAAATACACAGAATTGGAAGAATGACACAAAGAGAGTGAAAAAAAGTGAAGAAAACTTTTGGGTCAACATGGAATAGACATAGGGTGTCTTTACACTTTGCATCATCCCCAAAAGGTAGAAACAAGGAAAACAATGACAATGAAAAGGTGAAGAGATTATGACATATAGAAGAATGAAGGTACAAATAGAGGAATGCACAAAGAGAGAGAAACATCAAATAGAAGATCATGAGAAATCACGATACACACATGCAAGAGAAAGAAAAAATAAATTGAAAAAGGATAGTAATATCCTAGCGAGTCAACCTAAAGAAATTCACCTGCCTACCAATTGCAGTCTACCTAAGTGGAAGGTAGATAACAAACCAAAGGGACAACAACAAATGCTTTAATAGGACAAGGCCATCCAACTCTTGCCCCCACTGAGTGCAGGAAAAGAATGGGCCGAGGTAGGTGATGAGAAGGGTCATGTAGTAGTGAGAATGTCAAGATTCTACAACTATTACATGACAGGGGGGGGTAAAAGGACAAGCTACACAATCACTAGATGGAAATAATTTCCATTGAAGTAAAATTTTTGTAATATTAAGTTGAATTCATGACACTCATCGATACTATGTCTAAAAGTTCAATGATATGTGCAATGTGGGACTTTTGCATCTTTAGGATAAAGAACTAATCTATTCATAGGGGGTAATGTTATGAATCCTTTGTTGAGAATTAGTTCTATATTTCTTTCAATTATAGGTGGTGGATGAGGAGGTTGTAACTTCAACATTTTGCAAGGTCTTTTGTGTTTGTGAGATTCACCAATTTATCTAGATAGGATGAGGGTAGGAGGTACTGAGATAATCCTATCTTTATCTTTGTCATTGTTATGATTCATGGGTTGTTCTTTAGGAAAAAGTACATTCATATCAAGAGGTGAATCAAAGATCACCATAGCATCATTACAAAACTTTAGGTATTCTCTAGGTATTCTTATGTTGTGAGGGTAATTTTCATATCCTAACCCCTTTTTGTTTTCAGTATGTAGAACTTGCTCTAGGAGTTTATGAATTTCATGTTCACTTCTTGTATCACATACTTGTTTACTCAAGATTAGGAATCCATTTCCATATGTTTCTTCGAGATTGATTGGAGTGTTTGTTACTTTGTTATCATAAAATGGTCGAGTTTTTTATTATGTAGAAGAAATAGGTTCACCTATTGTAGGGAACTTCGGGTCAACTTTTTTTTTAGTTTCAAGATTTAAGTAACCAAACATCTCAAGGGGTGGTATTGTATGGGGATTTGGTTGTTTCATGGATGGGTAAAAGGATGCATTATCTTCAAGGTTGTTAAGGAAATCATTGAGGAACATATTCATGCTAACATCATCTTCTCCAATGATATCAACATCATGAGGAGCACATGAATTAGGATTTGATTGAGCATGAGTTTGTTCAATATAATTAGGATCATTAGAAAATGCACAACTTGACACATTTACCAAATATTTTAGGGACATCCACAACTTTCCAAAGTACATATCCATGATTCAAGATTGAATAAATAAAAGAAATGGAGATAACAACTATTCTAGAAATTGAAACAAAAAATTGAAGGTAGCCCACAAAAACATAGAAGAGAAACTATAGACCCTGAAAACTAGAGAGTCAAAGTCAACATGGACTAAGATGCTAGTAAGGTAGTCTTGGTCCTCCTGGTGAGATTCTAAAGTTCCTGGGAGTGAAATAAACAACAAATAATAGAGAGAGACTTCTAAGGAAAAAATATTGAGAGGGACTAACATCCCAAGAAGGGAATTTTAGTCTTAGCAAAGGTTTTTGGCAAAAAAATAGTGAATTATGAAATGCCAACAGTGTTTACAAATTGCTTATTTAGGGTACTGATGTTTAGAAACAAGAAAATGTACAAATGGGTGTAAAGAAAAGAAATTACTAAAAGGAATTGAATGCAAGATTTGAATTCAAATTTTCAATTTTCAATGCAATAACAATGTTTCTAAATGTAATTAAGAGGATGAACAATGCAATTTTTTAGTTTTTGAACAAAATGAAATGATGCAAAAAAAGAAAAAAATGCAACCTATATGCACTTTCACTAATGCAAATGTAAGAAGCCCTAAATGCAATTTCAATAATGAAAAATGCAAGAAACCCTAGATGCACTTTCACTAATGTAAGATGCAATGAATGAAATCTAGATCTAGGAATTTTATGGACTCCAAATTAGAAAAAGAGTACTCAACAAGGCCGGGTTCACCGAAATTAACCATAAATAAAATAGGAAGGGGGAGACTACATATTCTGTCTAGGCCATTCAATTATGTCCTAGGAGTCCTAATTAGATTGACTAACAACATCACAAGGTGAGTCAATTCATAATGAGGAGGACCTAGGAGGAGGTTCTTTCAGCTTAAAGGGGTTCACCACCAAGAAAATGCTTTGAAAAGACAAATGAACTTTCAACCTACAAAACCTAGTTATGAAAGGTAAATGAGGTATGTAAATAATAAAATTATGCAATAGGGAGATATGATGTGTGTACTTGGGAAGTTTGGACATGTTGTGAGGATTTTGGAAATGCAATGAAGCTACAAAAGTGTGTTATGAAGGACTAAGATTCCCAAGATGGCGTATTAGTCTCATTGCTATTTTTTGAGGAAAATACAAAATCTTTGGATGTCGAAACCAGATCTAAAAGAATCTCTAAAAAATATGCTTGGGAGGACTAAGATGTCCAAGGTGGCATATTAGTCCCATTCTAAATTTTTGTAAACTCCTAATGTGATCTTCAACTCCAAGGTCTACACTTTCTTCTTCATGGATCTCATGCTATGAAACTTTTGGGTTTGACCTGTAGGTGAGTTTCCATGAAGATGACAACTTTGTAATGCAACTTTGCAACTTTTACAATTTTGCACTGCAAATGATCTTCAAGACTTCAACCTAAATTTGCAAACATAAATATGCAAGAGAGGAAAAACTTGTTGATTGTTCGTTAATGGGGGTTTTCCTTGGTCAAACCCCTTATTGGTAATTAAACCTTGAAATTAAATAAAGTAATGAATGGAAATGGTGAATGGACAACATGCAATGTTACAACTCACCAAACCCTTGTTGTAAAGTCTACAAAATTGTGTGAAATGGTTGTAATGGATGTGGATCTTGAACCAAAGATATGGACTTGAATTTCTAGCTTGAATCAAAACCCTACATCACAAATGTTAGCACAACACACATGATGAAAGAAGATATTTGATATGATGCTTGAATCTTGATTATGGCTCCAAATGCTTGATGAATTTCTCTTGAATGCTCTTGATATCATAAATTTCCCTTAGGAATGAATACTCAAGTTGCTAGGATGAAAAATGAATGAAGGAACCTTGTATTTATAATTATCTATGCTTAATATCTTGAAATTATATCACACCAAGCCAACATATGAATTCATTAAATAAAGGAGGTTAAATCCTGCCAGAATTCAAAATTAAATCCTGAAAAATGACTCAAGTAGGACTAATATTCCCTAGGTGGAATCTTAGTCCCAAGACATGAAACTTGGGGCATAGACACCAAAAAGGGTCCCAATTAAGATGCCTCAAAATCAGGGTCTTGAGACCTCAGGGGGACAAAGATTCCCTAAGTGGTGATTTAGTCCCAACCAAAAATTAGGAACACATAGTTGAGAATCAATGGATTATCATTTACGCATTGGAGAATGTACAGATTAGCTAGAAAATGATGCAATTCATAGGGCTTGTGGACACAAAATAGGACCAATAAAGCCATAAATGAGGATAAATAAGGCAAGGTGGGTCCAAACAAGTGTGAAAATTATAGGGTATGAATTTTCCTACACTAAAATGGCTTACAAGAATCCTTACACTCCTTCTACTAATGGTCTGAGTACGGTTGATGAGCTCAAGGCACATGAAGTGAACAATAAGGCAAAGTACATTTTGAAGAATAGTCTTATTCATTTTGAGTTGATTAAAGTTCAAAGTCTGAAGATTACTAAGGAAGTTT
Source organism: Sequoiadendron giganteum (assembly GCA_007115665.2). Lineage (NCBI taxonomy): Eukaryota > Viridiplantae > Streptophyta > Pinopsida > Cupressales > Cupressaceae > Sequoiadendron > Sequoiadendron giganteum. The sequence goes on along the minus strand of VCHN02000014.1, from coordinate 48,684,192 downwards.
GAGATGCTCTAGAAAAGGCACATGAAGGTGATGAAAGAGTAAAAGAGGCAAAGTTCCAAACTTTGGAGATGTAGTTTGAGCTCCTACATATGTATAAAGATGATAATGTTAAAGCCTATGTACAAAGATTGGATGAGGTAGTAGTTGGAATGCTAGGACTTGGTGCTACAATAAATGAATGCAGGATTGTAAAGAAGGTTTTTAGAACTCTCCCTAATGCTTACAGTGAAAAGGTATGTGTTATTGAAGAACATATGTATTACAAGACTTACACTAAATATTAGTTCATGGGAACTCTAACATCTTATGAAATGAGAAGGTCGAATTTAATAAATGGATCCAAATCATAGACTACTTTTAAGGCTACAAAAGCTGAAGATCCAAAAGAATAAAATATATATGAAGTAGAAGCTAACTTTGTGAGAAGGATGAAGAAAGGCTTTGACAAGTATGAAGGTAAGTTACCCTTTAAATGCTTTAGTTGTGGAGGAATAGGTCATTATGCTTGAGGTTTCTGGAAAGAGCTAAGAGGAATAAACAAAGATATGAGAAAGAAAAGAAAGGTAGGAAGATCAATAGAGAATATTATCTTAATGAGGATGCTAGTATATCTGATAAGGAATCTAATAGTGGAGATCCTGATGACAATGAATGCTTGTTCTTGGCTATAAAAAATGAACCTACCTTTGCTAATTATGAAAAAAAAATGAAGGAATGCCTTCGGGAGAAGGAGAAGAATGAAGGTACTGTAATATTTTCCCTACATCCTCAATAGGAAAATAACTATTGGGTTGTTGACAGTGGTTGTTCACATCACATGACTAGTGATAAGAGTAAGTTTGTTAAACTTGAAAAGTATGATGGAAGCTTAGTTATGTTTGGAGATGATACTAGTGGTAATATTTGTGGGATAGGCTCAGTAATTTTTGATGGAAATCATAATAATGATGATTTCTACTATGTTAAGGGCTTAAGGCATAATATTTTGAGTGTTGGATAGATGTGTAATAAAGGATATAATCTTGTATTTGAGGATAAGAGATGTGAAATCAGGAAAGGATTCGAAATACTTATTGTTGTAGGAAATAAATCTGAAGGAAATATCTATCAATTTAAAGGTGTTGATGGACAATGCTTTATGACTCATATTAATGACAGTTGGTTGTGGCATCGAAGAATGTGTCATATGAATTTGGATAACTTGGCAAGGATTAGTGCAGTTCAGTCTGTGAGAGATTTACCAATGATTACAAAGCTTGTTAATGCTATTTGCAGGAATTGTTAGTTTGGAAAACAAGAAAGAACACATTGCAAATCAAAGGAAAAATCTACTACTAGACTATTGGATTTAATTCATGCAAATCTATGTGGTCCTACAAGAGTGAGAAGTCTACAAGGTGAAACATACTTTATTCTTTTGATTGATGATTATTCTAGATTACATGGGTTACATTTCTTAGAGAGAATTTTGATGAATTAGATAGATTCAAGACATTCAAAGCTATGTTTAAGAATGAAGTAAATTTGAGGATAAAATGCTTAAGTTCTGATAGAGGTGGTGAATTCACCTCCCATGAGTTTAATATTATTTGTGAGGTGCATGGAATAAAAAGAAAGTTATCTACTCCGAGAAATCCTCAACAAAATGGAGTTGTTGAAAGAAATAAAAGAATAGTTCAAGAGGCCACTAGATCAATGATTATTGAGGTTGGTCTACTAGAAGTTTACTGGAGAGAAGCTATTCACACTACTGTTTATGTATTAAATAAAGTTCAAGCAAGAGAAAACAATACAAAGACCCCCTATGAGCTATGGTGTGGAATAATTCCTACTATTAAGTATTTCAAAGTATTTGGAAGCAAATTTTATATTAGACGGGATGAAGAAAATTTAGGAAAGTTTGATGCTAGAAATGATAAAGGTATTTTTCAGGATATTCTACTAAAAGAAAATATTACAAATGTTTCAATAAAAAACTGAGGAATATTGTAGAAAACACAAATGTCAAGGTTGATGAAGCAATGAAGAATTCAATTGATGTTGATGGATATGTATTTGTTGAACTTGATTGTGTAATAATTGAAGAAATTGTGGAAGACTCGGAAAAGGATGAGCAAGAGAAGTAGAAGACTATAAAGATGAAAATTGTATGGAAGCTATGAAAGAAGAACTTATGCAGATTGAGAAGAATCAAACTTGGGAATTGATCCCAAGATCGACTAAAAAGACATTATTGGATCAAAGTGGTTAGAAAAAAAGCAAGGCTTGTGTGTAAGGGTTAATAATGTTAGAAACCAAGCTCAGACATGCAAGCCAAAAACCCTTCCACATAAGAGAAAATCAGAAAAAGGCAAGAGCTTTGCATGAAGATGTGCAAAATATTATTATTCAGGAATTAAGAAATTACATGAGATGATTTTCTTTATAAAAGCACTGTATGCAACCCTAATGTTGACCTAAAAAAAACTCAACTAAATAAATCTTACTTATTAATTAAGTAAATTAATTATTACCTAAGAAAAACCTAAGTAAACTTAATAAAGTGCAATTAAATAATTAATTACACCAACGAATAACAAGTAGAAGGAATAGATTTTCAGGAGAATTTTTCTCTGGTGGAAAGAATGGAAGCTATAAGGATGTTCTTAGAGTTTCCTACTCACAAATATTTCAAGGTCTATTAGATGGATTCCAAATTTGAATTTTTGAATGGTGAGCTAGAAGAAGACAACGGGAAGGATTTCAGTTGTCAGATCAATTGGATATGGTCTACAAATTGAAGAAAGCTTTATATGGATTGAAGAAAGCTCCTAGATCTTGGTATGCAATGTTAGACAGGTATTTGATTCAGAAAGGTTTCAACAAAGGTATGACATATAGTAATCTATATTTCAAAATTGCAAATGAAAAAATCTTGATTGTGGTTGTATATGTTGATGACATTAATTTTGGAGGAAATGAAACTACATGTAAGATTTTTGTGAAAGAAATGTTGAAGAAGTTTGGGATGGATGGTTCCAAATTGGTATGTACTCCTATGGTGACTGGTTACAAATTAGGTAAAGATGATGATTCACCTAAGGCTGGTAAGAGAAAATATAGATCTATGATTGGTGGATTGTTGTATTTGACTACTACTAGACTAGATATTATGCATGATGTTTGTATTGTGGCTAGATTTCAAGAAGATCCTAAGGAAACACATGTTTCTATTAAAAGATATTCAAATATTTGAATGGAAATTTGGATTATGGGTTATGGTATTGTAGGGATATTGACTTTACACTAAGTGCTTATACAAATGCAGATTGCGATAGATGTGTAGATGATATGAAAAGTACGAGTGGTGGTGCATTATTTATTGATTACAGATTTATGGCATGGTTGAGTAAAGAAAAAAGATTCATTTTCCTTGTCTACTATTGAAGTTTGAGTATATGGCTACTGCATCTTGTTAACATAAGTTCTATGGATGCAATAGATATTGAAAGATATCGCAAATGTGTATGATGATCCTATTTCTATATTCTGTGATAACACAGGTGCAATTAACATTTAAAAGAATACAATGATGTACTCGAGGACAAATCATATATCTATCAAGTATCATTTCTTGAGAGAGAAGGTTGTGGAGAATGAAGTAAATCTTGAGTGTGTCCCTATGAAGGATCATATTGCTGATATATTTATGAAGGCTCTTCCTAAAGATAATTTTGAGTATCTCTAAGAAAAGTTAGGGGTCATTTCCCCTCCTTTCTTGAACTAGATGCATCTGTCTGGTGGGTCTATGTATCTATCTTTCTTCTAGACTAATGTTTTGGTGGCTACCTCTCAGGGGGAGTAGGTAGTGTCACGTGTTGTCATGTCAAAGGGGAAATCAATGTAAAAAATATTTTTCCTTTTCCATTGATGTCAAATGGGGAGAGGAAGAATGTAAAAAAAATGAGTATCATGTGAAAAATATTATCTACTAAGGGGGAGAAACATAAAGAAAAATATTGCAAAGTGTGTTCAAAGCTAGTATGTTGTCTTTGATGGTTTTTCACATCATGTGTCTCCATCAATGACAAAGGGGTAGATTTTTGTAAGAATGAAGTATTGTCATTGATGTCAACTAGTCAATTGGTTGTAAACTAGTTGTTGTTGTCATTGATGTCATTGATGTCGGTTATTGGTTGTATATGTTGAGGATATTTTACAAATTGTAATGAAGAAAGGTTGCAAGTGTTCAACGGTTGCTCCAAGTTTTTCTTGGAGATTTTCTCCTATGTTTGTGTGGTTTAGATATATTTATCATGGCTGTTGGAAGCTACTAGATCTAGATTCTTGGCTTCCGATTCATTGGACAATGTGAGTTATGTTCACCAGTTGTGAACTATGGTTTTCCATGTAACTGGTTGAGGTCTGGGAGAAATGTTGTTGGTTCAGATTTCATTTTGGCTAGGTACTATGACTTGTGGTTCTAGAGTTAAGTTTTTATGATTGTGATGAAGATAATTTTGTTATTTTAAAATATTTGATTATGCTAAGGGTTGTGTGTGCTTAATTGTTCTATGTGTTTTACACTGGTTTGGTCGACCTTGTGTTGAACGCTTACTTTAAAAGTTGATGAAGCATTTTGAGACCTATTTAGGTCATCATCAAGCATGTTCTTTGGTTTCCCTCATTCTAATTCCACCCTAGGATGTTTTTTCATCGACTTGATTTGAATTTAATGATGGATGGATGACTTTGGATATGTTTCAAAGTTGAAGATTGTATAAATACAAGATGAGTTATTGATGAGATATATACAAAGAGATAAGTGAAAATAAATAGAGTAGATAGATGTGAAATAGATTCAAATAAGTGGTTTTTTGTGATGTGAGTGTGGAAAATAAGTGTGAAGTCTAAATGTTGAGTTTTCAAATGTAATGAGTTGAAGGTGTACTCTATCATTCATGCATGTCTACAAGTGGTTGAGTAAATTGTGGTGGAAATATATATTGCATTGAAATTTCCTTCTATCTATAACATATATATTCTATCTTCTTTGTATAGCTATGGAAAATATGGTTAACCCTATTAGACAGTGAGTCTTGATTTGGATAGTGAGTCCTTGTTTTGGTAGTGAACCTTTTCTCTGGAAATGAGCCTTTGTAATCAGTTTTGATATCCTCTATAGTGTGAGTTAATTCTCAGCATAGTTTTTTACCTCATTAGGTTTTCCCCATAAATTTGGTGTTACTATTTTTGTGTGTTGCTTTTCATTTTCTGCACTTTCACTTAATGTTTAATCATTTTAGTAGTGTTAAGGATTTTTGATTGATCTAAGTTCCAATGAATGCTTTAAAAAGGTTTAAATTTTCTACAACTGATTCACCCCCCCTCTTAGTTTTATGTTTCAATGAAATATTTCTTCTAAGTATCACCCTATGAAATTTACATATCCTACCATGCAAAAGATAAAAATACCTAGATTCTATAGTCACATTTCTCACCACTTCTCAAACTTGGACAGCCCCTAAACCTATATTTGAAAAGTATACTATTGATGAAGACATTTTTTTGAATTAATTATTATGTATATTACCCATGAACATGAAAATATAAAAAAATGAATCCTAAACTAGAGCCACTAGTGGCACTTACAAAATTTGATCTCTGTAAAAAAATTTGGCCTTATGAAATTTTGAAATTTCTCAATTGTGTAAGGAAGGGTCTAAAAATTCATGTAATAGTACTCCTAAAACCCTATTATCTATTTAAAACCCTTGCACTTTCATTATGTTTTGTTGTTGACCCATAACTAGGGTCACCTACATCTTAAGTTATAACTTTAGGGTGTCTTTCTTGTTTGTTAACTGGCCCTTTGCATTAGGCAACCGAGCGATTCAATTTTATTTAAATATTTTAATATGTTGCTATATGGTGTCAAGTCTTCTCAAGCCCCATCGTACATACATCATATTGCATGGATTCTTCAATTCAGGGAGGCTCTTATTTTTTCATTTTCTCCCTTCATCCTAGCCTTAATTAAGTTAAACTAGGGCTAATATTCTATTAGTAATATTTTTTGAGCCATCTTTCATCATTCATTATGAGGTCCCCTTACTCCCTAGTAACCTTAAGCTGTTTTTAAAGCATGCACAATATATCATGGGAGCTCTTCACTTCATAGAGCCCTTTCCTCTAACAAATTTGTGCCTATGAGTTACAAAAATATTGACATGTATTAAAGCACATGTCAATTATTATCTCTCAAGCTATATCATTCATGGGACAATGATGGGCTAGCTTATTTCTTCCCTTCAAACCCTGAAATGATGCCAAGTTATCATTCATGGGACAATGATGGGCTAGCTTATTTCTTCCCTTCAAACCCTGAAATGATGCCAAGTTTCACCACCACATTGTTTTATGGAGAGTTCTACGTCTATTGGGGAGGCTCTTATTTTCTCATATTCTCCCATTGCGAGTCTCCAAAATGGAGACCCATGTCTACATAATGAAAAAAAGGGGATGCCATTTGACAAACAAAATTTCAATTTCTATGATCACCATTGGTCTAAAGATCGATGGGCTACATTTAAACTCAATGAATGGCTACCACTAGTCACACATTAAGCATTCAAATAAATTAATGGGAGACGGGATTGATATCTACCAAGTTTTGGATTGTTTGGGGTAAATTTCCTCATTCTACATCATTCAAACCATAATTGCTAAGTGCTAGAGTGAATTGTTGTAAATTGTTTAAGCAAACAAGGGTTCTCTCAGTGAAAATAGGGATTTCAATAATTTCAAAACAAGTGAGTACACTAGATTGAATCTCTATGAATTTGAAGGTCATAGGGTGTAAATGGCTAAAAATTATATAATAAAAAAAGAAGAAATTTAAGGTTTGTGGAGGGTATATGCTATCAAAATTTTCTACAAGTATTCCTAAAGTGTAAAATTTTAAGAAACCCTAGCTTTGGTTCTGTAAAACCATATTTCAAGAAAATGGATGGAACATCAAGGGGTCATAAATGAGGGTTGGATGAGGATATTATTGCACAACTCCTAGGATCATAGAAGAGGCCCAGGGTGGATCAAGGGTCAATAATTCTTGCTAACATATTATTTTATAGAAATGAGAACTATCAAGACCCTATCATCCCAATTCAAGGGTATGCACTACTCAAACTTGCTTATAGGAAGGTATGTGTAGACAAACCTATGTGCAACATATGGAATCTTGGATTGAGCAAGATAGTTTTTCCCAATATCTTTGTAAATTTAGAGTTAATAAAGGAAAATTCCAAAGCCTACAACCCATATGTGAGGGCATTGTATATAGTGAATGGAAGAAATCTCTTGCATTAGGATAGATACCATATTTGCAAGGTTTTTGACTAAAACCCTAAGGGTTGGCTATCGATCAATTTGGATACACTAGATAGAGAGTATGAAATGAATAGGGACAACTATAGAGTGAATTTGTTGTCTTGATTTAGTCCTAGAGGGAAATGAAGAGAATTATAGAGGTTTAGAAGGGGTAATCATGAGCCCTTTGGTTATGAAATTTTTGAGGATTATTTCATCAACTATTTCTCTTTGTGTCATGTTTTTGGGTTGGAAAACAACATTCAAATACCTATAAGCCTAATGGTTCTTGTAGTGGATATCCAGAGCAAGGATTTCAACGAACCATATGACTATGTCAGATATGTTGTAGAGAACTTGTATAAATCCATGTGCTCATCGAAAATGGATTCTAGTGTGGTGCACTTGAAGTGGTATTTACTTTTGTGCCACATCATTTTATAGTGGAGTGTAGGTATGGTCCCCATTTCTATAGGTGAGGGCCAAAAATGAACAAAAGAGGCTATTTCTATTCTAGGAGTGAACTTACATTTGGGATAAGAACTATGACATGTTAACTATTACATATTTGAGGAATTATTTATCAAGAATGTTTTATAGGGTCTTGATTTTCTAGTGGATTGAGGAGTGTCAAAATAATTACAAATATTTTTTAGGTCAAGGAACCTCACTCCATAGAAGGAGATTGGACATAACTAGGGTGATTGGTTTTTCTATGTTTATGCCACAATAATCAGAGTATATGTTACCCTTGTAGTACCCCATGTGCTACCAAAGATTGTTCCTAAAATAATTTCCTTCTTAGAGATCACGTGGCAATTGAATGAGTGAAAAGACTCATTTCATAAATAATAAGAAACATTCTCTCCACCCAAGTACAATTTTGTTTTCTAATTTCATAGTTACATCAAGGAAGGGCATGGAGTTGATGTATGGAAAATTTTTGCCTTACAAAATGAAGTTTTACAAGGAGAGGAGTTGTGAACTTGAGAGGTTCATACATGAGCAAAGGAATATTTACAATATCTCTTTATCCACATTATTTTGGTAATGTGGAGGACCTCACCCAGAATTTCTCTTTTGAGAACCAGGATGCACAATGGAGGGCCTTATGGGTGAAGATACAAATAGCTGAGAATAAGAATAGGAAGGTCGATCCTTCTTGTTAGGGGTCATTTATGCATATCCAAGACCCCATAGTAAGAATGATATCTATGTTGGATAATGATAACCAATCATTGGAAAATATGCTTACTACTGCTCCAAACACTTCAGGCCCTTCTATCTCTATAGAAAGAATACCATCAAGTCCATAGCTAGTCACACCACTGTAGCAAATTGATCCTATGAGTGGAACTCTAATGGATTACCCCATTGTACCATATCAATTTAATGATGGTGCTCTTATGTTGTAGGATATGTATCCCCATCCAACGGTGTTAATTGAAAGGTCCACGATTTATAGATTGATCATCAATTTTGAGACTAGTGGGTAGATTGTGGATGATATTAGGGCACAATCTAGTAGGGAAAGATGATAAATTCATAACTACACAAGATTTTAGGGAATTTTTCCTTAAAAACAAAGGGGAATGACTATAGTAGAGGATCTTAGATAGAAGCCTCTCAGAAAAGGAAAAGGAAATCATTAAATAATTTTGAAGGAATTTAAAGGTTGAGATGAAGGCCATGAATCCACAAAGGGGAAATGAAGTTGTAAATACAATAGGATGTCTTCTCCTAAAAGGATGTGATATGTATTTTACTATTACATCTGATGCAACTAGAAGAAATTGTGGTGAAAACCCAATTTTAACTTCAAAGAGCGAGCAGAGGCTCTATATTTTGGATCAAGGTTTCACTCGGGACATGGGACCTTAGTAATTTGCTCCATTTTTGCTAAAAATAATAAGCCCCAAGTAATAAGTGATCCCAATAAGCTCACTAGCAATCTCACTATGAGAAGAATAGGGGACACAAGTGAAATTCAGGCAGGTGCATTGATAGTTAGTGCAACGCTTTTTATTGAGGCAAAAATTAAGAAGCTATAAGGAGATTTGGATAAGGTGAATGCCTTAAATCAAAAGTTGCAATAGAGACTTAAAAGAACCACAAGGATATTACCCATTCCACAAAAAATAAGTGAGGCTCAAGCCTCATAGGAGAAGAATAATTTGATCAATGAGATCAAAAATTTGAAGGAAGAATTGAATCAAAGCAATTTAAAAGCTAGAATAGTAAATGAAGGAGTTGTAAGGAGGGTTATAGAATTAGTTGACAATATTTTGGGGTATAGGTTATTAAGAATTATTTATCAAATTGATAAATTATGGGATAGTTATAGAAATTTAAGGAATACACATGTTATCCATAATAAAACATGGATGAGGCTAAGATGATTCTAGGTCAGTTGGTCCCATGTGGTTGATTTATTGAAAATTGTTGTTAAAACCTAAAATTTGATAGTGACTTGGTATCTAAAATTTTTAGTGGATTAGATTTATTGGATGATATAGTTGGTCATCATAGTAGTTGTAGGAACCTTTGATGTAGGATAATCCCTAGTTGTAAAGAAATCCTATATCAACCAAAAACATTTATTTTTTGCAATTCACTGTGGTGTTGTCTTAGAAATTTCTTCTGTGTTTTATTCCATCATCATTTCTTAGCTCATGGATTAGGATATTGGTTCTATATGAGGTCATCTTCAACATATCCAAATTTTAGGTGATTTTCATTCATTTGTAGAATAGCTTAAAGTGGTTATGCAAACCATTTTTAGAACATGAAAAGATTAATGCAACATCATTCAAGGCATTTTAGGTTGAGGGGAACTTTCTTGGATATCTATAATACATTCCATCTCTCAATTGGTTATCTTTCATGTTCTTGGTCGGCCTACACATTTGATCTTGCATAGGGGTTGTAAGACCTTGAGGCCAACATGGATCATAATTAAAGCTAGAGATTCATATTTAAGATCATTTTTCATCGATTATAAGGAATCAATGAATTAAATAGTTGTTAAATTGAAGGATAATTCAAGTTGTCTAGGTTTTTGGACTGTAATAAGGCCTTGTGCCAATTGTAATATGTTTTAGTGCCCTTGTGGAAGGCCTATGATCCCTATTCATTTCACATATATGACATATGATGCATGTAAGACAACAAGTTATTGAATCAATAGTAATTCATATTTTCTTATAATTTCTTGTGTTATTTCTAATGTGTGAATTCAAGGCTACATGGTTAGATAGCTCCTTTCTAGACCCTCCATCCATGATTGCACCAAGTGGTAATAGAGAAATTTTGTGATTCCTTTGGGAAATAAGGCATTCCTTTTGGTGAATAGATCACTGACCTAAGGTAGCCTGCAATTTTTTCAACCAAGAACACACTATGAGGCAATTGAGACCTTGTAGCCAAATCATAAAATTGAGGTAGTTGCACTGGATCCAATGGGAGAGATACTGCCAAGAAGAGCACTTGCTATGGAAAATTTTGTAGGATGTATGGATGAAATGTTGGAGATGATGAAGAAAATGAGAGTTTGGTTGGATGCTATAGAAGAAGATATAAGGAGAGGTGTAAACCATAGACATGAGGTTAAAAGTGATGATGAATTAGATCATGCTATACATCAAAATGAAGAAAACCTAGAGGAAGAAGAAGAATATTTGGATTGGGTAAAGATGTTGAAAGCTATTTCCAAGATTGATAAGAGACCTATAATTGAAATTAAAAATTATGCAAAAAACATAAACCTTGAGGAATTGATATATTGGATCAATAATATGGAAGAATACTTTTAGTATGAATAAATTGAAGATTGAGAGATAGTAAGATTTTCTAAAACTACGTTAAAAAGACATGTTGCTATATGATGGAAAGAATTCCAATTGGATATGAATAGGAGGGGAAAGGAGAAAATCACAAAGTGGGATAGGATGGTGAGAAAGTTGTATAATCTATTTATATCTACTAATTATGAACTTTAATTGTTGAAAATATTGTAAAACCTAAGGAAAAAGGAGAAGTCTGTGAAGGAGTGTGGTGCAGGAGCACCTATTTGATTTCTTGCCTCCATGAGGCCATTTGTAAATAGTTCCTCTATTTTGTGTATTGGGTCTTATAGTAAGGTTTATAAAACCATTTTAGAGGTATTTGAGTCTTAGGAAGTCATATTTTAAGTCATTTGTCAAATAATGTTTAAAGTTGTTCCATATTGTAACAATTGTAAAATTTGCTCAAGAAAGTTGTCAAGCAACTTGTCAAAAAGTGTCATTAAGGTGTTTTGTCAATAAAATAATAAAAAGGTAGTTTAAAATGTTTGGTTTTGGTTGGAAATGTATAAATACACCCTCAAAAACTCGAATTGTGGATTGGAGACATTATTTTTGAAGTTTGATGAATGACAACCTCAAATTTTGTGTATATTTTCTGATTTTTACATTATTTCCAAGCTGAAGTTGTGCATTGTACGGACTGGCATGGATACAAATAATGGAGTATCATATATGGATGGAAAGATATCTATTTCTAATTTCCAATTATTTTTTTCTCATTGAATTGTATTGAGTATTGTGGGAGATATGAATTTTTTGGTGAGACTTCCCTATTCTAACAATATTGTGCAAAATTTGTAGTCTAAAAAATATGATGGTACGGATTGTACATTCTATATTTTGATTTGAAACCAATTGGAGTTTTTTACCATGTGAATCTAATTTCATTAAGATTTGAATAAGTTATGAGAATTTTAGTGAGGGAAAGTATGAAACCTACCCAAGGTTTGTAGTTTTGGAAAAAATGCAATAACTTTCATTTCCACCGTCGGATCTTCATAAAACTGGGAGGAAAGGTCTAACTATGTTGTATTCAATCAAACTGGAGCAATTGGCTTAATTAGTTTTGTGGTGGAATTTATTAATGAATTTTTGTTGCATTAAATTATGGTCTACCATAGTTATGTTTTCAATGTGTCATAGAATGACTAATAGCATGTGTTATACAAAGTTTGCTTTGGATTATTGTTGAAGGTTTGTGAGCTATGTTGTTGAATCATCCTAGGTCTACATCAAAGTGTAATGAATAATTTTAGAAGATGATCATCAAAGTTGAACATAGTGAAGAAAGCAAGGAGAAGGTTGCATGGTACATCAATTGAATAAGAAAAAAATCCAAGAAGAGTTGAGCTTGGTGAAGATGACAATAGTTGAAGAAGCATACCAATTTATGCTAAAAGTAGAGGAAAATCTGAATAAGGAGTTTGAAAAAAGACAAAGTGCAAGAGGAAGATTCTAGAGAAGTGAATCACAATATAGAGAGAGAAGACCATACACGGAGAAAATAAAGGATGGGAAATCCTATCATGGTGAAGAGAAGGAGAATAATTCATACCACAGAGGAAGAGAGGATAAAAATTTATACCACAATGATGGATATAAGAGAGATGAAGGAAGATTTGAGAAGATACCGTTCAGAGGAACTTGTTTCAATTGTGGAGGCAAAGGACATAGATCATTTGAATGTCATCAAGGAAGTATCAACAAGATGACTAAGAATACTACTAGAATAGCTTATGTAGATGAATAACGTGTTGAGATTCCTCTAGTTCAATTGGGAAAATAGAGAAAGGAGAGTCATTAGTAATGAGAAGATCTTTGATGCATGAAGAAGTGACTGAAGAATAACCAAAAGGGAATAATTTATTTGGAGAAAGATTTAAATCTGAAGGAAAGGTATGTAGAGTTATCATTTATAGTGGTGATATTGATAATTTAGTTCTAGAAGAGATGGTAACCAAGTTGAATTTGAAGAGATTGAAGCATATAAATCCCTACAAGATAGCATAAATTCAGGGTGAACATAAGATCTTGGTAAGTGAGTAGTGTTTGCTAAAATCTCATATAGGATCATATAATGATGAAGTATTTTGTGATATTCTACCCATGGATTTATGACATTTATTGTTAGGAAGACCATTGCAATATGATAGGAAACCAATGCATGATGGAAGGAATAATACCTATATAATGACTTCAAATGGAAAGAGACATATATTGATACCTTTGGGAGAAGAGGATAAAAGTTAAGTTTTTGGCACTTCCAAACTATGTTTGGTAGATGGAAGGAAGTTTCTAGAAGGATTGAGGCATGAGAAAATGTGTTTTGCATTGATTCCAAAGAAGTGCAGTAATTAGGAGATAGAGAATTTTACCATAAAGGATGAAGATCCACTCTAGACAGAAGTAACAAAACTATTAATAGAGTATTAGGATATCATATTAGAGAATGAACTAGATAGATTACCACTGGTGTAGACAATCAAACATCATATATATCTAATACCAAGAGAAAGTTTGACTAACAAAGCAACACATAGGATGACACCTACGAAAAATATGGAGTTGAACAAAACAATACAAGAATTGTTGAAGATAGGATTAATCAAAGAGAGCTTAAGCCCATGTGTGGTACTTGATGTACTAACACCTATAAGATATAATTTTGTCACCCCAAGGGTTTTAGGACCTAGGGCAACAAACTTTCTATACTCCACATTCAAAGGTTCCCTAGAGATCTCAATCAAATGATGATAATGAGAAAAAGAGATTTGCTAAGGGACTATTCTAGGGAATGTTTAGAGATTAATGAGGGGTTCACCACCAAGATAGGGCTTGGAAAAATGTATGAAATGCAAGGTCTAATGAAAAATCCTAGTGATGCGTGAAACTTGAATAAATGTCCTATAAATGTAAATAAATCAGAACAAAAAATTGGAAAATTATAGAGAAGTACCTAGAAACCTAAAGATGACTAGATGATGAGGCTCTGAAATGCTAGAAATTATGACTTTAATGATGACTAGGAATCATACACCAATTTGGGTGAATCAGTCCTAGATCTAGGTTTTTGGTCTGCAATAGGTTTCTAGAAAAAGGGTATCCGAATTTGCAAAAAATTGAAAAATAACCTAAAATGGGACTCATTCACTAGGACTAGCGAATGAGTCTAGTTAGATTTTTCTAGAAATTCAAGGTTTGAATTTGGTCTTTAATGTCTACACTTTTTGTTCCACTTTGTTTCTGGATCTGAAACTACTAATTTCAAACCTAAAGGTGACTTTTTGTGAAGATGACAACCTTGTGATGGCTTGACAACTTCTCTCAACCTTGCAACCTAATCTTCAAAGGATCTCCAAAATCTTCAAAGCATCTAGATCTGCAATCGCACAAAGAGATAGAGAGAAAAAGTGTTGATTGTCAAGGAATAGGGGTTTTACTTGGTCAAACCCCTTGTAGGTAATCAAACCAAATGATGAGATAATGAAATTAATGCATGAAACAAAGAACATGAATCATAGACAATATTACCTTGAATTATGTCTTTTAAATGATTTCTTGTAAATCTACAACTCAACATGAAATGGCCATAAAGGATGTAGATCTTGATCTTGACAATAGGTGAAGAACAATGCTTGATCTTGGATCTCCAATGCTACATCACAACACTAGCTCAATAACATGTTTGATGATTGATAAACTTGATATGATGATGGATCTTAGATTTCTACAATAATTTATTAAAAATTATGCTCTTAAATGATATTGTGAAGTCTTGAAATGCTTAACTCTTGAGTGATTGGCTTGATATCATGAATTCTTATTGAAATAGTGATTTGAGACCTCATTTATATAGACAATTCATCCAGATGATTGTTTATTAGATCCCAAAGGCTAACATAGAAGAAATTTTAATTTAAAACCCTATTTTCCCACTTAAACCCTTAAGAACAGGTTAGATGGGGCTCATATGCCCAAGGTGGTGTATGGGTCCCACAAGGCCTATTTGAAGAGAGAGAATGTCAGGGAGTGAAGAAATTAAGTTTATATGAGGTCTATGTCAGGATTTTGGTTAAAATGTGCCTTGGGATGCACAATATAGGGTCTTAGGGGCCCATTAATAATGATATAAAGGTCATAAATGCAAGAGGGCCCAAAATTCAATGTGAAAGTGTAAATAAATACACTTTACAATATTAAATTAAGGAAAAATTAGGTATATTTAGCTTAGAAGGGCCTAAAATCCCATGTGAATGTGTACAACACATTACAACACTAGATTAGGTCCATTTAGTTTACAATCCTCCTAAATTTAATGTGAAGGTGTAAATAAATACATTTTATAACACTAAATTAAGGAAAAGTTAGGTTTATTTAGCTTAAACATGGCCAAGACCTAATGTGGATGTGTAAAACACATCACAATACTAGATCAAGGTAGCCTTAAGTTCATTTTAACATTAAACATTCCCAAATTAAGTGTGAAAATGTACACGAAGACATTTTTTGACACTACATTTAGCCCCCAGTTAAGTGAGAGGATGAACTTGCTTCAAACTCATACTAAAGTAAATATTAAAGAGGGGTCCAAGTGTACCAATGTGGATGACAAAGGATGAAACAAATCAAAGGAGGTGGCCAAGCCCCTAGAATTTGAGATCCTTCATCAAACCAATATGAGCACAAAAGGATGTGCACAAGGTGTATGATTTGTAGCAAAACAAGATACACAAACATATAATGCCAAAGACATAAAAAAGAAAGAAAATAATAAGATAGGTGGATCTAGTTTTGAAAAAAATGCACTCACTTTGGTACCAAAAAACTTCAGGTAATCTACAGGGTGAGTATCCACGATACACTCACTTTGGGGCTGCAAAACTTTAGGTCATCTATGGGGTGAGTATCCAAAAGGATGAGACACACGACCGATATGTGGCCACATATGCAAGTGGAAAAGGGAAGTCATTCCTCTATATCATCTTCTCACCATATAATGAGAAAGTCATGCTCACGTTTATGCTTCTCATCATACGTTAACCATACTAGAGATATACCTCCTGATAGCTTTGACAAGGTGCCACATAATGATCTTTGAGCTTCACGAGACAAGAAAAAAATTGTATGCTTGGAGCTCATGAACAAATAGTGAACTTCGAGCTCCATGAGGCAAACAAAACTTTCTATGTTTGGAAATTATGAACAAACCGGTGTTGTAAATGAAAAATAGTGTAAGGAATATTCAAAAGGATTTTTCTTAGTTCATGTAAGGTATCCTCTTAGGGAACATTGTGCCTAATGTATCCAAGAGAGGACAAGTCAAAGAAATATCACACTCTCTTAGGAAATCAAACACAATGCCAACACCAAGAAAAGGACGCATCGCAAGAAGAAAGAAAATTGCACAATGAAACGTGAGTGTTGATGTATGCCCCCACTTTAAAGAAGTTGCTAACACCATTACTATGAGAAATTGCTTTAAAGTAGAAGAAGACATGAAAACTTATTCAAAAATCCCTATTCCAAGTCATATGTTTCTAAATCAAACTATATCATGAATGAGTATGCAACATGCGAGTCAACTTAAGGCATGTCATCCACATCCCAAGCTTTCTCTTATATATACATGAAAGGTGATCAACTAGACAAAAGAGACAATGACAAGTGACATACGAGGAAAAAGCTACTTGACCCCTTGTCCCCACTTAGTGTAGGACAAGGGTGAGCCAATGAGAAACATGCTACAGTGAAAATCAGTATCAATTAGAGGAACTAGGTACTCCCTCATAAGGAAGAGCACCACACTCCTTAATATGTCGAGTTTTATTAGTTAAAGCCTTATATTCATTGGTAGCATGAACATGAACTCTTGTAGTAAAATTTCTTTCATGTTCTTGGAGGTAGAGATATCAAGTGATCTTGAAGGAGTCTCGACAAGATACTCTCTTGACCAAAAGTAGATGTTCCTCTATTTTGTGGAAAAGATATCTCTTTCTTAGCACAAGGTTTCATACTTACACATGACTCTTTAGATTGTGAAATTTTGTTCTCTCCTTTATAGGATGGTGTAAAATCTAATGAATTTAAATTATTAGTGTTTTATGTGATGGCATTGATATTAAGTGAATATTTCTATGTTTCTTTCAATGGATAACAATCAAGAGCACTAGTGTTTATCAATTCAGGATGCACTACTATTAAAGTCGGCTTAGAAGAATCTTTTGTAAGAGTGTTGATATTGGGTGAAGTCTTTTTTGTTGGTTTGATTTATATCAAAGGACGATAACCAAGACCATGAGTTGTTTCTTGCATGTTGCTCTATAGGGACATAGATATCATGTTATCTAGCACCACATCCTTTTCCACTATATCCAAGTTGCTTCATAAGTTCATACCCATTTTCATAAATATTTTTTATTTCTTTTAAATTCAATGGTTGTTGATGGTCAGTTTCGTCAAATTTTCTTGTGTATGCCATATTTTCTTCTAAAGTGGTTGAGGTGAATGCTTTTGAAGGGTCTTCCAAATTTTGTGTTGACATTACTACTTTTTCTTTTCCCTTTTTAGAGTCTTTTTTTATGATCTTGTATTCTCTCATGAATTTTGGTTTGAAGTCTAAGGAACCCCAATCATCTTCTAATAGTTTCGTGACTTCCTCAGTGTGTTTTTGTTTGTCTTTATGTTGCATGGGTTTGACTTGTGTAGTTGGTGTTAATGTTTTCAAAGGATTTCCCTTGTCTTTCTCAATGCCCAAACAACTGTTTGGGTCAGGGTCAGCTACGAGTGTGTACACTTTGTTGTTGTAAATATACATCATTTTACGATGAAGAGTAGAAGGTGTACACATCTAAAAATGGTCACAGTTATTCAAACCTATTAATTAATTAAATATGAATTATTTAATTAATATTCTAAAGTCCTCTACATATAAATAAATTTAGTTATTTATTTATATTGTTCATTTTTCCAATTCTTCTGGTTTTATTAAATAAATAAGTTTATTTGATTATTGTTTTTTTTTTCTCTTAATTAAGTTAAATAAATTTCAATATTTATTTATTTAATTATCATTTCAAAACAATGAAATATTTTGATTTCATCCCATATTTAAATATTATATATTTAAATATCTTTTTCACCCCACTTAATTAAATATTGTAAAATATTTAATTACCTTTCTTTTTCACTTCCAACATAATTAAATATTAATTATTTAAATTATGGAAACTTCTATTTGCACATCACAAGAAATTAAATAAATTTATTTATTTAATTAGCATTATCCTCAAACTTCAACCAAATTTCATAAATGAAAGATAAATGCCATGTTTGTATCCATTTTTGAATGAGGATGGTTTTGTGGGTTGAAAATATTCCTTCACTTTCCTCTCAACCTTCCACATTTCTCTCAACCTCTCCATCTCTCACCATTCATCTTGACAACTTTGAATTTCAACCGTTGATCTCCACCAACTAGATTCTCGCCTTCGAAAATCTATAAATATAGCCTACTCGTAAGTAGATTTCATGCATAGTTACTATAGTTACATTTGAATCAGCATATCAACATCATAACATTTTAGCATTTCAATTGTATAGCTTAAATCATTAGCAATGGACATGCATTTTCAATCAATCTCGTTCTCCTAAGTTGTCATTTGAACAAGTTGTTTCTTACACAACTGAGAGCTAGTAACTCTAATCAAATCCTTGGAGATAGAGGACAATGGGACAAATCTGAAGGAGCTGCAATTGATTAGAGTTTGCATTTATGCTTTCTAGATTAGTTTCTTCCAATATAATGTCTTATTGGTGTGTTAGTTTACTCTCTAATTAATCTACTTATTTTAACAAACATTTTTGGCGCCCACCGTGGGGCATCCCCCCGTTTTTATCTTTTTATTGCAGAAAAATTTCTGACAGGTGACGGACTGGAATTGCGCTTTGGCGCATACGAGCTTTTTTTCGGTGCATAGACAAACTATTTCAACGCATCCCCGAACTATTTCATCGCATCCATGGACTGCTTTGGTGCATAGATGATCTATTTTCATGCATACCAGATTGATCTTTTGGCGCATTCAACAACTGTTTTGGTGCATTGGGGGCCTGTCTTAGTGCATACAAGGGTTTTGTAAGAGAAATTTTTATTCCGACGCCATCTGTAGACAAAAATTTTCACTTCAATTTTTTTAATAAAATGAAGCAACCCTAGGATGAAAATTTAAAATCTAGAATTTACCAACCCTAGGATAGAAATTTAAAATCTGGAATTTATCAATCCTAGGATAGTCACCAAACGTCATTTCATGCTGGTTAAAATGAATCCAATGTTTGTTGTGAAGCAAAATCTTCACTTAGCATAGAAAATTATCAATTTGGATTTAAAACTCAACCACTTGTTTGTTGTGATTGTGGGGTAATAGGTATATGCTCTCCCCTTTACTGGGTGATCAGAACACCAGACTTACCTATTTCATTTTATGCATTTCAAGCTTTATTAAATCCTTTAGAAGGCCTGCCATAGTGGGAAAAATTACTGACCCTATGGGAACGACCTAAGTGGAAACAACCAAAGCTAGGTTTTCCAACCCACTATAATCAAAAGTGGATTTTGGGGAAACCCATATTCAACAGAAGTGAGCAAGATAACCATTCCCAAAATCTTGTTCTAAAGATTGGGAGGTCTCTTGAGGGATTTTATCTATTGCCACGCCGAATGGAAACCTTGACTATGAACCATAGTGTAGAAATCCAACCATGTTAGTATCCAAACATCATTTTAATCACAGTGCAAGGGGAGGGAAGAATCTGCCCCCAAGACACTCACAATATAATCACCACAGATTGTTTGCTCAAGGGATCAAGAAATCTAACCTTGGGTACATGCCTAGAAAAGACAAAAACATGGGCGCCCCCTAGGGGGTGACACGACTGTGTGAGTCGACGCGATTTTAAGCTGTGGGCTATGATTCCTATGATGACCTATTTGACAACTAAGAGTGAGTCTGCTTGGAATGTTTATCTTGTTCAATACATTTAAAATTCTCAAGAACATACACTCTTTGTTTAGATTTTAGGATTAACAAAAAAAATGTCTACTACTCTATGCTGTGTTTTTCACATTTAAATCAGATTAAGATCATCCGAAAATATCAAACTATCCAAACATGTCTATCTTAGAAGTTTAAATAGATATTTTAGCGCATTTGTGCTCTATTTTGGAGCATTGCTTCTCTGTTTCAGGGCATCTGTGCTCTGTTTTGGCACATCGCTGCTCTATTTCGGTGCATTGTTGCTCTATTTTGGCGCATCACTTCTCTGTTTTGGTGCATCACTACTTTGTTTCAACGCATCATTGCTTTGTTTCGATGCATCTGTGCTCTATTTCGGTGCATCATTGATCTATTTTGGTGCATCGCTGCTATGTTTCGGTGCATCGTTGCTCTGTTTCGGTGCATCGCTGCTCTATTTCGGTGCATCGCTGCTCTGTTTTGGTGCATTGCTACTCTGTTTCAGTGCATTTGTGCTCTATTTCGGTGCATAGGTAGTATTTTTTAGTGCATTCATGCTCTGTTTCGGCACATGTGTGGTCTAAGCCTAGGTAATTTTCTAACATTCAGAAAATCAGTCATTCTTAGTCTAGTCTTTTCCATGCTCAGGGTTTGGAAGTCTGCAACTTTTGCCAAAAAGTCCCTAGAGAGGAAGATTAGGAAGCCAAAGAAATCTCTCAGTTATAAGAAGTTATTGAAAAAGAGGAAATTTTTATACCAAATTCAAAAGGTCTTTCTTGAACACAGGAACTTTATTCATCAGTATCACGACTTTGTTAGAGGTTTCACTAATGATTATGCTGTAGAACCTTTATACTCACGAGCCTTCTTTCAAAGAAGAGCCCTTTCTCAAAGGCACAACCAAAGTCAACATATTCGTTCTTCTTATATTCCCCAACCTGCAATTGTATTTTCTACTCATCCTAATCAATTTCTACAATAGAGAACTCAAGGACATTAGGCACTTATCACAAATCCATCTTTTTACGAAGCTACGGTCAAACTTCACAAAGTGCAAAATCATTTTTATTTCTTGATCTTTTGTTTAATTTCCCACAAATAGGATTTTCATCCTTTCAATCAAGGAAATCATGAGCTAAAGACTAGAAATATTTTAAGTCATAGAATCTTCATTCTATCCTAACTTTCATATCCATCAAAAATTGCACTATTTCATTCTTTTGATCAAAAGTTAGTAGAATTTGGGCAAAGCTTATGCCTGTTGTCACGAGATCTCAAAAGCACATAGAAAAAGATGAAAGAGAAGATACAGTAAGAAAAATGGGTGATAATATTGATAGGGAAGAGAATCCCTTTCATACTGAAGAGATAACGGAAGAAAAGCTCCAAGAAGCAGAGTAGGATCCCCAATTCCATACTCTTATGGAAAGGATTTTAGAACGAAACAAGGAGAGATATTTCCTTTCATTAGCTAATCAAGGAGCTAAGTTACTTGCTTATATTGACACAAAAGGGACTGAACAAAATCCTGAAGCCCCTCTTAATGATTTTAGTGCCCTTACTCAACAGATAAAGGAATTACAAGGGAAAATAAAAGAAATGCAAGGGGGTGCAACAAAGAAGTATGTTTTGGATGACATATGTCCTTATCCATTTGATAGGAGTCTTCAAATGATTCCTTTTCCAAAACATTATGAAATCCCTAAATTTGATAGGTATAATGGGAAAACTGAGCCCATTGAACATGTGAGGGATTTCTGAAATATGAGCTTAGAATTCACTCATGAAGATACCTACTTAATGCGATTTTTTCCATGAAGTCTGGGTGGACAATCCATGGAGTGGCTTTCAAAGATCAGCCCCCCATCAAAACCTTTGAGGAGTTAATAAATAAGTTTATATCACAATACTCCTACAACATCCAATACCAGATAACCATGCTTGATCTTTGTAAGGTGAAACAAAAAGTAGGGGAATCTTTCACTACATTTTTGCAAAGGTGGAGAAGGGTGTTTGCTAGATACTCTCACCCTATTCCTGAAACAGAAAAGATGGAGATCTTTATTGATAGTCTAAATCAAGAGATGAGTTATAGAATAAACCTTCACTGTCCTCAATCATTTGAAAAATTGATTGAAAACGCGATTAGTATTGAAGGTACCTTGGTCAAGTGTGGAGTTCTAAAAATTGATAAAGAGGGTTCAAATTTGTACAACAACCATAGTAACAACAATGACAAGTCACAATTTCGGACTCAAAATAAAAATGTTGTGAATGATGGGGTAGTAAATGCTAACAACGTGAATGTGAAGCCTACCATCCTTAATGTGTCAGGTGTTCAACGTAGCAATAATGCTGGAAATTCTAGTACCCAAGGTAATTTTTCCAATCAAGGGAATGTGACTAATAATCGTGGAAATAATTTTGGCAATAATCAAAATTCAAATGTGCCCAGGTCTTCATATTTTTCGAATCGACGAAGTTTCACTCCCTTGGGCCAGTCTTTGGAATCCATTCTCAAAGAACTATTGAATCAAAACGCTATTACATTGCCACCACAAAGAGACTATGAGCCTCAGGTTAAACCACCATCATGGAATGACTCACACTTTTGTGATTATCATAGGTGTAAAGGTCATAAGACTAATAATTGCCAAGGGTTAAAGAATATTGTTCAGGATCTGATTGATAACTGCACCATTACGATTGAGGGACATAATGTCAATGATGACCATCAAGCATTCAAGGATCCTCTCCCTAATTATCAAAAGGGGGAATCTTCGGGGGACAAGGGCAAGAATGTTAATTATGTCCATGACACCATTATCAATCATATTTATATAGGCGATCAAAAAATCAATGCTATCTGAATCAAAGGTAAGCAATAATATCGAGAGGTCAATGCTATGACAAGGGGACAAGCCAAAATCATTGTAAAAGGAATCTCATCTAAAGCGGAAATTCCCCCTCCAAGTCAATACAATTTGGTCGATCAACTATGAAAAACATCAGCCCAAATTTCTATGTTCGAGCTCTTAAAATTGTCACCTGCGCATAAGGACATTCTGGAAAAGCCACTTGTTGATACAACTGTCTCTCCTGATCTGGATATCAATAAATTTTAAGCCATGGTGGGACACTTTTCCTCATCCACATGTTTATCCTTTACTGAAAAGGATGACTCATCCATAACCCATCCACATAATTCATCACTCTACTTAGAGGTCATGGTTCACAAAGCTCACATTAGATGTGTCCTAATAGATGGGGGATCTGGATTAAACATTTGTACTTTAAAATTGTTCCTAGCTTTGGGATATTCAGAAGAATCTATAGATCCACAAAGAAAGATTACAATCAAGGCATATGCTGATGAGGAAAGAACTTCCAAAGGCCTTATCATGCTACCAATCAGAGTGGGACCTGTTGTGAAGAATACCTTTTTTCAAGTTCTAGATCGGGGTCTAGCCTATAACATACTCTTGGGTCATCCATAGATCCATGACATGCAAGTTGTTCCATCTACTTATCATCAATGCTTGAAGTTTCCATATGACGGAAAAGAGGCAACAATACCTGTTGATCACATTAGTAGTCAAACTTTCTCTAACCTAAGAGCAACTCAGGACACACTCGTCCCACATAATAGAGAGGATTTGACCATCTCTACCTCCAAATACAATGAAGAAGCATGAGAAATGATAAGTAATTTTGGCACCAAGCTAAAAATGAAAGATAATGGAGTGGGAGAATATTCTTTATCTCTCTCTAATTTACCCATATCTCCAAGATCCCATGGTCAACCATCAACATCCATACAACAGGCTACAACAGCTTTAGCCTCAACTTCAATTCCCATCACCAAGTATAATGGAGTGTTTATCAAATAAAATGAAATAGAAGATAGAGCTAACCTTGATTGGCTCTATAAAGATGAAGAAGAATCAGTACAACATATCAAGTTACCCACAAAACAATATGGAAAGGTTATGCGATCATGCAACAAATGGGTTATGAAGGAAATGGCCCTATAGGTAGAAGAAAAGAGGGTATCATTGAACCTATCCAACTGAAAACAATGCACCCAAAGGATAAGACTGGGTTAGGATATGGTGAAGATACAAAGGAAGAAATAGTACAAAGAAGGTCTAAAGAGGAGTTAACTGAAACAATCCTAAGAATTCAAGCAAATAATTCTAACACTAACTCCAATGAATATGAATGGGATGAATTCTCTGATGATACATTCATCTCTGAGAAAAGGGTGGATTTCATACACAAATTCACACCCGCATTATTACAAGGGGAAAGCTCAAGGCCTTCGCTTGATTATGTTCTACAAAGACATCATGACTCAAGTGAAACTGATTCGATTCAAAGTGAGATAGATCATCCATAGGAGGATATGATCCTAGACCTCCCCCATAATGACATTAACAATAGCATCATGACTCTAACAGTCAGTGACCTTACTCATCCTAATGATCCATTTCCTTTGGTCTATCCCGAACTCATTGATTGGGAACAAATCGCACCCATTGATGTCCCAACTTTTCCTAATGATGAAACCATCATAGAATTTCTTTGTTCATCCCAACTAGAATCAAGTTCCACCAGGGAATCATAGGATTAGAATTTTCAACAAGAAAGTGCCAAGTTTCTCAGCTATGAAATAAATAACATAAAAGAAAGATCTAATGGTGAAAACCTAACAAAGGCAGTATTAGATCAAGAAAATAGAAAAATAAATTGTGTATCCAATAGTGAAAACCTTTCAAAGGTGCTAGAGGATGGGAAACTTGACACTCTCCTGGAACATTACCAGGAAAGGTCTTCCATTCTAATAGAACCAACAATGACACTCAATATAGGTACTACAGAGCAGCCCAAAGTATTGCAACTTGTTGCATCACTAACAGAAGAGGAAGTACCTAGATTCACAAAATTTCTCAAGAACAATCAAATCAGTTTTGCATGGTCCTATGCAGATATGTCGAGATTAGATCCAAATCTCATCATGCATCATCTATCTATCATGCTAGGGGAAAAACCTGTAAAACATAAACTCAAAAAAATGCATCCACATGTTGCATTATTGGTTAAAGAGGAATTAAAGAAGCTTTTAGATGTTGGATTCATTCGGTCTATTGACTATGCAGAATGGATCTCCAATATTGTACTTGTTTCAAAGTTAGATGGAAGGATTATAATTTGTATAGATTTCAGAGATTTAAACAAGGCATTTCCTAAAGACAATTTTCCTCTACCAAACATAGATATGATTGTTGATTTGACTACTGGACATGCAATGTACTCATTAATGGATGGATTTTCAGGATACAACCAGATAAAGATTGCACTAGAGAATCAGGATAAAACAACGTTCAGATGTCCTTGGGGTACCTATTGTTGGAACGTAATGCCATTTGGGTTGAAAAACGTAGGAGCTACATACCAACGTGCAATGACAACAACTTTTCATGATATGATGCATACATTCATGGAGGATTACGTCGATGATATCCTTGCCAAATCTAACACCAGAGAAGGACACATAGATATCTTATCTAAATTTTTTAAAAGAATGGAACAAATCAAAGTGAGACTTAATCCAAAGAAATGTGTCTTTGGAGTGAAATATAGAAAGTTGTTAGGTTACATTGTATCAGAAAAGGGAATTGAGGTAGATCCGGCTAAGGTACAAGCAATTCTTGTTATGCCACCGCCAAGGAACATTAGTCAACTACATTCTTTGTAGGGATGGTTACAATCCATTTGAAGATTCATTGCTCAACTGGTGGATAAAAGTTTACCATTCACTCATCTCTTACATAAGAATGTTCCATTTAAATGGGAGGACAAATGTGAAGTAGCATTTGATCAAATAAAGAAGTATCTAATGAATCCACCAGTATTAATTCCACTAGTGCAAGGTGCACCACTCATATTGTATATTTCTGCCATGGAAGTGTCCCTAGGACCATTATTGGAATAGGAAGACAACTCAGGAAAAGAGAAAGCAATTTATTACATCAGTCGAACCTTGACAAGTCATGAGAAAAGTTACACTTTCATTGAAAAAGCTTGCTTAGCAATGGTGTTCACTTATCAAAAGTTATGACACTATGTGCTAACTCATACAGTAAAACATGTGGATAAGATTGACCCACTCAAATATCTTCTAAGTAAGGCAACCTTAACTGGCAGGTTGGCTAAATAGGTTATGATCCTAAGCGAATTTGATATTCATTATGTGGATCGAAAATCTATAAAGGGATAGGTAATTGCAGATTAGTTAGCAAAAGCACCAATACCAGTAGAACACCCCATACACATTGATTTTCCTAATGCTGATGTATTCACATCAGTTATTAAGTAGTCATGGGTGCTCTATTTTGATGGTTCCTACACTCAACATGGTTTAGGAGTAAGGATTCTTTTTATTACACTCAAGGACATACAATTCCAAAATCTTATTGGCTAATTTTTCCTTGCACAAACAACATAGTTGAGTATGAGGCATTGGTAATTGGCATGAGAATTGCAGTGGACTGGAAAATCATAGAACTTCAAGTTTTTGGTGATTCACAACTTGTTATAAATCAAATCAATGATGAATATCACACTAAATATGACAAGTTGATACCTTACAAAAGGATAGTGGACGATTTCAATAAATACTTTGTTAATATCAAGTTCATATAGATTCCATGTATTGATAATAAATTAGCAGATGTTATGGCTACAATCACCTCTCTACTCCAATTGATAGAGAACACGGTATGATTTCCTAGTGGAACAATTGTTTTCTCCCACCTATGACAATCTAGAAACTCAAATGATTTTCCATTTAACCAGTTCTGATTCTCCCTTGTATGGCCAAATTTACACTTACCTAAAGGATACTATTTTACCAATAGACTTGTCTAGGAATCATAAAAGAAATTTCATCCGTTAATCATCCCATTACACCTTAATTGCTAACATCTTATACTGGTGTGGTCTAGATGGTACCCTCCTTAGATGTCTCAAACGTGATGAATCTGAAAGGGCCTTACAAGAGGTACATCGTGGAATTTGTGGGACATACTCAAGTGGACTAACCTTAGCAAAGAAACTTGTTCAATTGGGTTACTATTGGCCAACCATGGAAAAGGAATCATTCATCTTTGTGAAGAAATGTGTAATTTCAGATTCATGGGAATCTCATTCATGCTCCTTCTTAGGAATTACAACCCTTCACCACAACATGGCCTTTCACTCAGTGGGGATTAGATCTGTTTGGCAACATACACCCGTCATCTTCAAATGAACATAAATTCATCATTACAGCCATTGAGTATTTCACTAAATGGATTGAATTTGTTCCCCTAACAACTATTACTGGAAAACAAATCTCTTCATTCATTTTGAACTATATCATCTGTCGATATGGTATTCCCAACTCCATTATCACAGAAAATGGAAGACCCTTTAAAAATCAGGATGTTGATGAGCTCTGTGAAAGATTTTGTATCCAACATAGGTTCTCTACACCTTACTATCTGCAAGGGAATGGTCAAGCTAAAGCTTCAAATAAAACAATTCTAAAGATTTTGAAGAAAACAGTAAATGAAGCAGGTCATGATTGGCATGTCCAATTGAATCCAACATTATAGGCATACGGAACAAGAATTTGCACACCAATAGGTGCTACTCCTTATGCTTTGGTTTATGGAGTGGAAGCTATTATACCACTGGAAGTTGAGATTCCTTCACTTCGAGTATCACTCAAGGGGTTAATCAATGATGAAGACTATAGAGTATCAAGGTTGCAAGAGCTGGAACTGCTTGATGAACGACGTCAAACTATAGTTAATCATTTGAAAGGATATCAACAAGTTATGTCCCACAGCTACAATCACAAAGTCAAACCACAAAATTTTCAAGTGGGTGACTTGGTTCTCAAAGAAAACCCTCGAAATCAGCAAGATCGGGAAAAGAAAGGCAAGTTTGAACCTAATTGGTTGGGCCCGTTCGTTATCATTACGACATATGGATCGGGGGCATATCAGTTGTCAACATCAGAAGGGGACCTATTTGAAGATCCAACCAACATCATACATCTGAAGAAGTTTTGTGCTTGAAAATATCAAAAATAATATAAAAAGTCCTGAAAAAAATACAAAAAAAATAAAAAAAAGCAAAAATGCAAAAAAACCAAAAAGAGAAAAAATCATTGCCTTGATGAAAACTTGGCAAAAAGGCGTCTTGGTAACAACAAAAAAATCATAAAATCAAGAAAAGTTGCAATAAAAACAAATGGTGAAAACCTAGCAAACAAACATTGTTTGGCTTTCTCATCTATTAGGATACATTTTGCATATCCATCTTTTCATCGACATCACATACATGCCTAGCCATTACATTCACATCATACATCACATCATCTCCTTGAAACAACAAGGATCTCATCATGGCTTGATGATTAGGGTTATCCTTAACAGTAGTTATGTCTAACAGGAGTCAAAGTACAGGGTCACTAGGGAGGGGCGGTTCACTTCTTGGAGCTTTCTAGTAGGCAATTGGCAGCATGTGTCAGAAATTAGAAGATCGAAAACAACAAATATTTTCAATTAAACTGAGTTTACACGACTATTTTGACAGATAACAAAAACAAATTGGATGATCTTAATCTGAATAAAATGAATGACAAACTTAAAACATAAGTTGAATTGTTGTTTTAACATTTGATGACATCATATCTTTGGAGTGGTTCAATGATGTATTGAACTATAATCATAAGGAAGGAGTATGATTTTCTTTGCTTGTAGTCTATAAACTAATCATTAGTATTCTGCAAATTTGTCATGGGACATGCTCTACAAGGTAGCATTGATGACATTTCGGAATTCACATAGGAAAATGGTTAACTTTTGTCTATTTATGCAAACAATACTCAGGTTATCTTGGTTCAATTATACCTCAATGCTTGTATTAATTTTCTATATCAAAAATCATGAAAGAAGTACCCAGGTCATCATTGGTGCTAACATACCCTTTGATTCTTGTACTAAATTTCAACATATCAAAAGGCTCAATGATGAAAATCACGCGCAACATGAAATGGCAAAAAGGAGAATGATTCGTTACTACATTCTAGGACTGCATGATTCATTTAGGTTTGCATTTTGAAGGTTGTATAAGGTAGAATTTTGAAGGTTGGTAAGTATTTCATATATCTTTTCAAAACAACAATTGAGTAAATTTGGACATTTGTGGCATCTTATTCCATTATCATTCTTTACACATCATTTCACCATCATTCATTTTATCATTATCATTGCATTTGTATACTTACATCATCATTTCATTTCGTTATCATATTTTTCAATCTCATTTCATTCATCATGATCATTATCCATCATTACATATCATATGCATGGTCATTATTTTAATCATTCATTATTATATCATTTCGTAACATTAACATTTACATTCATTTCACATAAACATTTTTTAATAAGGTTACATCCATTTCATCTATTTCACATCATCATTTAGGTTATCATTTTCATATCCATCGCATCATATTATATTATTATCATTAGTTCACTAATTAATATCATTTAATCATTGTCATACTACATCATTATTCATGTCATGTGCATATCATTCATTAAATATTACATCTTCATTATCATCTTTATTTATACATTTATCTCATTTCATCATTACTTTTCATTTAGGTCATCATTTCATTACATATCCATTTATATTATCTTTTCATCATTGTTAGGTCTCATTCCTTTTGTTTACATCATATCATTTTGAACCATCATTCAAATCATTCATCATTACATCTTGCATTCATTAGATATGTCATAAAGAAAAATTATCATGTTACAAATCATTTCTTCATTAAACATTCTCCATCACATCATCATATCATTTACATCATCATAATAATTAAAAAAAATCATACATGACATAGAATATAGAAATAAACACGCATCCATAACATGTGCATAAATCATCCATAACACATGCATAATCAAATAACCATTGCATCTCATAAATATCATCAAAACAAATGTCTAGAAGCACAAGGATATTAAATGTTTTGAAAAGATATATCAAATACAATGGTATAAATGTGTCAAAATGCTCATCACTTAGGGGCATCTGGCTAGGGCACATGACTACTACTATCTCCTGAGGTAGTAGGTCTTGTAGGATCTCTGCTCCTTGAGGCTCTGATCTCTCATCTGATTGGCTAACCCACACTCCTGGTAGCACTCCTGGAATGACTACATGAATTGGTCTGAGACCGAGTACCTAACTATGTGAAGGCAATCCTCCTCTTAGGTGGTACTACCTCGAAGTATCTCATCATGTAATACTCGACCTCCCGAGTAGTCTCCAATCCCTCTACTACAACCTCTCCAATAGAGGTGCTCTCAACTGATCTGAGGAGTCTCTCAGATACCCCCTCAGCCTGTATGCATCTCTCCCATAAGTTGTCTCGCTTTGGCATAAGATGAGCTATTTGTGGGTCAAGAGGTAGTGCTTGTGCAACCTGTGCCTATAGATGACTGATCATCCCCTGCTTCTGTTAATAATCCATGGAGCCAAAGTACTCGGTTGATCCACTACTCTCGATGTCCGTGGCCTCATCCTAAAGGGAACATCAAAGAAGAATCTCTAGCCTCCACCCCCATCACCTCCATCATCCCCACTATCATCACTATTGTCATCCAAGCTGCTAGAGTTATCTCCCTCATCCCCCTCCTCATTAATATCCATAGCCATTGCATCCTTTACCTGAGCCTCTCCATGTGGCTGCCCTACTGCTACCTATGCCTATGGCTACCCTCACCCTCAGTGTATAGCTAGTCCTCCTAATAATGGGGTAGGCTCCTCTGGGTTGGTGACCTCGAAAATGGATGAGTGTAAAAGAAAGTTGTGTAATCATCCGTCATCCCTGCATCAATCACATCTGGGTGCATCGCCCAGTAATCCAGCTGTAACTCTGCATACTCTGCCCTAGCAGCCTCTATGGTCACACATGGACCCCACTCTGCCACATCCTCCCGATGCCTGGCATAGTGTGCCACACCCTATGGTATCATCTATACTAGTCCCAATTGTTTCACGAACCACATAACCAAAAACTGCTCGATGATGAATGAGGTGTGTCCAATCAGGTATCTCAATCTGGTGCAAAATGGAAGCTCTATATTATCTGCCTCCTAGGGGTCACAATCAAGATACGATCTCCAGATAACTGTATCCAAATCATCTAGCATGCACCGCCAGTACTCTAACTTGCCCAGCCTCGACTAAACAAGGGGACCTATGTATGCATAAACATATGGGAAACCAAGTGGGCAATCTCTAGGAACAATGGGTTGAGTAATGGCAAAGTGCTCCCATGCAAATATATGTAAAAGAGTAACCCCACAAGAGAGACTCTTCCCACCTATGTACATGACCTAATGAATATCATGGTACAAATGGGTGAGCATGCATGAACCACATGCATATCTACTATGGTGGAGAAGCATGTCCTCTAAGATCTGACCCCCTCCGAATGATAGTTCCTTTGACCTGCGATCAGGACAAAGGAAACCACCGATGAAACCTACTAAAATCGATGGTAGCGGGGCATATCTCTCAAACATCTCCTTCCAGGGAAGCTCATATCCGGAGACATGATGATCCTAGAAGACTCATCTTAGTGCATCGGTCCCTCCGATCTCCTTGTGATCATAGACCACAAGCTCACCAACTACAGGATTACCCAAAATCCTATATACGTCCTCTAGTGTCAAGGTAATCTCTCCTATCGGTAGATTAAAAGTGTTATGCTCGTTGTGCCATCTCTCAGCGAACACAGTCAACAATGTCATGTTGACCCAATACTGCGGGATCTTCAATAATGGACTCAACCCACACTGATGTATGATCTCCAAGTCATTCTGAGACAACTGCAGAACCATCTCCCAGGTGCGAGGAAATCTCTCTCAGATATGGAGGAGGTTATATTCCTCCTTTATAACATTATCAAGCAGAAAATCAATTAGCAAGCAATTTATAATCAAATCCATACATCAAGCAAAATCATCAATTACATCAACAAGATCAAATCAAATCTTATTTGTTTTTCATATCGCATGGAAAGAAAATTTATCTATCATTTCTACTATTTTTTTCATATCGCATGGAAAAAAATTTAATAGTCAATCAACTCAACATCTATTTATTTGTCTTTCAATTGGGGAAGGAAATCTATCATCTAATATTTGTCTTTCAATCAGGAAAGCAAATTTATATTTTTTTCTTCAAGCACGAAGACAAATTTATCAAATCACGCTAATCTATCCTTGATGTTATTCAATAGCCTATAAATCAGTTGTCTAATCAAGCAAAAATCATCAAGTGCATATCAATTTTTCTTCAAAAAATTAAATTCGATAAAAAACCATGGATGCGCTAAACCATGTATGTGCAACTTTAATCCATGCATGTGCTAAAATAAAGCTACAATGTGTAACTCTGTCTATGCACAATTCTATCTAATCTATGCACTAGAACAAACCTCCTATGCGCTATTCTATCAAATGGATGCACTAATCTATCTCATCAATGCATAAATCTACTCTATGCACTAAACTAGCATCCTACATGGACAAAATTCCTAGATGTGCTACTTAAGGTTTCTTATACACTATTCTACACTATGCACTAATCTAAGCATCTATGCGTGCCTGTTTCATATCTATGCACAACTTTGTATGTGCGATATTATCTAACCTATGTGTTAGACTAAGACTCATATGCACTAAATCATAACGTGAAAAATTTAAAAATCCGAAAAAATGTGAAAATCGATCAAAAAAATTACGAAGAGGATCAAGATGACTTACCGGAGGTCCGTACATGGCTTGTCTCTGATATCAGCGGGCTCGCTTGAATCTGTGGTGCTCATAATGGATCGGCATTGCAAAAATCTATCTCAGAGCTCTCAAAATTACCAAAGGTTATTGTTCAAATGACAAAGACTTTTCACCTTTTCCATCTTTTAAGGGGGTAAAAATGTGAAAATATTCAAATTTATACTATCAAAGTGTTATTTTGAGAGTTAAATCACCTACATCTCTCCGAAAATCATCAAGATCCTTTCAAAACATCCTCATTATCATTCAAATCATGCGATTTATCTCTCAAGGGGTCATATAGCATTAGTAATTTCTAAATTATGGGGAAAAATTCTTTGAAGCAATGCGTAAAACACATCACTTCAAAGAGGGGAAAAATGGTCACGATTATTCAAACCTGTTAATTAATTAAATATGAATTATTTAATTAATATTCTAAAGTCCTCTACATATAAATAAATTTAATTATTTATTTATATTGTTCATTTTTCCAATTCATCTGGTTTAATTAAATAAAAGTTTATTTAATTATTGTTTTTTTTTCCTCTTAATTAAGTTAAATAATTTCAATATTTATTTATTTAATTATCGTTTCAAAACAATGGAATATTTTGATTTCATCCCATATTTAAATATTATATATTTAAATATCTTTTTCACTCCGCTTAATTAAATATTGTAAAATATTTAATTACCTTTCTTTTTCACTTCCCACATAATTAAATATTAATTATTTAAATTATGGAAACTTCTATTTGCACATGTCACAAGAAATTAAATAAATTTATTTATTTAATTAGCATTATCCTCAAACTTCAACCAAATTTCATAAATGAAAGATAAATGCCACGTTTGTCTCCATTTTTGAATGAGGATGGTTTTGTGGGTTGAAAACATTCTTCCACTTTCCTCTCAACCTCTCCATCTCTCACTATTCATCTTGACAAGTTTGAATTTCAACCGTTGATCTCTACCAACTGGATTCTTACCTTTGAAAATCTATAAATACAGCCTGCTCGTAAGTAGATTTCATCCTAGATTTCATGCATAGTTACTATAGTTACATTCGAATCAACATATCAGCATCATATCATTTTAGCATTTCAATTTTATAGCTTAAATCATTAGCAATGGACATGCATTTTCAATCAATCTTGTTCTCCTAAGTTGTCATTTCAACAAGCGGCTTCTTACACAACTGTGAGCCAATAAATTAAATCAAATCCTTGGAGATAGAGGACAATGGGATGAATTTCAAGGAGCTGCAATTGTTTAGATTTTTCATTTATGCTTTCTAGATTAGTTTCTTTCAATATAATATCTTATTGGTGTTGTAACAGTAGATTAAAATCTGCGAATAAAGATAATCTGCAACTAGAAAGAATGATGTTAATCCTAATCTAAATCAATAATCTAAAATCAAACAACAAAGAACAAGAAAATAAACATAATAAACTAAAAAAATTAATGGAAAGCTCTCACCGAATATGCGTTCACTCCTTTGAATTATCTTGATTGTTCTTCTCCATTTTGCATTTCTAGTATTCTTGTCCTCAGATTTCTATGTTTGAATGCAAGCATAACTTCATCGAATGTCTAAGCAAAATATCAAACATAAGTTTCTTCTCAAAAGTGTATGATTTGAGGAGGAGGAATAATGATAATGACAGGCCATTTTATAGATTTTGGGTTTTCGAGCAATCGGCTTAGATTGAAAGAGAGATCGACAGACGAGATTGATCAATGCCATGCGATGTGAGTTCTGTCTCAGATAGAACATGAGTTAGAACATGAGTTCAAGAAAGATTGCAGATAAAGACTAAGTTAGAACGTGAGTTAGAACACGATTTTAGGATCCTAATCTCCAAAAATAGAAGAAATAGACTTTGTATGTAAAAGACAAAGTTAGAAGTTGAAGAATAATGCATTCAAATGCAAATAGGAGTTAGAACTAGTTAATCGACTAATTGTGACATAGAGTCCTCTCGCAGATATAAATTGGTGTTGAACTCAAGAGATAACTGGTGAACTAAAAATAGATCTCGAGTCCGAAGGTGAGTGAATGACCTAGATAACTGATTGATAGAAGAATGTGACATAAATAATTAAATATGAATTAAATGCTAATTTAATTCAACATTAAAAAATAAGAGACTTTAATTAAATAAATAAAGTAATTTATTTAATTTGACTGTTTGAAAAGGATAATATGAATAATTAAATAATAAATATTTAATTATAGATAAAAGAGGTTAAATGAATAATTAAATAAAGATATTTAATTATAGTTGGAAAAGTATAATAAAGGGATAATTAAATAATAAATTATTTAATTCATAGATAAAGGGGGAAGAATTAATTAGTTCACAACCTAATTAAATAAATGTGATTTATTTAATTAATCAAGTTAAATGAAGGGTGATAATGACTTATTGAATTAATTAAAAATGGGTATTTAATTAATAGAGGAAATATGTGTTAGAAAGGTTAATTAAATAATTAACATTATTTAATCATGACAACGGACTATAGAAAATTATGTCGAATGTGTACTCGTAGGCCTAGACCAGTTTTCGGTATCTACAGTTTGCCCCTCTTTGATACAATGTTGGTATGGCGTTGTGTCAAAGAAAATATGACCCGATCATGCCCCAGCATGAAACAAGTTAAGGTATGCCCCCTCGGGAAAATTGATTTTTTTTTTCAAGTTTCAAAAATATCAGGAAATATTCTCGATAAGTCAATTTGATAGTCAGAAATGCTATGGAGTTGACAAAATTGATTTTGGAGTTGATACGGACGAATACGGGTCGTTTGAAGTTGAAAGGTTAAATGACCAATAGACTAGGTCTGAAGAAATGCCACCCAAACCCTACCTATATATAGGAATTAGGTCAAAATATAATTCATTTGCACCCAAAGGAGTTAGAAAAAGAGGAGATTTTCTCTAACCAACTGATGAAAATGACACCCATTCCCTATGCTGTGCATCAAGGATATCGGATCCGAATGTTCAGGAGGCCAGCCAACGCAGGACCACTGGTATGTACCCAAAAACAAACTCTTGAAAGTTATTTTTGCACGTAGTTTTAGACATTGAAAAGTCAATAATCAAATGCGGTGCATCGTGAATGACACATATGCCATCGTATTCACCGCATGTGACTGCGAAACGACGCATGTGCAAAAACACACCTAGGCTAGGTTAGGAATTTTGGGGAATGATCGCATTTGAAGTCTAATGCACCAGATATGTATTTATGCAATGCATCTGCATTAGTATTAGACACATGTGGGGTAATGAATCACATATGCACTAGTGAAACACATATGTAGTAGACAAGTAGGCTATAGAAAATGCACCACATGTGGGTAATTGCATCGCATTTGCAGTAGGGTGAAAGGGAATGTGGGACATATGTGACGCATATGTAATGTGCAATGCAAGTGTGGCTTTGTGGAATGCATCTGAAAAAATGCACCGCATCTGTTAAAGTGAGCCACATTTGGCTGGTAAAATTTTTGAAAATTTTTTCTAAGAAAATTTTGAAAATTCCTGACATCATGGTTTAAATGCACGTTTTTTTAGATCCCATATATACGCAGGAGTCACGTCTGGACACATTCAAACTGAGAGATCATTTGACTAGTGCAGAGATTCATCTATTATGGAGACTGGGTCTACGTGACTGTTTGTCGATGCCCACTATTCGGGAAAACAGGGGGATGTTGACGACATTATGCGAGCGATGGCATTCTGAGACATCATCCTTTCATTTGCCGACTAGGGAGGCCACTACCACATTGGAGGATGTGTACAGGATCTTGAGACTACCTATTAGAGGAGAGTAGGTTATGTATGATACCCAGCGGGGATTGACCAAGTTGGCGAGGTTCTATCAGGTAGATGATATCAGTAAGCTCGACATCGAGCACTATGAGATCAAATGGCCAGTGTTAGCAGATAGATAGGATCAAATTGATTGTATATTATGTACATTTATTGGGGGATAGGTCTTCCAGACAAACAGGGTCACATATTTCTAGTGGGATGGGGGGCTATGTTGGTTGGTATGTTGGAGAATGAGACTAGGTATGCTTGGGGTCCATGTCTGCTTGGGATGTTATATTTCCATCTACACGACATTGCCTATAGAGATGCTCAGTCATTGAGTTGTGGGACTAATTTTATGATGGTGTGGGTTTGGGAGAGGATAGTTGTGTTTCATCCTCCAGTTATAGTAGAGTGACAAGAGAGATTCCCATATGTGCTCTGGTATAGGACACATCTCGCAGACACATGTGGGAGACACTAGGTTTTGGAGAATGCACTGGCCACTCTTGATCAGTTCACATGGAGACCTTACATGGATTGTGAGGAGTGGGTGGATGAGGAGGTACATTTGGTATTCTGCAGATAGACACAATATCTCATTGGGAGGACTATTTCTAGTGTACATATCATTGAGTGACACTTGCTAGATAGAGTTCTGAGACAGTTCAGTGAGATTCAGGATGAGCCTTGGAGCATAGCAGAGTTTGCTCATTCATCTAGAGAGGTTCCATACTGAGGGCCTATGATTCCAGTAGCTACTACAGAGGTAGAGATACAAGCATTACAACTAGTACAGTGGGGGTGGAGAGATGGATTAGCAGACCCAAGGACGACAACTATGTATGACGTATGGTGGGTAGAGCATCGACATGTTCCTTACATAGATCTGGATCAGCCGACACCTATTGAGAGATGAGGCACAAGACCTAGAGGATATTGGAGAGGTGGAGGTGCTAGAGTTGGTAGAGTTGGAGGGAGAGATGGTGATGGGAGAGGATTGAGAGGGGGTCAAGTAGGTGCACTATCACCTATCCATGAGGAAGTTACAGAGGATGTACTAATGTTAGACATCAAAGGGGGAGTGGATGTACAAGCTGGGGGTGAGCATGCTGCAGAGGAGGTAGTAGTAGAGGATTTTACAGAGGATTTAGATGTGGATATGGCTATAAACCCTCTAGGTATATTGGTAAGATATGGAGAGGATGATGTGGAGGATGATGTTGAGGAGGATGTTGATGAGCAAGCACCGATGGAGGAGTAGGAGAGAGAGCTTAGGGATCGGATTGTGGAGGGGAGATGGGAGGAGGATGCTCCTAGAGATGGTGACAGGGAGGCTTTGGAGGAGAGACTCAAAATTATGACAATAGAGTTTGATGCTATGAGATTAGAGAGAGACAGTGCCTACACAGAGAGGGACAGTGCATTTTCTGTGAAGGATAGTGCACGTACATAGAGGGATAGTGCACTTATGGAGAGAGATCAGGTGATAGCTCAGAGACATGAGATATAGTAGCAATTCATAGAGGTTAGATGCCTTTGCAGTGGGTCCTCATCTGATGGAATGGTATAAGAGTTAGTCCGATCAGTTGAGAGAGCCACCTATTACAGGGACTTATATGAGGCAGTGGTACCGGCAGAGAGATGGGCTCCTAGCTTTTCAAAGGTGCGCAGTCAGAGGTCACAGAGTAGGAGTCAGAGGACACATAGTACAGAGGGGGTGGTAGGCCCATCGAGGGCAGGTCCATATGAGAGGCCTTCCACCTCACAGATAGCAACTTTGAGGCTATTCCCACCACCTTCACCACATGACAGTAGTGGCAGCGGGACACGATGACATATGTTGTTATACATGTAGATACTATATTTTGATCAGAGAGCCTGCGAGCTCATGTTTTATTTATGGATACTCTCTAATATTGTACTGTGACACACTATTTTGAGCGATATATATATGATTTTGGCGGCTTCTATATGATATGTAGTTCTATTTTATGGATGATGCATTAATTCTACATGATTGCGTTTCCTAGATGATGTATGTATATGTGTTATGAATGAATGTTTCTATATGTTATGAGTTATACATTTTATGATGTTATGGATATCTTAATTTACCTATGATAATGGATGCAATGATCTATATGATGCTTATTTATATGTGGTGGTGATATGTACATGCAATGTTTACATTATTTATGCTATGATGATGCAATGCCTATTATGTCATGATTTCAGATGTATGTTACTATCTATATGTGTGAACTACAATGCAACCATGTGGAATGCATATGGAATGTATGCAAATGCAAATGATATAATTTTTTTATTGTGTCACAGGACTTTATCATTATGTTTGAAGAAGAGAAATGTTAGGATGAAATGAACTCACAATGTTAGTAAGAAATAATTGAGGATGATTGATTGAGAAAACGATATTATCTTTGATATATTACTAAAGTATGTTATGCTTACTTGTTATCATCATTGGGTGAGAAATGACACAAATGGATAGTACACACTATGATATGAGATAGACCATAGTGTACAAAGTCATTCATCTATGAAAAATAGATAGTCCTAGACAAGGAGTGTCTTAACTCATACTAAGGATAGTAATTTCCTCAGTTGTTTTGTCGCATAGACAAAAGACAAATAAAAGACAAGTCATGAGACATCATTGCTCCTCTAAATCCTTGATAGAACATCCTTGAGGAAACTAGTAACATGACTCAAAAACCAATGTTAAAAAGACAGTTGATAGACAGCAGCCAAAGAAAAAAAGTCCTAAGACATCCTTTCTTCTCTAAATCCTTGATAGGACATCCTTTAGAAAGCTAGTAACCGAACTAAATTCACAAATCGATAAAAAGATAAAACAAAATAAGATATAAAGTCATAAAGCCAAATAAAAGTATTTGCCAAAACTTGATCTTGTGGGATTGTTTGATTGTTAGATGTTTGACATAGCGTAATTTGAGAGAATGACACATACCGCATAAGACATTGAGTCTGGTTTTCACTTGGTGACTTCTGTATAAGGCATGACAAAGCCTGGTTTCAGAAAGACACGTGTCGTATAAGATGTTAGAGTCTGATGATGTTGATGTGACAAGCTACATGAGACTATGACAATTTGATGATGTCTATGGACAAGAAAGACATATCTTTCTTAAGACATAAGTTGATCGCTTTAACAATGTGTATGATATTGACTTGATGACAATTTGAGATGGTTTTCCTTGTTGATGCATGACTTGTTTTGATTCTTTGACTGATAAAAGTGTGTGCGTGTAGACAGTGTATAACATGAGATGATACCCTAAAGTATGACCTAATGCGGCTAAAGACATGCATCTAAGTGAATGGTTTGCAATGTGTGTGATAGTAAATTATGAATGAACCCTATTGGACTAACCTAGTGTGGTCTCAGGAGCTCATCAATTGATTAGCCTTTCCTGCATTGTACACGCAGAGACCTCATAGTTTGACGTGAACAATGACTTTGAATGTACAAAGAGTCATGATTTTAATGTGTGTGATACATGAAAAACCTAGACTGATAGACCTAATGCCTCAGGAGCACATCAATTGATGGCCTTTCCTACATCCCAATCGCAAAGGCAACGTAATTTGACTATGACTACGACTGAATTAACATGACTGACTTGACTCTATTTTTTTTTTTGGTATTTTCTGACATGTTTTAACTTTTTTGGATTTTTGAAGTTTTCTAATGTTTTTGGATTTTTAGGACATTTTCGATGGTATGACATTATGTACAAGGTGTTAGGGCATAAAATAGGTCAAGGATTTTCCCCTAGTTAGGAATAAAACTTGTGAGATGGAGTGGATAATGTGATGGAATGGATGCTAGATGTCAATCGTTCCAAGTAATGGATAAGAGAACCATTTATTATGAAAGGGCGAAAAAGTCCAATTAGAATGATGGTAGATGAAAGAGTGAGCTTGACTACACATGTCGCCTGTTTTCCAGGTGTTCACCATGGTACTTATCCATAGCGCCACC
Source organism: Sequoiadendron giganteum (assembly GCA_007115665.2). Lineage (NCBI taxonomy): Eukaryota > Viridiplantae > Streptophyta > Pinopsida > Cupressales > Cupressaceae > Sequoiadendron > Sequoiadendron giganteum. The sequence goes on along the minus strand of VCHN02000014.1, from coordinate 48,643,204 downwards.
GAAGTGGTTCTCACTATTGGATGGATTATTTCTCTTTACTTTTTTTATTTTATCAATTTTTTTGGTGTTACAAAGATGATTGTTTGCCAGGTTTTCATCAAGGTAACCATTTTTTTTGTTTTTTCATTTTTTTGTATTTTTCTAGATTAAGACACAGATTCCCAGAAACTAAGCATAGAAACTCTTTAGATGCAGACAGTTGATAGGTGACAAAAGAGGCTCTCCTTCAAGAGTAGAGAGTTAGTACGCTCTTGATCCAAAGGCTTCTATGACAATATAAGGCCCTAACGAGTTAGGTTCAAACTTACCTGGTTTTTCTCATTCAACTTGATTCTTAGGATTCTCCATTAATACCAGGTCACCAATGTCAAAGTTTCTATTGAGAACCTTCCTATTGTAGCTACGACGAAGATGATTATGATATGCTTGCAAATGATCTAGTGCTTTTTGTCTTCGTTCATCGTGTAATTTTAGCTCTTGTAACCTAGATACACGGTATTCTTCATTGTCAATGTGACCTTTCAAGGATACCCTTAGGGAAGGTATTTCAACCTCAATAGGTAAGATAGCTTCAGACCCAAATACGAGGGAATATGGAGTGGCACCAGTGGGAGTACGAATGCTTGTATGGTAAGCCCATAAGGCAAGATTAAGCTGTAGGTGCCAATCACGACCAACGCCATTGATAGTCTTCTTAAGGATTGTAACAATGGTCTTATTAGATGCCTCGGCTTGGCCATTACTTTGTGGGTAATATGGGGTGGAGAAAGGGTGTTTGATATGGAATTCTTCACATAAATGGCATACTTCTTGGTTCTTGAATGGGCGGCCATTGTCTGTGATTATGGATTGGGGTAAACCATACCAAAAAATGATATAGTTTAGGATAAACTTAGATATTTGTGTTCCAGTGACGTAGGTCATGAGAATAGCTTCAATCCATTTGGTGAAGTATTCGGTGGCGGTAATGATGAATTTATGGCCGTTGGAAGATGGAGGGTGTATCTTACCTATGAGGTCAAGTCCCCATTGGGCGAAGGGCCATGGTGAAGTAATTGGATGAAGATCCTATGTTGGCACTCTTATCAAATCTCCATGTATTTGACACTATCTACATTTCTTTAGAAAGATGTATGAGTCTTTCTCCATTGTAGGCCAATAATAACCTAGTCTCATAATCTTATGGGCTAAAGTAGGACCACTCGAGTGGGATCCGCATATACCCTTGTGCACCGCTCACAAAGTTGTTTGTGCTTCTTCAACATCAAGAAATCTCATTAGGGCGTTATCTAAGGTACGTATATACAGGGTTTCTCTGATGATGGTGTACTTAGCTAACTTATGGATGAAGGTTTGACGTTGGTTGTTGGACAAGTCTTGAGGTAAGGTTTGATTAGTGAGATAGTCAAATATGTCTTTATACCAAGGAGACATAGAACCAACAATGGTATACACCATTGTAGTATCAGGGACATCATAGGTGGGGACCAGCAATTGTTCAACCAGAAACTCGAACTTAGGCATGTTACTCAGAATATCCAACAAGGAACCCACAATTGTCATAGAATCTATAGCTCTATTCTGGATACATGGTATTTGTTGAAAATTAATGTCATTGAAATACTACTTGAAACTATCATCCATATGCTTTTAAGGGGAAAGATTCTCATCCTTAGTCTCGTAATCATCATTTACCTATTGGATTACCAGTTGAGAGTCGCCAAAAACTTGTAGGCTCTTAATGTTCCACTGAGCTGCCATTTTTAATCCTGTCACTAAGGCTTCATACTCTACTATATTGTTTGTACAAGGGAAAGCAATCCTGAATGATTTAGGAATGGTATCACCTTGAGGTGTAACAAATAAGATACCGGCTCCTGAACCCCAATTTGTATGTGACCCATCAATGTATAGCTTCCAATCGGTTTTAATGTCAATGTTGAAGAGAAATTCATCAAGAAAAACTGCCACTAAGGGATGGTCTGCCTTCATAGGTGCATCAGATAACTGATCTGCAATTACCTATCATTTTATAGCCTTCCTCTTGACATACTGAATGTCATACTCGCTAAGTATCATAACCCATTTAGCCAATTGGCTTGTTAAAGTTGCCTTACTTAGGAGGTATTTTAGTGGATCAATCTTTGCAATTAACATTGTCTATCGATTGAGCATATAGTGCCATAGTTTTTGGGTAGAAAAGACGACCACAAGATAGGCACGTTCTATGTTGTTGTAATTCAATTCATAGCCCACTAAGGTATGACTAAAGTAATAGACTGCTCTCTCATGACCTTGATCATCATGTTGTGCGAGAAGAGCCCCTAATGCTGACTGAGTTGCTGAAATGTATAGGATCAAAGGTTTTCCCTCTATAGGTGGCATTAAGACTGGTGGAGTAAGAAAATAGTCCTTAATTTGCTCGAAGGAATCCTATAATTTAGGTGTCCACACAAATGGTACTCCTTTCTTGAGTAGATGTTGAAATGGGTGTATTTTATCTATCAATTGTACTATCAAATGCCTGATGGACTGTAATCTTCCCTATAGGGTTCTGAGTTGACCAATGCTGACTGGAGGAGGCATTTCTATGATAGCTCTTACCTTCTCTGGATCTACTTCAATGCCTCTTCGAGAGATGATATACCCTAATAGTTTCCTTGATTTCACTCCAAAGACACATTTCTTCGAATTGAGCCTCACATTGTAATTCTCTACCCTCTAGAATATCTTGTCTAGAACTTTTAAGTGATCTTCCCTTGTTTCTGATTTAGCTATAATGTCATCTACATAATCTTCCATGAGAGTGTGTACAAAGTCATGGAAAATCGTAGTCATTGCCCATTAATAGGTAGCTCCTACATTCTTAAGCCCAAATGGCATAACGTTCCAATAGTATGTGCCCCATGGACACATGAAAGTCATCTTGTGTTGGTCTTCAAGTGTGATTTTGATTTGGTTATATCCATGAGAGATAGCATCTCGTATCCTACTGTAAGATCTACTATCATGTCGATGTTCAAAAAAGGGAAGTCATCTTTAGGACATGCCTTATTGATGTCTCTAAAGTCTGTGCAAATGCGAATGCCCCCAGTTGGTTTAGTCACTCGTACCAAATTTGATATCCAGACTGCATAGTCTATCGTCCTTATGAATCCTACATCCAAGAGTTTCTTAAGTTCTGCCTTGACCAATAAAGCAATTTGTGGATGCATTTTCCTTAACTTTTGTTTACTCGCTTAATACTTGGCTGTAATGGAAAATGGTGCAATATTAGGTCTGGATCCAGGCCAGACATGTCAACATATGACCATGCAAAGTTTATCTGTCTCTTTTGGAAGAAGTCCTTAAACTCAGGTTTTTCTATCTCTATTAAAGAAGCTGCAAAATATACCATCTGAGGATTCTCTTTTGTACCCATGTTGATTTCAACAAATTCTTCTACTAGCATTGGTGACTTTTCCTATTCAATGGGGAGAATATTTAAACCTCTATCCTTGGGTGCCTCTGGGAGGTTTTCACCCTCAGATACATCCTTTATTTTGATTGTTTCTTCATCCAAAGGTGCCTTTCGGTTTTCACCTAGGGACTCATCATTTTTCTTTTCATTGTCTTGTTTCTTTTTATTTTCATTTTTACGACTAGAGGTGTAAATAGACTCCCAAAATATGCTTTGTCATCCAAGTGTATGGTAAAACCAGCTTTATGATCCCCTCTTGGTATGCCTTCTCGAAGTCCCATGAACTCAGCAATTTCTTCGTCATTCTCGAATGTATCTATGATAGGTGTACCTTGTTGATCCCAGTTGATAAGTTCAGGATATATAAGGGGCATGTCATCATCGGAGTTTTTAAAGGTAGCAACTAACAAGGTGAATAGAGAGTGGTTGACATGGTCACAAAATTTTTGGACTAAATCCTTCTTGTTCTTTTCCTTATGGGTAGGTAGACTTTGATGTGGGACTATTGTAAGCGCTGATTCTTCAGAAGATAGTTTGTTAGGTGCCCAAGATGCATGATCAAGGGTTTTCCAATAATAGATCTATTGCCATTCTTGTTTAGACAAGTGCTTCTTATGACGGGAACTAGATGGTTTTGGTACAGGTTTGATCTTTAGGTCCAATTCTCCAAATAGAGCCTCTATGTTCACGGTACTGGTAGAGGAAAGGGAATCCCATTCACAATCACTTGAGTTAGGGGATTCATCATAAATCGGGGGTTTGTCATAAACTAGGGGAAGTGGTTCATGAGATATCTCAATGTCTATTCAAGCACTCACTTCCTCTTGAAATAGTGACGAAGTACTAGGAAACCCAATTCTGAGTGGCTGACACCCTAGCCCTAGGTATTTCGTTTGTGGGTAGACAATGATCAGTTTTGTCCTTCCATTCATATATATTTCTAACCCAATGTTCCCATCATAGCCTTCATTTTGCATTATCTTAAAGCATTTTCCATACTGGTCCTTAGCTATCTGAATAGATGGGGAGGGGTATTCATGTTCTTCTTGATACAACCAAGAATCACCTTGATCTATAATTTCTTCACTTAACTCTCCCCGTTTGGTCAATGTAATTGTAGGGGGGACATGAAATGTGACCACTGACTATTTTCTATCTGCCATGGGTAGGCCATATGCCTTAGGTGGAATTAGTTGACTAACACAATATGATGCCTTTATATGATATTCGCCACAAACCTTGTCTTGGATCTCAAGCTTAGGAGTGGATGATGCAGGGTTGAATGAAATGGACTTAGTAAGATGTGATGGGTCAATGTATAGGGATAAAGTGGATGAGGAAGCTTCTTGGTTAACTGGTACTTGTCATTTTGGAATTTCCCTTAGGCTTGTACAATACTGAAAAAGGATCTGGATCACCATCAATAGTGATCTTTATGCCATTATATGGGAACTTAAGACATTGGTGATATGTTGAAGGTACATCTCTCATTGTGTGTATCCAAGGTCTACCTAACAAAAAGTTGTATGGAAGGGTGAGATCCAAGACTTGGAAGCTGGTATTCATGATTGTTGGGCTGATTCTTATAGGGAGTGTGACAACTCCTTTGGATGATCTTTCCTCATCATCATAAGCCTTGATGACTATACTCTTAGAGGTATCTACTAGTCTTCTAAGAATCCTAATGCCTTAACCAATTTTAGGGTACATAGGTTCAAACCTGCTCCTCCGTCTATCAAGACTCATCAAACTTTGGTTTGATGGACTAAGACTTCAAGATGTAAGGGTTCATTATGATCAAACTTTTCAGTTGAGTAATCTTGTTGGGAAAATGTGGCATGATGCGATTTGGTGAAATATCCAACCATTTCTTTGAAATGATTGACATCTAAGTCTGTAGGGCCAATTGTGTTTTGTAGAGATTTTTCAAGAATGGCTCGATGCTCAGGTGATAAAGTCAACAATTCCAAGATAGATATTTGAGTGGGAGTTTTAGTCAATTGATCAAGAAGGTTGTACTTAAACTTGGAAGTTTGCGTAGATGGCTCAGAAGAAGGACCTGGAATAGTAATCTTAGTTTTGCATGTGTTCACATTACATTCTAGATGCTTCTTAATGATGATGGTATTAACATTCTCATTTGCGGCTCGGAGGTGATTTATAATCATTCCTTTACCATAGTCATACTTGGTATTTGCGTAACTAGCTGATGGATTATTCTTGGGTCCTGAACTAGAGGCTTTTCCTTTTGTGTGGTCATGTAATGGGTTTGTGAAGACCTTATGATCACTGTTCTTGGTATTTTTCTGCCCACCGACCTCTATGGTTCCATTTTCAACAAAGTCTTGTATAATATTCTTGAGTTGGCGACATTGTTGTAGGTTATGTCCTTTCACTTGATGATAGTCACAAAAAGAGTTGTCGTCCCACCATGAAGGTTTGAACTGTCCAGGATCATACTCTCTTGGTTCCAAAGGTTTGATGAGATTATGTTTAATCAACTCTTTGAAAATAACCTTGATTGGTTGTCCTAAAGGTGTAAATTCATGTGTAGGAAATCTCCGTTGTTGTCTTTGTTGTTATGAATTTTGGACATAGTTAGCAGTTTGATCTGGAATATTCATCATTTCTTGATTTTAGTTGTATCCTATAAGTATGATAACTAGTCCCGTATGTATGTTTTTAGCATCAACAATGCCGTCATTTGTAACATTTTTGTTTCTAGACCAGAATTTGTTTCTATCGTTTGGTGCATTCTGATGTTGGACAACTGGATTTATGCCTGGTACCTTAATTTATCCTTTGTCTATAAGACCTTTCTCAAGGATGATTCCCTTTTTTACCAAGTTTGAGAATGAAGTACAACAGTGTACCCTTAAGTCACTTTGCAGTTTTGGGTTGATGTTCTCTAGGAATATCATGACCTTTTTTCTTTTCTAGTATTTCAACTAGACATCTGCTAGCTAGACTTCTCCATCTCTAAAAGAAAGTGGTGAAAGTTTTGCCATCTTTCTTTTTCGTGTGGCATAAGGTTGCTTTTGTTACCTCATTTTCTATGTTAAAGGAAAAATTTCTACAAACTTCTCAGCTAATTCACCCCAAGATCGTATACCATATGGTAGTTTAGAAAACCATTCCAGTCCTATCCCAACAAGGGTTTGTGGAAATAGTCTCATCAAGTATGTGGGGTCATATGATATGTCCATGCATGTTGTTGAGAATTCTCTAATGTGTTCCAAAGGATTCTTTCTCCCATTATACTTAGGCAAAATCGATATAATGTATCCATGGGGGAAAGGTGTCATATAAAGCGCTTTGTCAAATGGACATGGACATAGGTCTTGCGCTGAGATAGCATGTTTGTCTAACATAGACATGTTGTCCATATGTTGTTGAAGATTTTGCATTTGGTTTTGAAGGACATCTACTTGTGTCAAGGACATGGTGTTGGCATTGTTTGGATCAATGTAGGTGTTCTAATATGCCATGTTCTGTGATGGGTTGTGATTTGGTGAAGGAATATATCCTATTAGAATATTCTGATTTGGTATAGGGATATTTCCTGTCTAGATGATTTGATTTGGTATAGGAATGCTTCCTGTCTGAATGGTCTTATTTGGTATAGGAATGTTTCCTGTCTGAATGATTTGATTTGGTATAGGTATTTTTCACCAAGTTTGGATCTCTTACCAGTTGTGTTGGTGCCAAAGGGGTTGGAGGAAGTTTCCCCCGTAGTAAATTGTAAACCTTGTGTTATGTTGAAAGGGGTTGTGTTTACAATTGATGATGTTTGAGTTGGTATGCTAGTTGGTATCGCTGCGGTAATTTGGGGAATGGAAACACTTGACATGACAGTTTGTGTTGGTTGAATCAGTGATGTTTGCGAAGTACGAATGTCAAATCCTATGGGTAGTCTGGCACCTTCTGCTAGCAACTTTGCTAGATATCATTGGTGATCATTTGCCAAACACTCATCCATGAAGGATGCAAATTCAGGATCTTGTACTACTACGTCTATGTCTTCTATGTAAATTTTCCCATGTGTGTCTCTAGTGACGTGTTTTTCAAGCAAAGGTTTGTGTGATCTCTTACTTCCTAATGGTAGATTTCCAAATGGATTGATGAATTCATTGGGGTATGCCATTGCTCTATGTTTGTTTCGAGACCTTGTTTCGACCATGAAAAGTTACTCAAAATGAGGTTATGTAGACTATGCCTAAAAAGTGATATGTCCTATTTCTATGTTTTTGGATTTTTTGACAATAAAGATGTTGCTAAAATGATTGGACTAAAAAGACATATACTAAGATGACGTATGGTAGGACAAAAAATATGAAAATTTTTGAGTAGACTATGATGATAAATGATTCTAAAATGGGTATAACCTACCTCCTATGGAGTAAAAGCATGCAAGGATTTGATTTAACCAAGGAACTTGATTGTAGAACAAGGACAATTGACAAGGTGAATTTTTCAAACTAGACTGTTGAGCTGAAAAGATCCACTAAATTGGACTAAAGTGACTAGGTTCAATGATTCAGACAAACCAGGACATGAACTTATCCAATGACGAGGACAGTTATCTATTCTTTGATATGCAATTTCCTAGGAAGTATCTATATGCATGCAACTTAGGATGAATATGAGTAAGACATTTACTGTGACTAAGATGTATATGACACCTAGTGATGCAATGTTTTTGAGCAAAATTTACCAGTTTATGTCCAAGGGTTATCATAAGAAACAAAAGAAAATATTGAAAATGATGTTTTAGATTCAATTTGCGGTTTTTGAAGTTTTCTTGTTGACAGGCAAATGCGGTTCACTTTTTAACATATGTGGTTTACCAAAGTGCATGCAGTATTTTTGATAGTTGTGGTTTTTCCTATGACAAATGCAGTTTACCAATACACATGCGGTTCGAATTTTGGACTCTGTAAACCTAACTTTTCTGATAGACACTTACGGCTCAAAAATTGATAGATGCAATTTGCATGCACACATGCAACTTAGAATATGACAGTTGTGACTCATATTATGTAGACTATGAATAATGATAGTTTTTACAGACATGTGTGGTTTTTCCCCTAACAGATGTGCCTCTCTATGGCAAATGCGGCGTTTAAACTGACAATTGCGACTCAATTTTCTGATAGTTGAAATTTTCCCGAAAGTTTGTTTTGACTGACTCTGTTTTGATCAAGATTTTGTCGAATACAGCAAACAACAAACACAACAATCAATGCATTTTCAGTTTTGTGATGGTAGAACTGTTAAGACTCAAAAAAAATTTACAACCTAGGCTTTTTGGACAATACTTGTTGAGTTCTTACTTGGATTTCTCTAGCTACGCATATTCACGGTGGATGATTAGTAGCTTGACCTCACTGGCTCCCCTCCATGACACTCACTTATATGGGGCAGCCAAGCTGTTGTACCCATGAAACTCCCATGGCATACATTTCAATTCTACACGTGAATCGTAAGAATGTAAGATGACTTCATAGGGTCGACCCTGCTGTGCCAACAAGTAGGTAGGATTTTGGTAACTCTACAACAAGGTGTTTAATAAGGGCATTTCATTCATGGGACACTATCCAACATCGACGAGAGTTCATTTTTGTCCATCTCGTTAGAATAGTGCGCGTGATTCTTGGGATTTCCCCAAGAATCCAATTTTATATACCGGTTTGAAGTCGCTTGGCTTTAGTGTGCTACTGGTCTGAGTCGTCTTGGGGTGAGTACTTTTTCCCACCAAGACACACCCAAGTTCTAGAGTTAGTAACTGTTTCTCTTACACCCCGGATCGCACAAATGTACAAGGGGAGAGGATACTTCGGTATACCAAATCGTGGGGTTACAAATTGTGCTTTCGTACCAAACAACAAAGACAATGATTCTTTTAATTCCAAATGACAGTTATCTATCTACCAAACAGAAAGCTCTTTTTAATCCACACGACAGTTATCTATCTACCAAAAAAAATTTTGTTAAATAAATAAACACAAAGACATTAGGTCCTGCATGCAAATTTATCAGTAGTTCATTGTTCTTATCTTCAGCTTTCATCCTACAGAAAATATTGTCTTTGGTTTTTTAATTTTCTTCTATGCTTCGTCCTACAAAAACTAAGTTATTCCCTCTTAACACAGCTAAAAAAAACATTAGGAAAAACCACGAAAAACACACAAAATAGATAAAAGAAAATGCGGATGTATGAAATTCAATAAAAAAGTGAAAAATGTTTACCAGCCAGATGCGGTTTGTGAATTTTTTGACAGGCGGATGCGGTTCGGGATGACAGATGCATCTCTGTGTTTTAGTAGATGCATCTCATGAATACAGATACGTCATTTTCCTGAACAGATGCGGTGCGTCGTACGGAAACCTACAAAAAAAAGGAGAAAAATGGAAAAACGAAAAGATGTGCGAATTTTGAAGCGTGTTCACGTCGGGTTCACCAAATGTAACAGTAGATTAAAATATACGAATACGGATAATCTGCAACTAGAAAGAACAATGTTAATCCTAATCTAAATCAATAATCTAAAATCAAACAACAAAGAACGAGGAAATAAACATAATAAACTAAACAAATTAATGGAAAGCTCTCACCGAATATGTGTTTTTCTTGCCCTCAGACTTCTATGTTTGAATGCAAGCATAACTTCGTCGAATGTCTAAGAAAAATATCGAAGATAAGTTTCTTCTCAAAAGTGTATGATTTCGGGAGGAGGAATAATGATAATGACAAGCCATTTTATAGATTTTGGGTTTTCAAACGATCGGCTTAGATTGAAAGAGAGATCGATAGATGAGATTGATCAATGCCATGCAATGTGAGTTCTGTCTCAGATAGAACATGAGTTAGAACACGAGTTCAAGAAAGACTACAGATAAAGACTAAGTTAGAACGTGAGTTAGAACACGAGTTCAGGATCCTAATCTACAAAAATAGAAGAAATAGACTTTGTATGTAAAAGACAAAGTTAGAAGTCGAAGAATAATGCATTTGAATGCAAATAGGAGTTAGAACTAGTTAATCAACTAGTTGTGACAGAGAGTCCTCTCGTAAAGATAAACTGGTGTTGAACTCAAGAGATAACTGGAGAACTAAAAATAGATCTTGAGTCCGAAGGTGAGTGAATGACTTAGATAGATTGACAAAAGAATGTGACATAAATAATTAAATATGAATTAAATGCTAATTTAATTCAACATTCAAAAATAAGAGACTTTAATTAAATAAATAAAGTAATTTATTTAATTTGACTGTTTGAAAAGGATAATATGAATAATTAAATAATAAATATTTAATTATAGATAAAAGAGGTTAAATGAATAATTAAATAAAGATATTTAATTATAGTTGGAAAAGTATGATAAAGGGGTAATTAAATAATAAATTATTTGATTGATATATAAAGGGGGAAGAATTAATTAGTTCACAACCTAATTAAATAAATGTGATTTATTTATTTAATCAAGTTGAATAAAGGGTGATAATGACTTAATGAATTAATTAAAAAGGGGTATTTATTTAATAGAGGAAATATGTGTTAGAAAGGTTAATTAAATAATTAACATTATTTAATCATGACAACGGACTATAGAAAATTATGTCGAATGTGTACTCGTAGGCCTAGACCAATTTTCGGTATCTACAGGTGTGTTAGTTTACTCTCTAATTAATCTACGTATTTTAACAACACATAGAAGGAACCCCATTCATTGCATGAATCCACGGTCTACCTAAAAAGAGATTATATGAAAGATCAGTAGGAATAATATGGATCAGTGTTTCTAATGCGTCTTTTGCAATTGTAATAGGCAAAGTGATCACACCAAGCAGTCGCTTTCCCACATTGTAAAATCCTTTAATAGATAAAGAGTTAGGCTGAATTTTGATTTATCCACACCAAGATTATCCAAAAGGGATACACTACACACATTAAGGGAGGAGCCATTATCAATGACAGTTCTTTTTATTCCCAATCTATTATGAATATCTATTATCATGAAAGCATTATTTTGTTTCTACAATTCCAAAGGAGGGAGCTCACTTTGGTGGAAAATAATGTCAACATTTATTCCTTGAATCATGGCTACTATGTCATTTGGTTGCACATTAGAAGGGATAGGAAATTGTTGTAAGGCAATTTGAATCATGTTGTGATAGTGAGGGGAGGCTTGAATAAGGTCCCATAAGGATATCTTAGTAGGAGTATTCTTTAGTTGTTTGACAAGATCATACTCCTTTCCACTTTGTGGAGGAAAATGAGGAGGACCAGGTAAGATGGGATTAGGCAATGGGAGGGATGTTGAATTAATTTGTCTTGGTTGCGGATTATTTCTAGTGTTATATTTATGATAAATGGTATTATGACTCTACTATTGTGACACATTATTCTTAGGTGGGTAAAGGACAAGTTAGGGTTTATTTTGAGTTGGAGATTTGTGTGAAGTTGGGTAAAGTATGAGTTAAGTTTGAATAATATTAAAATCCCTTAGTGAAGGAGAATCTAATGTTACTTCATCATCTTCATCTAAGGAAACTATAACACTAGTTTCAATTTTATCATTTTCTTGCACTAATGATATCCTCCCTAGAAGGAGATTTTTTAGGAGAACTACAAAGTAAGTGTTCATGAAACTCAAAGGTTGGTTCTTTGAAAGTGAACTTATCAAGAGTAAGGGAGGTATCAATCATTGTATTGTCTTGTGTATCGATGATGGAATTATCTTGTTGAATAGTGTCTTCCTTAGGGGGGGAGAGGGAAATAAGTTTCTCGTAACTCTCATTGCTTTGATCTACTAAAATATCTTCTTCACAACTAGGAGAGATATGATTGTCCATGATTTCATTCTTGTTTTCTAAGGTCTCATTCTCTTTTTCCCTAATATCTACCCTAGTAGGAGAGATTTTAGGGGAGTAAAAAACAAGATGTTCATCACATTCTATTGGTTCCCAAATCTGCAATCCACTTGAATCCCAAAGAGTTAGTAGGTCTAATGGTCAGATTCAAGGAGAGATTTTGGAAATGAATGGGAGATTGAATTTAAATCCTTTCTCCCCTACACTTCAAGCTCTGTGAAACCTGTGAGGGTGATCCTGATAGTGTTTTTATATATACTTGTGTGTCAAAGAATCCAGAACACTATAAATAGATAATTCTCCCTTAATGGTTAAATAGACATATTACCCTAAATATTTGGCTTACCTTCATGGTAATGCCTTATTTAAACATGAGAAATGAAATGCATTAAATCTCAACACATAATTGCACTGAGATAGATAAGTAAAGTTGATTTAAATTGTAGCCACTCACAAATAACCTAAGGAAACTACAACATTAAAATACCAGTGCCATATTCTAGGGTGGAGTCATCTAAACCATATAATTTAAAACTCATTATAAAATTCAATCTGTCATAACTATGCCTACCACATAATTCCTTACATTATTGATACTGGAAACTCAACTAGCCATGCTTAATAATCCCAACACACAATTGTATAAACCTCTATATGTGCTAATACAATTTAATTCATTCTTTGAATGGCAATAATAACACTAAACAAGAATTCAAGGAAAGAGAAGAAGAAAAATATTTAAAATCCATACAATGTGCACTAAGGAGACAACCAATTTATATTATCTTATCATTTACATACAAATATGACAATGCTCTCATTTATTTCTCCATTACAAGATTCAGAAAACCCTAGAAACCTAAAACCAACACTACATTTCAGACCCTATTACAAAACAATATTCCTATGAGACCAAAGAATGAGAAAAATATCTCTCTACAAATGAAACAAAAATTACATTTTAAAGAGAAGAGGAAAACCCCAGAATGAAAATCTGCACTCCATCTGGCACCATTCGGGTCCCTGATCCATAACTGCCTACACTCAAATAATCCTCACTTGCACTTTATTCTCGCTCCTTGCATCTTCATGCCCATGCTACAGCAAAAAATCTAATCTTACCATGAAAATTCTCACTCTTCTTCATTTATTTTTCCATATAGTTGAGGAATTTCCTTTTTACCATGAAATCCGATAGCTGGGAATTATTTTTTACCATAGTATTCATTCTTCACCCACAACTGTTAAAGCCCTTTTACCTATGTATTCACCATTTTATCTCCTAGTAACACAAAGCCTCTTGCCTTTTCCATATGAAAAATACTTTATTTTTGAAGGCTCTTCATTCTTTTTATCCACTGTAGAAACCACATTACCCCTACCATCTACCATTTACTTGTATCTATAGCTCAAGTTTTTATTTTCATGGTGAAAAGCCTTCACATTTTATAGGGCAATGAAAATCCCCATTTTCCCATGAACTTTAAATTTTTATTACCCAGCACATTAAACTTTTGTTTTCACCATAGCTGAAAAATTATTTATTTGTGAAAGCTTTACTTATTTTTATCGGGCTAGAAGAGACCACTTACAACATAGCGTATCACATAAACAGTTTTAAAAAAGAAATCCACTACGACGATGAGCGATGAGAAAATCCATCATTGAAAAGATTTCATTCCTCCTTTCACTACAATGATGAGCGATGAGAAGCTCCATCACTGCAATGATTTCATTCCTCCTTTCTCTATGGCAATGAGCAATGGAGTTTGCGTGAAAATTTTGAAGAAAATGTTGTGTCATGTTGGTGTCGTGTCGTGATTTTGACCAATCAAAAGCAAGAATTAAACTTGCTTTTCCTCAAAAAAAATTAAAATTGTACTTTATGTTTTCACTAAATTCATTTTTCATATTTGTATAATGTTTAAAATATTGAAAAATATTTTAAACATAAGCATTTGAAACATTAGAAAAGATGCAAATTATAATTATGCTTGTAGGCCATAAAGAGAAATTTCACTACGCACAAACGATGACCCCTGGAGCCGAGATTTTTTGTGTGTGATCATAATAAATTATTTAAAACATTGGGTTTAAATAAAAGTTTTCCGATCCATCAAAAATCAAGTACCTTCTTTGTAAATTGGCCCTTGGGACGTGTTTGTTGCACTCAAAATACATTAAAATAATGTATCAAATGACCTCCATTTTTGATGAAACAGGCGTTGGAGATGTTTTAGACCAAAATGAGAAATGGGTTGCCCTTAGAATTTGAAACTTTTAAACTTTTCAGAACACCAATTTTGGCCCTATTGCAGTTAGAAAATGATTAATTAGCCCATCAAAACTCATCTAGGAAGTGTGAAACTGAACAAGCACACTACAATATGTGCCAAAAAAACATTCTACCAAATGGATTTGCAAGATGAACTCAAATTTGAAAAATATTAATTGAAAAAGAGGGCCTTCAGGCATATTTGACAAGAAACAGGCCTAGATTTGTTGACATTGAAAAGATATAGGCACTTCAAATTTGCAAAATTTGAAGGTGCCATCAGTGGCTCTAATAGGGGATGCATTCCCCTTGTAGGCATGGTGAGATTCTAGATCTCAAGGTTGAAGCAGACCAAGTGCTAAATCCATTAGGTGTTATGTAATTTCTCCTTTGTTCAAATTTTTGCCTCTGTCAAACACATTTTTCTCTATTTTCTGCACTAGGCCAAGTTTGAAAACACTACCACTATATATTTTAAAAACAAATATCACCCCTAGAATTCTTGGCCACATCACTATGATTTACAATGCCTCCATTAACTTTGTCAATCTGACATTGCCAATCAAGCACTAACTAAAATCCATCAACATCTGACAAGAATATATCACACTCATCAAATAGATAAAACTTACAATTGATGTGATATCCTCCACTAACAAGATCATTTTCATACACAATCACTTTCTTGTCAAATTGGATCGGAAAGTGGAAAAATTAATATTGTGCTTGAAAAGGGTCACTATGAAACTTCTCCTCATCATTCATCTACACATCAAATCTGAAACCCTCATAGTGATTAAGCTCAATAAAGATGGCATGTCCTACATATGGTATGCAATCCTCTTGTGTAGTAAATAGAGAATTTTCACACATTTGTATTTCCTTCAATTGGATTGCATCACAAGCAAGTTTTTCATCATCCCAACAGCACAGTCCAATCACATTACCATATGTCTCAAGGTTCTAAAAACAAGACTTATCAACATCCACAAGTCCATTGTCCACATCCAAATCATAGCATTCAGAAAATGCATCAGCATCCCAAACAATGTTTTCCACCTTAGGTTCATAAACAAGATTGTCAGCATTCAATATGTTATCACACAAAAAAGCTTCAAGTGCAGGTTCATATGACTCAAAAATGTTTTTTTGCAATGAATACCTCATAGTGAGTGTTCAAAACACATTCATTGCTGCAAAGAGTATCATATTCAACATCATCTCTTGCTGCATCAACATGATTGTCTGAATCATACTACTCATGAGAAAAATTATGAGTTGCAGATCCAAAAAAGAGATCCTCATATGCATCCATGTGATTGACGCAATCACACTCTTCAAGTGCAAACTCATCATAAAGAGGTTCATTAACTATACTAATATTTGTCTTTTCATTTTCAAATTCATATACAACTAAATATGTGCTATCCTCATGCAAACATCTAATTATAACTTCAAAATGAGAAAAAGGAATGGAAAAAAGAGAAGATTCAAACAAGAAAAGAGTTTCATGTTCACCAACACATACATGCTCTACACAATTAGCTACTTGAATTGATTTATTCAATAAATATCTTGCATGCATACCCTTCTCTTTGTCCATATTGTTGCAACAATCAACAAGGTCATATTCTTCACTATCAAACTGAAAACTAGCATTTGTCTCTTCATTGCAGCTGCTTGTGGATGATCTCTCTAGCTGAAATTCATTACACACTGTACTTATATCTAATACACCACCACTTTCTAGAGCATTCCTTAAATCAGAAAAATCCTTTATCTCATCATCATGAAAGCTTTCACCAATGCTACACACACTTGTAGAATTTGTATAACTAAGTGTATTATAACACTATTGGTTACACATTTCTTCTTCAAATAAGATATTTCATTCATATCCATCATATTTTTCTTGTTTAAGAGGACTTGGAATTGCATTATCTCTCACAACATCACATTCATTGCTTGAAGAGAAAATATTCAAGTTACCTTGATTTTCAGCATTTAACCTTTCCATACAATGCTCAAAAAATTGTATACCATTAGTACAATGTGAAATGATATGACCATTCAAGGAGCACTCAAGACTATCATAGGGATTCATAACATCACCATGCATTTGTGAGCTTTCAGAAATATTTTCATCATCATTATTTAAACACTTCTCACTTAAGGAAATCAATTCTACCGCTTTCTCTTGAGAGGAATTATAGTCACTAGGGCTACAAATAGAATTTTAACATATCTAATCATCTTGATAATAATGTGTTTCAGTTGGTTGCACATTTACATATGCAACACTAATGTTGTCACCATGAATACATGAAACTTCAAAATCAGGATAATCTTCAACTATATATTCAAAGTCCATAGAGGAGAAAATACTCTTAGTGTCATTTTCATTATTGCAGCCATCTTTTGATACAAAAAATTGACTCCCCACTTCCATATTTTTATAGAAAACAAGAGTGACTTCATGTGCTTCATGATGTCTTTCATCTTCACCATTATGGCTGAAATCATTTTCTGCATACATTTTCTCAATGGGCTATTCTGAAAGAAAATTCTCACCACCAAATGATGCATTATCAATATCTTCTTCTATACCATCCCCATCCATTGGACTAAGTATTGAAAAAGTAAAATCAAATAATTGAGTTAGAAGATTGCTTCCATACTTATATATCATTTCCTCAATTACTGAGATCCATTGATATATATACTTAAGGCTAGGAGGCTTCAAATGAGCTAGCATGGTACTCAAACTTGGCTCACAACTCTCATAGAATAAATCAATGCAAAATGATTCATCGGGTCTTTCCAATTCTGTTATATCAAATAAAAATTTCATGAATCTATCATGAAATTCATAAGGGGATTCATCTTCAAATAATTCTATATCACACAATGCATCAATATATTATATTGATTCAACCTTTTTTTCAAATTTCTCTTCAAATTCTTCTTGGGTATGCAGATTTATATTGTTAGATGAGCATTCATTATTCACTTCACTACACAAATTCATGAACAGTATCTCAATCTCTTGCCATGAACATATGGAGTGCATTGGGAAACTAGAAAACCAACATTCAACAATATCTTCTAGATTTCTTACGAAAAACTTCATGATAGCATCCTCTTCTTAAATTTGACAATCTTCCATCAAATCAATTAAGACCTATAAATTTTGTGATGCCGACACTTTGAAATCTCCTCTAAACTTACGAAAATATTCATTAATTCTTCTTGGGAAAGATTTTGGATAACTTTGGTTCTTACTTAAATCCAAAGGGTTATATCTTTCACTAGTGAACACCTTTCTTTAAGGACAAGACTATGTTCTAGGCATGACATTACAACTTGTAGAGGGAGAACTAGAATAACCATACAAATTTGCAAATAAAACTTATTCCCTCTACAACTATTTAATTTTCAAGATCCCTTTATCCTTTTCTTGTAGAGCTTAATTTCACTAAATAATGGAAACAAAGTTTACTAAGAATTTAAAACATGGTCTTCATATATATATTTTTTCTCCTTGAAAACCAAAACACAAAAAAAATACCTGGTTATGTTGCAACTACCACAAATTTTTCTTTCTGACTAGAAATCCTTATAGATCCTTCACCAAGTTATTTAGCAGAGTCACCACCTCCTTTAAGAGGAAAAAATATTCAAGCAATTGAAATATATTTCATAATTAAATTTCCTTATGAGTTCTTTTCAGTAGCAAAGCACCATAGATTATGAAACATCAATTAGGAAACAACAATTTATTTCTCTAGGAATGAAATCCTTCAATATTTGAACCAAATGCTCAGATCAGAAAATAATATGACTCTCTAATAGAATAGTCAACAACTAGAGATTCAAAGTTCTCTCGAGTAGAGTCGCCAATATGTTGGTTCCCAAATCTATAATCCACTTGAATCTTAAAGGGCTGCCAGGCCTAATGGTTAGATTCAAGGAGAGATTTGGACAACGAATGAGAGATTGAATTTAAATCCTCTCTCCCCTACACTTTGGGCTCTATGAGACCCAAGAGGGTGATCCTGAAAGTGTTTCTATAGATACTTGTGTGACAAAGCATCCAAAACACTATAAATAGATAATCCTCCCTTAATGGATAAATATAAATATTACCCTAAAGATTTGTCTAACCTTCATGGTAATGCTTGATTTAAGCATGAGAAATGAAATGCATTAAATATTAACACATAATTAAACTGAGATAGATAAGTAAAGTTGATTTAAATTGTAGTTTCTCACAAATAATCTTAGGAAATTACAACATTAAAAGACCAGTGCCATATTCTAGGGTGGAGTCATCTAAACCATGTAATTTAAAACCCATTATAGCATTCAATATGTCATAACTATACCTACCAGATAATGCCTTAACATTACTAATACCATAAACTCAACTAGCCATTCTTAATAATCCCAACACATAGTTGTATAAACATTTATCTATGCTAATACAGTTTAATTCATTCTTTAAATGACAATAATAACACTAAATAGACATTCAAGGAAAGACAAGAAGAAAAATATTTGCAATCTTTGATTACTCATATTTAAAATCCATACAATATGCACTGTGGAGACAACCAACTTAGATTATATTATCATTTACATACAAATATGATAATGCTCTGATTTATTTCTCCATTACAAGATTCAGAAAACCCTAAAAAACCTAAAACCAACACTACATTTCAGACCCTATTACAAAACAGTATTCTTGTGAGACCAAAGAATGAGAAAAAAACCTCTCTACAAATGAAGCAAAAATTACATTTTAAAGAGAAGAGAAATACCTTGAAATGAAAATTTTCCCTCCATCTGGCACCATTCGAGTCCTTGATCCATAACCGCTTATACTTGAAGAATCCTTACTTGCACTTTATTCCTACTCCTTGCATCTCCTTGCCCACACTACAACAAAAAATCTAATCTTACCATGAAAAGTATCACTCTTCTTCTTTTTTTTCCATAGATTTGAGGAATTTCCTTTTTACTGTGAAAGCTAATAGCTGAGAATTATTCTTCACCACAATATTCATTCTTCACCCACGGTTGTAAAAATCCCATTTACCTATGTATTGACCATTTTATCTCCCAACAATACAAAGCCTCTTGCCTTTTTCGTATGAAAAATAATTTATTTGTGAAGGTTCTTCATTCTTTTCATCCACTGTAGAAACCAAATTACCCATGTCATCTACCATTTACTTTTATCTATAGCTCAAGTTTTTTATTTTCATAGTGAAAAGCCTTCACATTTTGTAGGGCAATGAAAATACCCATTTACCTGCAAACTTTACATTTTATATTATCCAACACATAAAAAAAAAATTTCACCATAGCTGAAAAAATTATTAATTTGTGAAAGCTTTACTTCTTTTTTTCAGGCTATGAGAGACCACTTACAACATCACGTATCACAAAAACAATTTGAAAAAATAAATCCACTATGACGATGAGCAATGAGAAACTCCATCACTGAAAAGATTTAATTCCTCCTTTCAATACGGTGATGAGCGATGGAGTTGTGAAAAGTTTGAAGAAAATGTCATGGCGTGCTTGTGGTGTCGTGATTTTGACCAATCAAAAGTAAGAATTAAACTTGATTTTCCTCCAAAACATTTGAAATTGTAGTTTATGTATTACCTAAATGCATTTATCATATTTTTATAATTTTTAAAATATTCAAAAATATTTTAAACATAAGCATTTGAAACATTAGAAAAAATGCAAATTTTAATTACACTTGTAGGCCAAATGGAGAAATTTCACTGCGCATAAACAATGACCCCTGGAGCCGAGATTTTTTGTGTGTGATCATAATAAATTATTTAAAACATAGATTTTAAATCAATTTTTTTCTATCCATAAAAAAACAGGTACCTCCTTTGTAAACTGGCCCTTGGGACGTGTTTGCCACACCCGAAATACATTAAAATAATGTATCAAATGACCTATTTTTGTTATGAAAATGGAGCTGGAGATGTTTTAGACTAAAATGATAAATGGGTTTCCCTTAGAGTTTGAAAATTTGAAACATTTTGGGACACCAATTTTGGCCCTATCTTAGTCAGAAAAGGATTAATTAACCCATCAAAACTCACCTAGGAGGCACAAAACTAAAAAAGAACACTACCATATGTACCATAAAACATTATACCAAAGGGAGTTTCAAGATGAAATCAAATTTGCAAAATATTAATCGACAAAGAGTTCCTTTGGACATATTTGATAGGAAACATGCCTAGACTCTGTTGACAAATTGAAAGTGCCATCACATTCAGTGGTTAGGTTTTGTAAAGTAGCTTCATCACAACTAGGGAAGACATCAAGAGAAGGAGAATCATGCTTTCCGATGATTGGATCTTTTCATTCAAATAGGTCTTTCCAAATGGTAAGAGCATTAAGAAAGGGAGAAATGAGATTTTCATGACTTTCAAGTATATCTTCTAACACAAAACTATCATCTTCACTAATATGAAGGATATTAGGAGAAGAGCCAATGTGATTATCATGGTTATCTACAATTACATCCCTATGCTCTATAATGGCTTCCCAAGTGGGAGAGGTAGGTATTGATGGGTGTTTTGGCACCTTCTCAAAATAGGCAGCACACAAGTATGCTATCTCTCTTGAAAGGTAGAAATCTGCAAACAAGTTCCAGATCACTACCCCAAGGTCTCTCAGGTCTCAGGTCATGACAATGTTTGGAATGTCTCAATTGGTTCATGTGATTTTCTGGTAATCATAGGGCAGCCTTATGTATGTTAAGTTGGAGGGAGATTGGTTCTTTAAATGGAGTTCTCAAGATGTTGGAATTGATGTGCAATTGCTGCAAGTTCAAAACAGTAGTCTAAACTCCACTTTTATCACTAGATTTGGCTTTGCAATGATGCCCAAAATTTTCCTAAATTAATATTTTAAAGAAAGTTCTAAAGGGAAGGGAAAGGAAGAAGCTCCTAGACCTACAACTACCAATGAATAGTGATAATGGAGGGTGCTATAGTGGACAACCTTCTTGAAACTAAGTTCCACTTAACCAGATCAACTAATAGTATCATGAAAATAGTGCTATCTTCTAAGCTCTATAGATTTTCAACTATTGATTCACAATGAAACATGAATAAAAGATGAATTTTAAGTGTAGCAATCAATTTATGTTCAGACTAGCTTTACACTATTATTTATCATCAACAAATAGCAAAAAGCATGAACAAGGAAGGGGTATTCTTCAACATCAATGAACAACATCTACTAATCTACTAAATCATGTAAAACACATAGAACAACAAAGTGAATCTACTCAAATCTATCAACTATGAGGAGAAGAACCATGAAACATGAAGGAAACTCAAGAATCCACTAAAATCAATGAATTTCTATTAGAATTTCAGTAGCATGTCCTTACAACAACTCAACTCTCTCTAAAAATGAGAGACCCCCTATTTATAGTCCTCAAAAATAAAAATGAATGGCCAAGATTTAATCTCATTGTGTGGCCAAGATTCACTACAAATTAGGGTTTCACCTACCCCCAATATTTTATAATTTAAAATTACATATCTTGTCTTGTCCCTATTTTTTCCTCTAGTGCCTAGCGCTATAGCACTTTTTTTTTCTAGTTGATTGCCTATTTGTTGTAGTTATATAGTGAGAAAATCATCATCAATAACATGCTTTCCTTCATTTTTCTTTAAAGTGACATACTCCACGAATTTTCCCATCAGGGCCTAAAGTTTATTCCATTCTAGGATGTTAGATTAGAGCACTTGGAAAGTCATTTTCTTGGACCTATTAGTGATCAGCTCCCAATTCTTCATTCACTTTGGCATTTTCTTGATCACTTGTTCTGATTGGGAGAAGGTTCAAGTAGAAAAATCCATAAAGTGCATCGTTAGTGAGTCCATAGCCCCATTTTCCATCTTCTTATGAAAATACGACCTTATTTTCTTGGGATCTAGCTCAACAACAGGAATGTCATAATCCGTCATGAGCTTTAGATATTCTTCACAATTTGCCCAATGTTCTTTGACCCATTCTAGGTTGAGCTCTACTTCATGGAGTACCCACTCCAAGACTTATTTTTTGTGGTCTAGGCCCATTTTCCATGTCTCAACCAGCCAATGACCATCCCTTTCCAAACCTAGCTCCTTCTCCCAAGTCCTCTCAGGAATTTTGAGAATAGCCTCGAGCTTAGGATACATAATGCTATATAATTCTAGGAAGTTAGTACAAAATTTCTCCATGCCTTTGAGTTGCTTTTACACTTCTTGAAACTTGTTTGTTATCCGGACGACATGACCAATGCCCATATCACCATTATAGACTACCTAACGAACCCAATATTTAGTAGCATTGGTCCAATTCTTTCTTCTCTTCAGATTGCTTATGTGATCCTCAGATAGAAGTAGTGGAAAGGATGATGATGTCATGGGTAGCTCCTCAGTAGAAGACCATTGTTGTATGTAGCTAGAGAGGTCTACCACTTGTGGCTTCAATTCCTCATCGAAGGACTAATCCATGTTCATTTGGTGGGCGATCGTGGCAACAGACCCTTGAAGATGATCAATATTTTGTTCTCTTGTGGTTGTACCTAGGTCGATGGTAGATATATTATAACTCACCCCCTCTTCTTTTTCTAGAACTAGGGTGGAAATTTGTATAGTTCTAGATCTTGATGCATTCATCATGATATGGGATCTAACTCTCATCTTCTTTTCTTTCTTCACTCCTATTTGAGCCCATGCTAGGATAGCCTCTACTCTATCCTTGGGATCCATGGGAGTGGGGGTCTTCTTCTATAGCTGCTTTTCTAGCTACTTAGGCATCTGAGATCCCTCCCTTAGTGATTCATGATCACCTTCTTCTCTCTGAGCATGTTGGATCTCCCTTTCTTCATGGTCTGAAGCTTCATGCTCTGTTTTCTCTTCCTCTTCTTCATATAAGTCTCCGATGAATATGGTATTTCCTTCTTGTGACTTAGTAGAAGCTATGTTTTATTTGGGCCTATCTTCCCCTTCAGATGCTTTTAATTCTTCCTACTTGAGCTCTATATGATGTTTTGTCTCAGGTCTTCTTTTCGTTTCTTCCTCTTCTTTAGGCTTATCTTCTTCTTCGGCCTCATCTTCTTTCTTCTCCTCTTCCCTCTCAAGAGGTAATTCTTCTTGTTAGTCGAGGCCTTTGTCTTGTTCCTTGGTTAGAGGCTCTATAGATACGTCCATTTCTTCATCTATTTCTTTCTTTTCCTCGAAATACTACCTCTCATCTTCCTCTCAAATATCCTTGAGTTGTTTAAACAACTCCTTCTCAAGTTCTTGGTTACAAAACTCTACTTTGTACTTGGAATTGGGGTCTTCAACATCTTCTTCTAAGGATTGTAACCTTTCTTCTTCATATACCACCTCATCAATGACCAATTTTTTATGTTTTGGATGCTCATGGTAGTCATCCTTGAATGGATCCTCAAGTTCATCATCTCCCTTTTGTGTTGCCTCCCTCTCTTGTCTCTCCAATTCTTCTGATATTTCTATTGTCACCTTCATTTTGGGTGGCTTTATCAAAGGATGGATAAGGAGATTGGAAAAAACTTGAGCTAAAGTAGCATATATTGCAGGGTTCATTAGTACTCTAGAGAGCTCCATAGGGATATTCTATATATGTCATCAAAATTCATCTCGAAGAGTGAGGGTAGGCATTTTCATTGTGGAGGCTAGAGGAACTACAGTTGATGGATACATTGAGGAGGATGAAAGTGGGGAGATTGTTGCAAAGGAGGAATCCCTCACCATAATAGGTGTAGTGGGTGAGGTTGAGGTAAGGTAAACCGATATTTCTACTATAGATGGGAAGGAGACAGGTAATGCTTGAGATGCTCAAGGAGGAGTAATAGTAGTGGTTGTGGTGGTGACAATAAGAGTAAATGCAGAAGGTGGTGACTTAGGTTTCTCGACTTCTTCTTCTTCTCCTTTGTGCAATGGATCCTCTTGAATCGTGGGCATCTCAAAGAATCCACTTGACTTCTTTTATTTCTTTAAGGTCTCACCATTTGAATCCTTCCTTGAGTAAACTTTATTCTTTTGTTGGAATTCTAATACTTCCTTTCTTTTCCTTGACCTGGTGGGCGAAGGAGATTTTGAAGCCTCTTCAGTTGGGGCAGCAGCAACCCCACTGTCTATTTCACTCTTGAGATTATATTCGATCTTGTCATAGGTTAGAGTAACTCCTTGAAGATTTAACTAAGAAATCTATGTATCGATCCATTTCCTTTTCCTATGCTCCATTGGCTTTGTCAGGAGATCAAGGTCATTGACCTCTTCTTCATTCCAATCTATAAGGGGCAATGGCAACTTGGTGACAACATCAAATATAAGATCTATAACAATGTTATCATCTTTGACAATTTGATTCGGCACTAGGAATAGTTTGACCTTCTTGACAAAGTAAGCAATCATATGCTTATAATGTCTCATGCTTACCTCCTTGTCATCTCAACATTTGGCCCAAAAATCTTCAACGTTATGCAGATGGGTGTATTCCTTCCCAATGAACCTTTTCAACTTTCCATATGGGTCCATCCTTGGTTGGGGAGTGTGGAGACTCGAATTGTACTCAATGATCTCCTTCTTAGAATATTCAACACATTGGGAAGCTAGGAGAGCATACATTCCCTACCTAAATGTGAGAGAATATGGTATTGTTTCCTGGTGTTTGCCAGCAAGGAGAGTATGTGCATTTTTCAGCTGCCTTGAAGCTTCCAATAAGATTAATCTATCGTTTAGATACTGGGGCAGCTTGTATGGCCTTTCAATGAAGCCTTCAGTTCGAATGTAGGTGGATTTGGGGAACTGAATGAATAGGAATCCGGACCTATGAATAAATGCACGAGTGTTGTGTGTGAATATTCTCTCAAAATCACCTCCAAGAAGTCTAATAATGTACCCAACAAACACATCATTTACCCTTCAATAGTCTTTCATTAAATTTCAGTATTAGAGTTGTGGATGCCCATCATATACTTTCAACTCTCTTCTTAGAGTTGTGATTTGTGCAAAAAATAGTCCCCTATAAGGAAAGGGAATAGCCTAAAGGTAGACCAAATAGGAGGTCATATAAAACCTAGAGGTCTTCTTGACTACTAGGAGCTACTCATGTAAGTTGTTACTGATCATCCTAACCCAGTTAAACTTGGTTGTTCCTTTGATAATCTCTTCTATAAAGTAGAAAATCTAGTCTTGGAAGTAGGTTGCAGTTGGGATTCATGGTAGTCTTTATAAAAATCACTCCTGAAAAACTCCTGAGGCACCTTGTTTGCACTGCCCCTCTTCTATTTTAACCAATATTGGTTGATCAATTTCTTATATTTTAGGGGATCTACCTTCCACATACTCTCTACATATTCCTTTGTTGTTTTATCCATAGGGTCAAAGTTAGGGATCTGGAACATTTTCTCTATGGACCTGGTAGACAGTTCAACCAACACTTTACCATCACAGTCCATAATCCTTTTTATTTTCTCCTGATAGGCTTCTCTGCAAGCCATTACCAATTCAAGGGCCACAAGATCTGGTGGGAAATCGGGTGCCTTAGCCAAACCACTCTTTTTTATTTTATTTTCTTTTTCCATAGTGGGGTTTTTCATGACCCCCTGTTTGAAATCATCTATATTGATCTATCCAAGGTTGGTGTTTGTAATATTATCCCACTTGGTAGTGACCTTGGAGGTGACCTCTACTCCTTAAAACTGATACTTCATTTGATATTTTTCTTCCTTTCCTCTTGGGACTTTCGTAGATTTCTTCCCCTTTTCCTTCTATGTAGATGCCCCCGATGGTCTTACAGCTGATTCCATAAATTCTACAAGAAAAGACACAATAAGCCTATTCATATATAAAATAAGGGTTTTGTCAGTGAAAACTTGCAAAACATATGTTAGATCAAGGAATTCATCCATCAAAGATTATAATATCGGTTAAAAATCATCGTGTTCCCTAGGTTGGCAGCTATTTTGGAGGAGGCATTAGGCAAATGGTGAAAAGGGCATGGTGGCCCACTTGCATCCACCCACATCAATATATCCACACTATTACTAGGGCCCACCAAGGTTCTATGTCATTCATACATGTGGGTTTGATCATTCTTGAAGTTATAGGGGGTTAGTTAAGTCAATTTGGCATGCAGGTCCAAAGGTTGCGAGAGCAGAGGTCATCAAGGAAGTTTGGAGCTTCATCATTTGAAAACGGACTTGGAATTGTGAAAACCCACAGATGGAGTCTTGTAGTGTGATACCCATAGGCAGGAAGGGAAAATTCATTAATCTTCAAAGTTCAATTCCTTCAGAAAGCTGCAGGAAGGAACCCGCGGGATGCAATTAGGCGGTGGCCATTTCAGGACGATGGAGATGGGACGGTAGTCCACACTTCCAAGTCTCTACGAAGAATTGGCATGCAATATTTACTCAAGGAGAGTCAAACAACCATGGAAGGTTCAGACCCTGCAAGGTGAGAGGTACATTAGGCTTGGATGTTCAGAAATGGAGGTCAAACGTTCATGACCCATAGACAGTTGTCTGCAATAGAGTGTCTGCTCCCAATATTTACATAGAAATTTTTCATGTGAAGGAAACCAGAGGGTGACAGATGGCATGAAGTTCAAAAAGTGGACTGGAAGAGTATTTTCCCATTTAAAAATGTTGAATAACATGGGGCAGCCCATAGATAGACCCCCGTAGTGCTTCATTCGCAGTCAAGTCTAGCCTTAGGGAAACTTGAAGGGAAAAACGGGCGTGATCTAGAGACCCAATAGTGCAGAATACATTCCCTTAACACTAATACAACAAAGGGGAAGAGCATAAATAAGTTTCAATAGCATCTAAATACTTGAGATAAAATACATGCAGCAAAAAGAGATTACACCAATTGAGCATTCATAGATGACACAAGTATTTAACATGGGAAAACCTTTCTAGGTAAAAAACCCACCACACCAAGCAAAGAATATTTTATATTACAATAATAACAATATTACATACAAATCACAGTCTTGCTTCTATTCAGCTCACAACAACACATTTTCTAGAATTATCTCACTATTACAATGTTCTTTTAACATACAATTCGAATTGAAAAACTCTCTCTTCTCTTGCAATCACGTACTTGACTTACTTAAGTCATATGTTTCATTCAATTTTTTCAATCAACCACCAATCACAAGGTACAATAATCTCTGATCCAATTGTACCAATGATCTGCCCATACCGATCTCTTTGCATCGAGCCACCCAGGTAATAACTTCTTTACCCAAATTGGGTCCTGTCTGCCACCTTGAGTCAACTTGCAATAACTACTGCTATGACTTTGGCCTCTAGCCAATTATCACTTTGACACTGAGCCACGTGTCTGCATCCCTTTCACCTATTGCTTCTACCACCGACTCCAACTCAGTCAACCCTATCAACGAGCTCATCCGAGCTCTCCAAAGTCCTTACCGCGCTACCACAGCCCTGTCGAGTTCAACTCGTGGTATGGCGGTGAGCTCGATCGAGCTCACCCCGACTTCACCAAGCATAGACAAACCTTCCCACTGTGCTACCATAGCCAGATTCAGGACTCACCATGGTAAGGCAGTAGCCAACCTGGTTGACCGCTAGCGGTCTTACTATGGCCACCGTGGTGAGTCACTTGACTGGTTGCGGTATGGCGGTAATTGCCAACCAGGCCACTGGCGGTCTTACCATGGCCACCACATTCAGTCACTTGAATGGCCATGGTATGGCAGTAACCATCAGCTAGGCTGCTAGTGGTCTTAATGCGGCCATCACGATCAGTCACTTGACTGGCCGCAGTATGGCAGGAACCGCCAGCCAGGCTGCTGGCGGTCTTACCATGGCCACCGTGGTCAGTCACTTGATTGGCTACAGTATGGCGGTAACTGCCAGCTAGGTGGAAAGACCACTACTATGGCCACCATGGTGAGGAAGGATATTGTGCATGGTAACAACATAACACCAAACCCTTCACCAAGTTACCACCAGAACATCAAGGAAAACTGCCGCGATATGGTGGTAAAAGCAGAAAAAGTGAATTTTTAGCTATCTTTTTTCTGACAGAGGTTCAAGCTGGTAATTGAGGCATCATTTCTCAACAAGCTCCCACTTGAAAAAAATTCCCAGCTTCTTCCAGACTCTAAAAAATTACTGTTTATCATAGGCCCCAAGGCCCATCAATTCTGTGCACCATCTAAACTTGTATGTGCTCATAGGCTTCATTAAAGCATCTACCACATTCTTTAAGGTGTCGACCTTTTCCAAATTTACCTTGCCATCTTCAACCATATCCCTCATGAAGTGATATTGCACATCAATGTGCTTGGTCCTAACATGAAAGGTCAGATTCTTTGCCAAAAAAATGGCACTTTGGCTATCATAGAAGATTGAAATCTACACAGCATTGAATCCAATGTCTCAACACAAATGGTTTAACCAGACAACTTCCTTGCAGGCATGAGTTGTAGCCATTTACTCTTCCTCTATCATGGATAAAGCAACTACAGCCTGTCGCTTGCTCATCCAACTGATTGCTCCACCATTAAGCATGAGAGTGTATCCACTGGTGGATCACTTGCTGTCAATGTCCCCTACCCAATCTAAATCAACATACCCATGAATGTTGAGAGTCCTCTATGATGCAACAAAATTGTCATGGTAACAAAGTGCATAATTTGAAGTCCCCTTCAAATACCTAAATACTCTCTTCACAGCATCCCAATGTGATCCTCTTGGATTTTCCATAAATTGGATTAGAACTCCCACTGCTTGGGCAATGTTTGGTCTTGTAAAAACCATAGAATACATCAAACTACCAACAACACTTGCATACGGAACATTGGTCATGTCCTCCATCTCAGTAGTAGATTTAGGACAGTCTTCAGCAGATAGCTTCATTCTCTGCATGATTGGAATAACTAGCTATTTGTAGTCATCCATGCTAAACCTCTCTAGAACTGTCTTCACATACTTACTTTGACTGACCCAAAGCTTTCTACTTGTTTTGTCCCTGGTTATCTCCATTCCAAGAATGTACCTAGCTGCACCAAGATCTTTCATTTCAAACTTTGCTGACAACTAAGATTTAAGATCAAAAATCATAGTCTTGGTATTTCCAATGAATAACATATCATCCACATATAGGGTAATAACAAGCACATGATCATTCTCAGATTTATAATAAATGCAGTGATCAGATTTTGATCTCACAAATCCAATTGACAACACAAACATGTCAAATTTCTAGTACCACATTCTAGGAGATTCCTTTAAACCATAGAGGGATTTATTTAACTTGCAAACCAGATTTTGTTTACCTCTTTCAACAAAATGCTCAAGTTGGGACATGTAGATATCTTCTTCCAACTCACCATGGAGAAACGTTGTCTTCACATCCATCTGTTCAATTTCAAAATCATACACAACTACTAATGATAACATAAATCTGATGGATGTTAGCTTTGCTATAGGGGAAAAAATCTCTCCATAATCAATTCCCTCAATTTGAGAAAAACCCTTTGCAACCAACCTAGCCTTATACTTCTCAACACTACCATCAAGACCTGTCTTCCTTTTGAATATCCACTTATAGCCAACAAGCTTTCACCCTTTTGGCAATGGTACCAAGTTCCAAGTATCATTATTTTTCAAAGAATCCATTTCTTCATTCGTGGCTTCCAGCCAAGACTTTGAATCAACCATGCATATTGCTTCCTTTATAGTCCTAGGCTCATCAGTGCTAGGGTCAAATAGACATTGAGAAATGGAAAGAGGAAGGGGGCCATCCACATGGACTTGTAGGGGTCATGAGGATCCCTGCTTAACTTAGGATTTTCATTTGGTTCAATGGTGATGGTGAGGAGGTGGCATCTACCTGCATGTGCGGTCCCAACAAGGGTGATGCCAAAAATTTGAAGTTTATCATTTAGAAAGCTATGGCAATGATGATGGGCGACCCATAAGCCACAAGACCATGACAGCCCTAGTCAAAAATGGCAGCCGAGGTGCTAGGTTCCACATGTCCTAAAACAATTGACTTTCAAAGGGTTTTCAAATTTCAAAATGTGCGTTTTGTATGAAATTTAGTATTCTAGCCAGTTTCAAGGTTTTCCATTTCAATGTTTTAACAACTTTGCAAAAATCAATGAAAAACACATGACTAGGGTAGTGACGTACAACCTACCTAGATATCCCACAAGAACCTCTAAAGAATCTGAAGGCTGTAACGTTTGAACGACAATGGGATCATGTGGGCACAAAGACAACGATGGAAGGCAGAGCTCTGATAGGTTCAAAAGGAATATCAGTGAAAATAAAATGTCAAATTTTCTATTTATAGGACTTTGGCCATTAAATTTCCACATTTAATGCCAATATGGTGGCTGGTAGGGTTGGTGAGCACAAGTTTCAAAAAAGTTGGTGGCGAGAAAGGTGGAGCCCGTAGGGTAGGCAACAGTCAGGAGTTCACCGTTTGGAAGACCAGAAAAGGGAATGGAAATGAAGGATGTAAGTCTCGCAGTGTGGGTGGACACACCAAATCAGCCATCGTGGGGATGGTGAAATATAAACAGAATTCCATAGAGGAAAACCCACAAGGGCGGAACCACACAAAGCAAAGATGACAATTTTGAGGACATAAGGAAAACTGCCAAAGGAACTACGTGAAGGAAGAAGACCTAAAAATTTCAAGAGTGGTGAAGCTTGGTCAACATAAGATGGTAGCTTTAGGACTCATTGACCACTTGGGACTCAAAATAGGTGGCATGCAAAATGAGATGGAGGCCAAAGCAATCCAACAAAAGAAAATAAAAGAGGGTCCCTGTTCCAAACAGGTTGTGTGTGTTGTAGGCACAATAAATGGAAACTCTACAGGGGAGAATTCTCCCGAGCATTCTAAGAATAAAGACTCATTCAAAACCTAGAATCTTTGGTTTCGTAGACCAAGAGCTGGTTTCCATAAGTGAACTAAGGAACTCAAAGGAGAACAAAGATCCTTAATTGAATTAGATCATGGGAACATCTCAGAAGTGTGTGTGTATGGTGAATTCATTACCTTTCTTCAAAAACTATAACAATGACTGTTAATTAGGCAAAGCAAGATACATAAATTGTCTAACCCCAAAAGTAACCTGGACATTACTTTGCTACTAGTCAGGCATCCATTGCCTGGATGGAGTTGTCGTTGTGACCCATGAACATTTCTCTACTGCCTGTCGGGCATCCATAGCCCCGATAGAGTTGTTTGCACACCCACACAATTGCCTCATTTCCATTTCTCTCTTTCTTTTATTTTTATATATTTTATTTTCAATTCTCTTTCTCCTACTAAACTACATAAACATCGAGGCTTACTGTGGGTTTGGAATCACAGTGGTCAGTGGAGCAGACTTGAGATTTTTCACTTGTTGGATCATCATAATGACCATGGTACAGTTCCTCACAAATAATTTAACATGTGTTTTGTGTATGATCTGAGATGAGTGTGAAAGGATTAAATCAAGGGTCATGTTCTAGGTCAATTCGTAGTTCGCATAAGGAAACCACCCCACATAAGCAATCAGATATCCCTAGTTGGGAGTGAATATTTATCTAGAGAACACAAAGAGCGGGCAAAAAAGTGAACCGTCCGTCAAACCTAGCATGACCACCACACCAGAAACAAAGGAGCACACTCAACAAAACAAGATGAGTGGGAGACAACCAAACAAAATCAAAGCGAAGTAGCGAAACAGAAAAAATGAAGGAAACCTAAACTAACCTATATACATGTATTTACAAAGGCTAGCTCGGGGGAGCTCAAGCAAGGAAGTAATGCTTGAGGTGTTGCCCATTGATAGGTAATGATACGTCTTCACCTATTAGTGTCTTGAGGAAAAAATCATTATCTCCTAAAATTTAAAAGATTTGAAAGGGGCTAGGCCAAAGCTTGTCGAATTTGTTATGTCCCCCTTTCTTTTCATGGGCCTTGTCCCAACATAATACCAAACCAACAATTCTAAAGGCCTTAATTTTGGCTCGTTGGTCAAACCACCTTTTGACCACAACCTGATGTTTGGAAAAAATTTCAATGGCTTGGTCATGGAATTCTTCTAGGTGGAGCAGTTCAACTAAACGAACTTCTGGACAATCCCCTTCTTCATAAAAGGTGTGATAAATTGGAGGGTAGGGATTTTTAAGTGTATGGGAAAGACAAGATCCAAGCCATAAATGAGGTGGAACAGGGAATCACCCAGGGAGGCCTTGTGGTGTGTATGATCTGACCAAAGGGAAAAAGGCAGCTGGGTGTGGGTATGTGCAGGATCATGATGGGCCACAAAGTGGCAATATGTAAGTGATGTCATGGCCGATGTGGTTGACTACTTTTTATTACCCAAAATTGATGAAACAAAAAGGGTTTTTAAAGGAGATTCTCAACTTTCCACCAATACAAATTATGCTTTAATTTGAATTTAATAAATAATTATTATTCATTTTCTATTTAAATTACAACTAAAGTCCTGATTGATAGGCTAATTCAAAAACATCTATAGTTTTCAAATGGTATCACATTTTTTGAATCCAAAACATAAGTCACATTCTATCTTTCACATACTATAGGATTAAAAAATAAAAATTGAATTTCATAAATTTTTGACCAACTTAAGGTGGTCAAACATACGAGGTTTTATATTTTTTAAAAGTTGTAATAAAAAAATCATAATTAATTATTTAATTGGAAAAAAATTACAAAAAAATATGTATCACATCGGGACATGAGTCCTCTAATTATATCTAAAATATTATAAACAAATCTTATAATTTTATTATGGTTATGGTGGTCAGGAAGACACCTACTTATTTTTTCCCTGAAATTTAAGTACTATTGCATTGAAATTTCAAATTTTCACCAAATAGATTTTTAAAAAAAAAAAACCTCATAGTTTAGAAACTACATTCAATTTTCTATAGATTCTATTCTTACATATTTTTTAAATAATATAGATTATAAGTTATTCATTTTTTTACATCAAGTTGCCTAAGTCTGATTTTTTGAATTTTCATCACTACTTAAGGGCCTGTTGTTTCCATGATGATCCTACATATACCCATGTGCCAGTCTTTGGGGTTCCTATCAAGCAACTTGTTAATTAAAGTGATCAAGTTCTTGTTTGTCGATTCAGCTAGCCCATCACCTTTAGGGTAGTAATTTCATGAAAAATTAAGGGAAATACCATAATCAAAGGCCAAAATAGAAAAGTTGAGTGAGGAGAAGGTAGGGACATTATCACAAACAAGGGCATAAGGGGAGCCAAAGTGATTTAGAATAAAACTTTCAAGAAAATTAATGACTACCCCAGTTGTACATTGCCTACATGCAATCGCTTTTTTCCATCTAGTAAAATAATTAGAGGTGGTTAGGATGTACCTATGGCCCATAGAGGATGGTGGGCTTACCAAACCGATGAATTTGAGACCCCATTGTGTAAATGGTCTTACCTCCAGAACTAGTTGCAATGGGATAACATTTCATTCTCTAGTTGCAGTAGTCTGACACATGCGGCACATTTAGACATGACTGTGTCCATCCATGAATAGTTTCAGCAAATAGTACTTGACCCGCAAGATTTGATGACCAATGGAGGGGCCTGAATGATGACCGGTACCAAATATGTCATGAAATTATTTTAACACTCGTGCTGCCTCTTCTTTTCCAAGACATTTGAGGTAGATCCCTTCATGATTCCTCTTGTATAGTATAGACCCTAAAAACATGTAGTTGTTGATTTTTCAGTCAAAGAGAATGTTTTTGGACTCCCTACAGGTGAGGCATGAAGGAAAAGCAATAGTGTGGAAATGCTTTCCTAATGCTAAAACCACAGAGGAGAAGTGCAAAGACTAGTTTTAAAAATTTAAAACACTTAAGATGAACGCATACAGGATGACAAGAGTAACAGAAATAAACGATCACAAAGATAACACCAAATTTATGTGGGAAAACCCTTATAGGAGAAAAAATACACCACACCAAGCTAAATCAATTTGTATTGAAGTAAAAATAGTTTACATACAA
The DNA here is from genome assembly GCA_007115665.2 of Sequoiadendron giganteum. Lineage (NCBI taxonomy): Eukaryota > Viridiplantae > Streptophyta > Pinopsida > Cupressales > Cupressaceae > Sequoiadendron > Sequoiadendron giganteum. The sequence goes on along the minus strand of VCHN02000014.1, from coordinate 48,608,474 downwards.
AATTACAGACTTTACTTGAATATGTTAGCTCTCAGCAGCATTTAGTCAACCTCTTCACTATTCCAATGCTATTACCGCAAATAATGAATCACACTTTTTCTAGCTTAGTCTTTATGCCTATGTATCTGACTGTTACAAGTCTTACATCACATTTATTCCTTACCAACCAAATGGGTGTCTTAATTATACACCTCTTTCTGACATGCAAAACCAATCCTTGACCAACCGCCTTGCAATCACACATCGGGCCACCCAACAATTACTTTTGTTTGCCATAATCGAATTTTGTCAACCGTCGATCGAACTTTGTAGTTAATGCACATATCACTTTCACATATTTAAACATTCGAACAATGATAATTGAATACAACAGTGATGTAAAATCAATGAATGAGATTGTGCCATGTGTTGCCAAACCATTCATCCATTGCTTTGACTATCAAAGCAGTCAATTGTGCCCCGAGAAACACCTACTGAGCTACCATGGTATAGCCTAATGACCACCATGGTATGGCAATAACTATCTGATCGCCCGACCATCATCATAGCCGAGGCCCACCATGACATGTGTACGTTGCTAGTTCTCTTTCAAGGAATCTAAAACCGCATTCACAATATTCCAATAGCTTCTGCTGAAACGTTGAAACGTGTCAGGAGCCGACAATACCCTATAGTAATAACTTGGGACCCACCATGCGAGGTATGAGACAAGTGATCACCGCTGATCAAATTGCCATGCATCAACTGCTCAGGCAATTCTGCCTGACTCACAAAGTCCCATCGGTACTCACCTCAAAAGGGCGTGGAACAGAGCGAGCACTATTGGATTAAAAACATCGCACCTATAGATGCAAGTGTCGGCATATCAGTGACGCATTGCATTGCCTCCCACTGATAAGCGTCTATTCCAGTGATGAAGGTGAGGTAACTACACTGGTACATCAGTGAGATAACGTGTTGTCTCCCACCAATATGTGAACGTTGCACCGATGAAGCCGAGGAAAATTGACATAACACTCTACCAACTCCAAGCCCATCGGCCCATCGCTGTAACACCTGTTGGAGTCTCACTGACCAGACAAATTCTTGGTGACCAGAGACCAAAATGACCACATGAGAACTCCATGGTGTAGTGATAAAGGCATAAACTTCTCAAGCCTTTAATAAAGGTCGAAGCTATTAAATTTAGGCACATTTTCCAACAAGGTGAGCACTTATTGTGCAATAGATAGTAGATGATGTTGTCATACCATTCTCCAGGGGAGACATCTTCAAGTTGATATTACTAGACCATGAACTCGGGTCTAGCTTCAAGTAGTGTTTCAGCTATCGTACGAGTGAGTGTCTGCACCCTTACTAATTTCATCAGTTGAATCTCCATGTCATATTCCTATAACAAAGTGACTCATTTTTCTTTTCTTTCACCTAACTCATTCTACATCACTAATGTTTTTACAGTCGGATCAGGCACTATGGCGAACACCTTGTTCTACAAGATGTAATGTTTGAATTTCTTGACTCTTATAACCAAAGCATATTATTTCTTTTCCATGTTGTAGTACCTTAGCTCAACATCTTTTAACAAAGCACTCATAAGGGCAATAGGGTGCTCACTTCCTTCATCATCTTTTTGAGTCAATATTCTAGCACAAGAATGGTTTGAAGTAAATGAGTAGATGTATAATGGCTCTAGGTAGTCTGGGTTGACTAGTACGGGTGCATCAACAATTGATTTCTTGATTTCCTTCAAGGCCTACTTTTCCTCCAGCGTCCACTCGACTTTAGTATCCTACTTCAACATGGCATTTAGTGGCTTGACTCTTTCAGCAAAGCCAGTGATGAATTTCCTGATGAAATTTATCTTTCCATAGAAAGATTTCAACTTTGTTTCTTCCTGGCAACTGAATTTTTAGGATTGCTTGAATACACTCGGGTTCTATTGAGATTCCTCTCTCTAAAATCACATGCTCGAGAAGCTCACCCTTAGTAACCCTGAAGATGCACTTCTTTTTATTCAAGGGAATTCCAAATTCCCTGCACTTTTGGAAGACCTTACATAGATCAGTGACATGATCGCCTCGCTTCTTTGAAACCATTGTGAGATCATCCATGTAGATGATAATGCACTTTTCTATTAGATCTTTAAAGGTGATATCCATTGCATACTAGAAAGTGGTGCCGGTGTTGATGAGTCCAAATGAAATCCTTCTATACGCAAAGGTTCCCCACTTGGTGGTGAAAGATATCTTATGCCTATCCTCATATTGCACCATTACCTGGTTGTACCCATAATATCCATCTAAGAAAGACATCATTTGAGAACCATTGACTATTTGAATTATTTCATCTAATTAGGGTACTGGATAATTGTCTTTCTCTTAAGCCTTGTTCAAGTTGCAAAAATCTACACACAATCTGATTTCTCCATTCTTCTTTCTCATCGAGACCAAATTCACCACCCATATGGAGTGTCTAATTGGAAATATAATTTAGGCAGACAACAAATTTTGAACTTCCTTGTAAATTATAGGTTCCAATAATGCATTGATAGGACGTTGTCTTTGTCGAAATGGTCTCATGTCTAGATTAAGAGGAATGGTGTGTGTGATGATCGATGTGTCCTACATCTTTAAATCCTAATAGATCCGAGAAACTACATCATGGTACTTTCATAAGGAATCAAGCATCCCTTCCTTTTCTTTAGGCATGCACACTCTGCAAATGAACACATTCTTAATTTCCTTAGTTGTTCCAAGATTATGAGTGTCACACTAATTATTGATGGAATCCCTCTTTGCTTGGTGATCCTAATCTTTGATCTGATCCAAATAAAATATCCACTAAAGTTAGACCATACCCCTAGGAATTGTGTTGGTCTTGAGGTTAATGACTTCTATATCTAATTCAGACTCTTCAAGCTTAGCCTCATCAATTATCTGAGTTGCAAACACATTGGAACTAGTGATTAAATCCAAGATGTGCTTATCAGTTCGATCTTTTGGTGCAATGACAATTGTAGGGCCAACAAAAAATTAAAATTTGGTAACAATGTATGGCATAGACAGGGTGGAAGTTGTGTGTTGGAATAATGTGTAGATTAAACAAACAGTAAATTAACACACCCAGGAGACATTAGATTGAAAGAAAACTAATCTAGAAAGCATAAATGAAAACTCTAATGACAACAGCTTCTTCAAATTCATCCCATCGTCCTCTATCTCCAAGGATTTGATAAAAGATGTTGGCTCTCAGTTGTGTAAGCAACAGCTTGTTGAAATGGCAACTTAGGAGAACGAGATTGATTAAAAATGCATATTCATGACTATATGATTTAAGCTATGAAATTGAAATGCTTATTGATGCTACAATGTTGATAATACTGAAATGCAACTATAATAACTACGTATGAAAGCTAGAATTCGAGGTCCTCTTTTCAACTCACAAGAGGGTTGTATTTATAGATTTTCGAAGGCAAGAATCCAATTGGCAAGGATCAACAGTTGAGTTCAAACCTGTTAAGATGAACGATGAGAGATCGAGAAGTTGAAAAAAAGATGGAATTTTAAGAGACAAATGGAAGATGTTTCCATAATTTACATAAATAAATATATAATAATGTGTGAGAGATGATAAAAGGCATTTTAATTAAATATATAAAATATTTAATTAAATATGAAAAGATGAAAGTTCTAATTAAATATTATAGAATATTTAATTATGGAGGAAGGAAGGATTTTAATTAAATATTGGAAATATTTAATTATAAGAAGAGTGAAGAATTAGAAAGTGTTTTAATTAAATATTGGAAATATTTAATTAAATGTGAAATGAAGAATATCATTTAAATTTAGAATTTAAACTTGTGATAATTAATATAAATAAATTGTGAAATCTATTTAATTAATTAAGAGGAAGATAGCATTAATTAAATAAACTTATTTATTTAATTAAACTAGAAGAATTGGAAAAATGATCAATATAAATAAATAATTAAATTTATTTATATGTAGATGACTTAAAAATATTAATTAAGTAATTCATATTTAATTAATTAATAGGTTTGGTTAACCGTGACCATTTTTAGATGTGTACATTTTGGATGTGTGAATTTATCTACACTATGCGCTATACTATGGCTCATACGTGTGAAACTAGGACATAAAAAATCTAAAAATTGCAAAAAATGCGAAAAATCATCAAAAACAATTTACGAAGAGGATCAGGTCGACTTACCGGAGGTCCGTACACAGTTGGTCTCTGATACCGGCAGTCTCGCTCGAATCTATGGCACTCATAATGGATCGGCATTGCTAATATCTCTATCAGAGCTCTGAAATCTACCAAAGGTTACTATTCAAATGATAAAGACTTTTCACCTTTTCCACCTTTTAAGGGGGTAAAAATGTGAAAATATTCAAATTTATACTATGCAAAGTGCTATTTTAAGAGTAAAATCGCCTACATCTCTCTGAAAATCATCAACATCCTTTCCAAACATCCTCATTATCATTCAAATCATGTGATTTATCTCTTGAGGGGGCATATAGCATTGGTAATTCTAAATTCTGGGGAAAAATTCTTTGAAGCAATGTGTAAAACACATCACTTCAAAGAGGGGAAAAATGTACACATCTAAAAATGGTCACGGTTATTCAAACCTGTTAATTAATTAAATATGAATTTTTTAATTAATATTCTAAAGTCCTCTACATATAAATAAATTTAATTATTTTTTTTTTTTGTTCAATTTTCCAATTCATCTAGTTTAATTAAATAAATAAGTTTATTTAATTATTATTTTTTTTCCTCTTAATTAAGTTAAATAAATTTCAATATTTATTTATTTAATTATCATTTCAAAACAATGAAATATTTTGATTTCATCCCATATTTAAATATTATATATTTAAATATCTTTTTCACCCCACTTAATTAAATATTGTAAAATATTTAATTACCTTTCTTTTTCACTTCCCACATAATTAAATATTAATTATTTAAATTATGGAAACTTCTATTTGCACATGTCACAAGAAATTTTTGAGGCCTTTTGAGGCCAAACAACGACAAAGGTTGAAGGGTGTTGGATGCTTGAGCTAAGGCATTATGAGTATCATTTTGGGAGCAAGGGATCAATTGAATATTGAATGCATCTAAGCTCTCTAAGAGATCCCATACCCTATGCCTATAATTTTCTAGCCTTTTGTCATGGCAGTAATATACTTTCCTAACTTGTTTTACTACTAACTCTGAGTTACCAAAGGCTTGCAACATCTTGACCTTCTTCCTTAGGGCCATCAAAAGATCATGGACTAATTCTTCATACTCTGCTACATTATTCGTACAATAAAATTGAAGAATATCAGCAGTGAAGTAGGTCTTACCTATGGGACTGATAAGTTCAAACCCAACTCCCACTCCTTGCTTGGACTTAGACCCATCAAAGCACAACATCCAAAACTTGGAAGGCTCTTTAATTTTAGGGTTGATCAAACATTCATCTTTCTTTGCTACATGCTTTCATTTGTGATTCTTGGGGTGGGAATAGACTTAACATTAATGGTGTTAGGTTGCTTAGTTCAGGGCTCCTTCTTCAGTGAAACTTGTCCACTGATATGAGAAAATGTTGTTTGACAAAGGCAACATTCAAATTGTGAGTGGGGAGCATTGTGGACTCTATACCAACAAGGTAATAGGATCTCTTAGAAATCCATCCTCGATCCTAAGCTGAGCTGATCTTGTACACATTTTTCAATAAACTCTTGGAATCCATCTAATAACCCCAAATTGTTGTCTTCGTTGAATTCCTCATCGTCTGACTCAACCAACATCTCAGTGCTCTAGGGAATATAACTCAAATCAGCAAGAGGGTTGCATAACACCAAGAGAACCTCTTCAGTCATCTCTTTTTCTTGGGGCTCTGATTCTTCTTGGTATGCCATGGGAGAATAATTACCCAACCCCATTTTAGAAAACAACACTTCATTGGTGTTGTTGTACTCTGTGATCATAAATTTCATGCACAACTCCTGATCTATACAGATCTGATTTGGTAGTCCTGTCCATGGCAACCACATGTGGAAGAAGTCAGTTGTATCATATCCGTTCAACACCCCAGTGAATTCTTTTCCTAGTATTATGCCACACGTGTTCGGGATATCTACCACCTAAATATCAATAACTTGCTAGACTCTTGGGTCTGCGACAATCTGCATGGGGATTCGATTTGTTTCCCCAACTATGTTCACCTCTAGTCTGTCCAACTGGGTCACCTTCTACTTGGAAGGAGGGGAATTTTCCCAAAGCCTTACATATGGTGAGAGGAATAACATTAGCTGATGCTCCTGAAATAAAGAAGATACTTATGTATATTTTTCTCAAATATTTTGATGGTAGTGAGAAAGGGAGGCATTTCTAAATTTCCCTAGAATAATCCCCTGGGTGTGTTAGCTTGAGCCACCTAATTTTTGTCTTTCTAATTGGTGTTATCCCTGGTTTGTACTTGAATTTTTTCTTTGGTAGGCTTCTTCCCTATTTGTTGATTTGAGGGGGCATCCTTTTTCTTTACCACGATTTCTTGGATTACAGGCTCAGGTTGTGATTCATCAAAAGAGACTCTCTTGACAGTTATCTCTTGTGTTGAATTTGAAGAAGAAGTCTCATTAATCACTCTAAAGAGGAATTCCTAACTATTGGGACTTTAAGCATTTCGAAGGCAAACAAACTTATTCTGACCTTCTTGAATTCTTTAGCTAAATATTCGCCCATTTGCTCAATTTCAAACTCAAAGGATTTTCCTTCAAAAGAGCTAGTGGATTGTTTTTGCATTTGATTTGGTTATTTTTCTTGTTAAAGTATTGTATTGGGCACATGGGGGTAACCTATATTGTTGTTGGAATTTGCATCAGCTGGGGTGCTGAAGTTATTAGGTAGAATAGAGATCGTGAAAGGCCCTCATGCTTGCCTATTTCTTAAATTATATGAGGTCACTCTTTGATGAAACATTCAAAAATTTTCCTCACATGACTCATCTTCATCTATTGGACCATTATCTACTAAGATAAAAATTCTGGATAAAGTTTCTTCATTACTTACCTCTTTTTCTTCTTCATCCTTTGTGGTAGCGATCTCCCTTTTAGGCAAATTTATTTCACTTCACGGGAATGGAACTTGATTGACTACGAGAAAAAAATAATCACAAGGCTCATATGGGACTATGTCTCAGCACCCAACACTATCAATCACGTTTTGGACTTCTACTTGAAATTTTTTAGCAATTGTCTAGAATTCAAGGCAATCCAATTCAGAGTGCCTATTTTTTTTATGGATCTGGCACTATCCAGACAAAGCTACCTCGAATAAGTATACTCCACTTGTCATTTTATCTATGTTTTCTGGTTGGTCTAGAGGGGTGGGAATGCCTCCATTATTTGGCCTTACATTCCATGTTCAGTTCTACTACTGTGAAGGCCTCCTTTAAAAGTTCTAGTTGGAATTATGTCCCCTTTCATAATTCTGCCTAGATGAGGCTCCTGCATCACAGTTATCTTTGTTATCCCTATTGAGGTTGGCCCAGATGTTGTGTTGAGAAGCTTACAGTTGGTTGCTTTGATTTCCTAGGTGTTTCATCTTCGTACACATTTTTCTGATCATATTTTTCAGTTCATCTAGCCAATCCTTCTCTGTATGACTCAGTTGGGATCCCTAGTTCTAGAGGAAAACCAATTGTGTTGTTGGCTAGTTTTGTTGATCTTGCATGTATTTGGGCCCTTGTAAATATGAAGGTACTTGGGGCAACTGAGGATAGACCTATTGTTGTTGTAGGTGCAAGTATTGATGCGCTAGGGGTACCTGATTCATGGGTGATCCTAGATGAGGAACCATGGGTAGCTGTGGAACCTAGTTCATAGGAGGTGTTTGGTGTTTCAAGGCCTGAGTAAGTCCCTAAACTTGCATTGGATGGGAAATCGGTCCCAAAGAAGGCAGCAGACTAGAAATATTTTTCCCCAAGTTAGTGCTAGCTATGACCGCCTCAATAAAGGCATCTATCAACCAGGCGGATGGTAGGCACAATCTTGTTACCAACATAGTGGTGAGGTTGTCTAAGGAATAATAATAAACTAGGATGGTTCTAGCATTGTTGAGTACATATGGAGCTTGCAATCTCATGCATTCCTGATGAAATCGATCATTAAAGGAGTTGATTGGTTCTTTGACCTCCCTACGAATGGACATGAATTGTTGATACAATTCAGAAGAAATGATTGGAATCTTGTATTTTTGTAAGAAGGAATTATTCAAGAGGTTCCAAGTGGTGATAGATCCTATTGGTAGATTAATGTACCAATAGAAGGCCTCTTCCCCCAATGAATAAGGGAAAAGTCAGCAAGCCACATCCTCATGATTGATCTACATTTCTTTCAATGTTGTTTTAAATATTTTGATATCTTCTTCTTTCTTCGCTCCTATTTGAGCCCATGCTAGGATAGCCTCTAGTCTCTCCTTGGGATCCATGGGAGCGGGGGTCTTCTTCTATAGCTACTTTTCCATCCACTCGGGCATCTGAGATCCCTCCCTTGGTGATTCATGATCATTTTCTTCTCTCTGAGTATGTTGGATCTCCCTTTCTTCATGGTTTGAAGCTTCCTAATATGTTTTCTCTTCCTCTTCTTCATCTGAGTCTCAAACGAATATGGTATTTCCTTCTTGTGACTCAACAGCAGCTATGTTTTCTTTGGGGCTCTCTTCCCCTTCGGATTCTTTTTCTTCTTCCTTCCTAAGCTCTATATGATGTTCTTCCTTAGGGCTTCTTTTTATTTCAGCCTCTTCTTTAGGATTATCTTCTTCTTCAGTCTCGTTTTGATTTCTTCTCCTCTTCCCTCTCAAGAGGTACTTATTCTTGTTGGTCGAGGCCTTGATCTTGTTCCTTGGTCAAAGGCTCTATAGATACCTCCATGTCTTCATCTATTTCTTTATTTTTCTTGGAAGACTTCCTCTCAACTTTCTCTCCAATATCCTTGAGTTGTTTGGATAACTCCTCCTCAAGTTCTTGGTCAGAGGACTCTACTATGTACTTGGTGTTGTGTTTTTCGACATCTTCCTTTGAGGATTGTGAAATTTATTCTTCATATATCACCTCATCAATGATCAAGTTTTTATATTCTAGATTCTCATGGTAGTCATCCTTGATTAGATCATCAAGTTCATCATCTCCCTTTTGGGCTTCCTCCCTCTCTCATCTCTCCAATTCTTCTAAGATTTGCAATGCCACCTTCATTTTGGTTGGCTCTGTCAAAGGAGGAATAGGGAGACCAACAACAGATTGAGCTAAAGAAACCTGTAATGCAGGGTTCATTAGTACTCCAGAGAACTCTATAGGGATATTCTGCATATGTCAGGAAAAGGCCTCTCGAAGAGTGAGGGTAAGCATTGTCGTTGTGGAGGATAGAGGAACTATAGTTGATGGAGACATTGAGGAGGATGAAAGTGGGGAGGTTGTTGTAGAGGAGGAGTCCCTCACCATAATAGGTGTAGTGGACGAGGTGGAGGCAAGGTGAACTGAGATGTCCACCATGGACGGGGAGGAGATGGGTAATGCTTGAGATGTTGAAGCAAGAGTAATAGTAGTGGCGATGGTGGTGGAACCAAGAGTAGATGTGTCAGGTGGTGACTTAGGTTGCTCAACTTCTTCTTCTTCTCCTTCATGCAATGGATCCTTTGGGATCATGGGCATCTTAGAGAATCCACCCGACTTCTTTTCTTTCTTTGAGGTCTTGCCCTCTAAATCCTTCCTCAAGTACACTTTATGATTTGCTTGGCATTATGATACTTTGTTTCTTTTTCTTGACTTGGTGGTCGGAGGAGATTTTGGAGCCTCCTCAATTGGGGCAACAACAATCCCACTATCTTTTTCGCTCTCAAGCTCATCTTCGAGCTCCCCATAGGTTAGAGTAGCTCCTTGAAGCTTTAACGAAGAAATTTAACCATCGACCCATTACATTGTCCTATGCTCCAATGGATTCATTAAGAGATCAAGTTCGTTGACCTCTTCATTACAATCTATAAGGGGAAATGAAAATTTGGTGACAACATCAATTCTTGAATCTATAACAGTGTTCTCATCTTCAAAAATCTAATCCAACATTGGGAATTGTTTCACCATCTTCACAAAGTAAGCAGTCATACACATATAGTGTCTCATGCATACCTCCTTATCATTTTGGAATTTGGCCCAAGAATATTTAACGTTATGCAAATGGGTGTATTCCTTCCCAAAAAATCTTTTCAACTTGTCGTATGGGTCTATCCTTGGTTGGGGAGTGTGGAGGCACAAATTGTACTCAATGATCTCCTTCTAAAATTATTTAACACATTAGGCAGTTGGGAGAACATACATTCCCTGCTTTAATGTGAGAGGATATGGTATTTTTTCTTGGTGTTTTCTAGAAAGTAGAGTATGTGCATTTTATAGCTGCCTTGAAACTTCCAACAAGATTAACAGGTTGTTTGGATATTGGGCTAGCTTGTATGGCCTTTCAATGAAGCCTTCAGTTTGGATGTAGGTGAATTTAGTGAGCTGAATGAATAGGAATTCAAACCTATGAATGAATGCATGGGAATTTTTCTTAACTCTTCTCTCAAAATTCCCTCTGAGAAGTCTAATAACGTACCCAATAAAGGCATCATTCACCTTCTAGTATTCTTTTTTGAAATTTTGGTATTGGAGTTGTGGATGCATGTCATATAATTTCAACTCTTTTCCTGGGGTTGTGCTTTGTGCAAAAAATAGTCCCCTATAAGGAAAGGGATCGGCCTAAAGGTAGACCAAATAGGAGGTCATATAAAACTGGGAGGTCTTCTTGACCGCTAGGAATTGCTCATGCAAGTTGTTATTGATCATCCCAACCCAGTTAAACTTGGTTGTTCCTATAATAATATCTTCTATAAAGTAGAACATCCAGCCTTAGATGTAGGTTATAGTTGGGATGCCCATGCTAATTAGCAAGGTTACCAAGTCATGGTAGTCTTCATAAAAATCACTCATGAACAGCTCCTGAGGCACCTTGTTTTTGTTGCCCCTCTTCTCTTTTAACCAGTATTGCTTGATCAATTTATTACATTTTAGGGGACCTACCTTCCACATACTCTCTTCATATTCCTTTTTTTCTGCTTCATAGGGTCAAAGGTAGGGATGTGAAATTTTTTCCCTATGGACCTGGTAGATAGGTTTGCCAACACCTTAACATCATGGTCCATAATCCTTCTACTTTTCTCCTGATATGATTCTTTGTAAACCATTACCAATTGAGGGGCCACAAGAGCTGGTGGGAAACTAGATGTCTTATCCAAACCAATCTTTTTGATTTTCTATGCATTTTCCAAAGTGGGGTTGGCGATGACCCTCTGTCTAAATTCATCTATATTGATCTGTCCAAGGTTGGTGTCTATAATAGTATCCCACTTGGTAGTGAGCTTGGAGGTGACCTCTACTCCCTAAAATCAATACTTCATTTGATCTTTATCTTCCTGTCCTCTCAACACTTTGGTGGATTTATTCCCGTTTTCCTTCTCTGTAGATGCCCCCAATGGTCCTACAACCGATTCCATAAATCCTGCAAGCAAAGGCACAATAAGCATATTCATGTATAAAATAAGGGGAGCATTAGTGAAAACCTACAAAGTAGATGTTAGATCAAGTAATTCATTCATCAAAAATTATAATATCCATTAAAAGTCATCATTTTCCTTTCTTTTGGGGGAGATAGAGCAATGCAGGCCTAGGGATGCGGGTTTCCCTAGGCTGGCAGCTGTTTTGGAGGAGGCAATAGTAGATAGTGAAGAGGGCATGACGACCCATGTGTAGCCACCTGCATCAATATCTCCACACTATTAGTGGGGTCCACCAAGGTGCTAGGTCATTTAGACATGTGGGTTTGGTCATTCTAGAAGTCCTTGGGGGGGTTACGTCAGTCACTTTGGCATGTGGGTCCAGAGGTTGTGGGAGCAGAGCTCATGAAGGTAGTTTGGAGCTTCACCATTTTAAAATGGCCTCAGCATGGAAAAAACCTATAGATGGAGTCCTGTAATGTGGGACCCATAGGTAGGAATGACGACGTCATTAAGCTTCAAAGTTCAAGTCCTTCAAAAGGATGCGGGTAGGAACTCACAAGATGTAGTTAGGCAGCGACCATTTGGGGATGGTAGAGATGAGATGATGGTCTGTACTACCAAGTCCACATGAGGCATCATCATGCAATATTTAATCAAGGAGAGTCAAATCGCTCTGGAAGGTTTAGACCCCACAAGGCGAGAGGCAGATTAGGCTCAGATGTTCAAAAATGGACATCAAAGGTCGATAGCTCGTAGATGGTCATCTGTAATAAAGTGCCCACTCCCAATATTTACTTACTGATTTTTTGTGTGAAGGAAACTAGAGGGAGACAAATGATGTGAAGTCCACAAAGTGGATAGGTGAGAGTAGTTGGCTGTTAAGAAATGGTGAAGACCATGGGGAAGCCCATAGATAGACACCTATAGTGCTTCATATGCAATGAAGTCCATCCTTAGGTAAATTTTGGGCAATTGGGACAACGATAGAGAAAGTGGGGTCCATGAGGAAGAGGGAAGCAAGGGTTTCACCATTTGAGATGGTCATTGAAACAAAAATGAAGCAATGGCAGAAACCCACGCCAAATGTCCCGTGGTCATAGGTTTAATGATTCACTGGAGCGATAGACAAGGGTCCCACAAAACTCGCTAGGCAGAAGGTCGGGGTCAAATAGTCATTGAGAAATGGTGAGAGGAAGGGGGCCATTCATTTGTGGAAACTTGCACTCGTGGACCCGCAGGGTTCATGAGGATCCCCGCTTAACTTATGATTTTCATCTAGTTCAATAGTGATGACGAGGAGGTGGCATCTACTTGCATGCATGGGGCCCAACAAGGGTGATGACTGGAATTTGAAGTTTGTCATTCAGAAAGCTAAGGCAATGACAGTGGGTGACCCATAGACAAAATGACCATGAAGGCCCTAGTCAAGAATGATGATCGAGGTGCTAGGTTCTACATGGCCCGAAATGACCAACTTTCAAAGGGTTTTCAAATTTCAAAATGTGGGTATTGCGTAGAATTTAGTATTCTAGATGGTTTCAAGGTTTTCCTTTTCAAGATTTTAACAAATTTGCAAAACTCAATGAAAAACACATGACTAGGGTGGCAATGAAAAACCTACCTGGATATCCCACAAGAACTTGTAAAGAATCTGAAGGCTATGACATTTGAACAGCAACAAGATCACGCAAGCATAGAGGTGGTGATAGAAGGCAGAGCTTTGATAAGTTCAGAAGGAATTTCAGTGAAAATGACATGTCATCTTCACTATTTATAGGATTTTAGCCATTAAATTCCCACATTTAATGCTAGTATGATAGTCAGTGGTGGGAAAGGCGAAGCCTGTGGGGCAGGTGACAGTTAGGAGTTCGTCATTTAGAAAATCGAAAAAGGGAACGAAAATGAAATATGTGGGTCCCATAGTGCGGGTGGATGCACCAACTCTTCCACTGTGGGGACGACAAAAGATAAATAGAATTCCACAGAGAGAAACCCGCAAGGGTGGACCCACACCAGGAAAAGATGACAATTTTGAGGACTTAAGGAAAACTACCAAAGGAACTCTGTGAAGGAAGAAGACCTGAAAATTTCAAGAGTGGTGAAACTTGGTCAACTTAAGATTGTAGCTTTAGGACTCATTGACCACTTGGGACTCAAAACAAGGGGCACACAAAATGAGAAAAAGGAAAAATCAGCTCGATGAAAGAAGAAAGAGAGGGTCCATGTTCCAAATGGGGCGTGTGTGTTGTAGGCACAACAATAGGATTGTCAAATATCTCAATCATGAGATCTCTTAACACCAACATGTCCTCACAAATGGCATTTTCATAGTCATTCACAATTGTAGCATTCTCACAAGTAGGGGAAATGTTGGTGGAGGAATGTAAACAAAGTAACGTGGTGGAAATGATTTTATTTTTTGTTGTTATACTATCTTTCGAAGGGGAATGAGGAGAAGGATAAACAATACCTTCATGATTCTCAATGACTGCATCTTCTTTCACCAAGATACCTTTGTCACTAAAAGGAGAGGTATTGGGAAAATAACAATTATGATCGTCATGAATTTCCATGCTTGTATCTTCTTCTATCACATCATTCCGACAAATAAGGGAGATAGGAGGGGGTGTAGATTGAAGGTAAGCATCAACATTTTTAGTTTATTGCACTAAGAGACTTATGACGAGGAAGTTTATTGAATGAATGATTAGTATGTTTATTGAATAAAAAAATTTTCGCAAACTTGTTAAATATTGAAACTAACATTTCTGAACAATTATCTATGCAAACTAAAAATGCAATAAAAAGACTTAGAATGAAATGCAAATTTTTAGATTTCAAACATGGTAATTTAATTATTACACTATGCAATGATCTAAAAATTAAGTGTTGAAAATGCAAATTTAGAATTAATCAATGCATGAAATAGAAAGTGAACCCACTGAAATAGATAACCAATGGCAATAAAAATAAGTGCAAAAAAAGCTTTTAAATGTTGTTAAATGCAATTTTAGATGTGCACTAGGACTGATTTTACCAAAAGAGCGTATGAGTCCCAGTGAGGGTTATTTTTCACAATTTTCAATAAATTTTAAGTTATTTTTATGCTTTTTGGTTTGGGTGGTCTATAAACTATATGTAAATGCAGTTTTCAGATGTTTTTCAATGATTTGAGATGAAAAAATGCAACCTATATGGATTTTCACTAATGCAAAAATTAGAAACCCTAGAATGCCAATTAACTAATGTAAACTCTAATGCAAAGTTAATGCAAGCTAGATCTAGGATGATGATGGACTCCAAATCAGAAAATGAATTGTTCTAAATGTAGGTTCACCAAAATGTAAGATAGAATTTTGTTACCCCAAGGGTTTTAGGACCTAGGGCAACAAAATTTCAATACACCACATTCAAGGATGCCTTAGAGATCTCAATCAAATGATGATAATAGGAGAAAGAGATCTACTAAGGGACTATCCTAGGGTATGTTCAGAAATTAATGAGGGGTTCACCACTAAGCTAGGGCTTGGAAACATGTATGAAATGCAATATCTAATGAAAAAGCCTAGTGATACATGAAACTTGAACAAATTACTTATAAATGCAAATAAATCAAAACAAAAAATTGGAAAATTATAGAGAAGTACATGGAAACTTGAAGATGACTAGATGAGGCTCTAAAGTACTATAAATTCTAACTTTAATGCTAACTAGGAATCATACACCAAGCTGGGTGAATCAGTCCCAGATCTGGGTTTTTGGTCTGAAATGGGTTTCTAGAAAAAGGGAATCCAAATTTGCAAAAATCTTTAAAAATGACCTAAAATGGGACTCATTCACTAGGACTAGTGAATCAGTCCAGTTAGATTTTTCTAGAACTTCAAGGTCTAAATTTGGTCTTCAATGCTTGCTCTTTTTGTTCCACTTTATTTCCAGATCTAGAACTATTGATTTCAGACCTATAGGTGACTTTTTGTGAATATGACAACCTTGTGATGGCTTGACAACTTCTCTCAACTTTGCAACATAATATTCAAAGGATCTTCAAGTATTCAAAGCACCTATTTCTATAGTCACACAAAGAGAGAGAAAGAGAGAGAGAGAGAGAGTCACACAAAGAGAGAGAGAGGGAGGGGGAGGGAGAGAGAGAGAGAGAGAGAGAGAGAGAGAGAGAGAGAGAGAGAGAGAGAGTTGATTGTTAGGGAATAGGGGTTTGCCTTGGTCAAACCCCATATAGGTAATTAAACCAAACGATGAGATAATGAAATGAAGGTATGAAACATGAAGAAAAGAACATGAATCATGGACAATAATACGTTAAATGATGTCTTGTAAATTTGCAACTCAACATGAAATGGTCATAAAGGATGTAGATCTTGATCTTGATAATAGGTGTAGAACAATGCTTGATATTTGATCTCTAGTGCTACATCACAACACTGGCTCAATAAAATGTTTAATGCTTGATAACCTTTACATGATGATGGATCTTGGATTTCTACAACAATTGATGAAGAATTATGCTCTTAAATGCCTTATAAATGATCTTGAATGGTCTCTAGATGATCTTGCGAAGTCTTGGAATGCTTAACTCTTGAGTTCTTGGCTTGATATAATGAATTCTTATTGAAATAGTGGTTTGAGACCTCATTTATATATCCAATTCATCGAAACGATCTTTTATTAGATCCCAATGGTCGATATAGAATAAATTTGAATTTAGAACCCCATTTTCCCACTTAAAACCTTAAAAATAGGCCAAATAGTTCTCATATGCCACCTGTGGCATATAGGTCCCACCTGGATGGGACACATACACCCAAGATGGCATATGTGTCCCACAAGGCCTATTTGAAGAGAGAATATCAAGGAGTGAAGAAATTAAGTTTATATGAAGTCTATGTTGGGAATTTGGTTAAAACATGCCTTGTTCTACACAATATAATGTCTTAGGGGCCTATTAATGATTATATAAAGGTTTTAAATGCAAGAGGGCCCAAAATTCAATGTCAAAGTGTAAATAAATACACTTTACAAATTTAAATTAAGGCAAAATTAGGCCTATTTAGCTTAGAAGGGTCCAAAATCCCATGTGAATGTGTACAACACATTACAACACTAGATTAGGTCCATTTAGTTTACAATCCTCCAAAATCTAATGTAAAGGTGTAAATAAAAACACTTTACAACACTAAATTAATGAAAAGTTAGGTTTATTTAGCTTAAACAAGCCCAAGACCTAATGTGGATGTGTAAAGCACATCACAATACTAGATCAAGGTGGCCTTAAGTTCATTTGAACATTAAACATTCCCAAATTAACTGTGAAAATGTACATGACGACATACTTTGACACTACAACACCAAATAAATGTGGAGAGTGGAAAATGTGTATAGAATTAAGAGAAATCAATAAGATCATAGTCAAGTATAGATTCCCATTACCATGGATTGATGACATTATGGACTATTTGAGTGGAGCAAAGTATTTCACAAATATTGACCTAAAGAGTGGATATCATCAAATCAGGATCAAAGAAGGAGATGAGTAGAAGACTCCATTAAAGACTAATGAAGGGTTGTATGAGTGGTTAATGATGCCATTTTGAATAACCAATTCTCCTATCACCTTCATGAGGTATTGAAGAAATTCTTGGGTAAGTTTGTTTTTGTTTATTTGGATGATATTCTAATTTTAAGTAAGAATAGAGAAGAACATTTTTGGTGCATCAAACAAGTATTATAGAGGTTGAAAGAAGATAATTTTTTGATAAACATCAAGAAGTGTAGCTCTATGAAGAAAAAGTTGGTGTATTTGGGATTTTTCATTTTTGTTGAAGGATTGAAGATGGATCCTAAGAAGGATAGAGCAATTGTTGAGTTGCCTACACCTATGAACATTGGAGAGGAAAGATCATTTAATGGATTGGTAATTTTCTACCAAAAATTCATTAGGAGAATTAGTAGAATTTACACACCCATGACAAAAATAATGAGAGTAGATAGAGAAGACTTTAAGTGGACATATGGAGCACAAAGAAGTTTTGAATTATTGAAGCAAAAGGTGACAAAGCAACCAGTGTTAGCATTACCAGATTTTGATAGTATTTCAAGTTAATTGTGATGCCAACTAAAATGCAATAGGATCATTATTGAGTCAAGAAGGAAGACCAATATCTTATTTCAGTGAAAATTTGAATGATCCCAGAAGGAGATACTCAGTTAATGATCAAGAGTTCAATACCATAATTCAAGCATTGAAGAAGTGGATACATTACTTATTTCCTAAGGATTTTTTGTTGTATATTGATCATCAAGCCTTGTAGTATTTGAATAGTTGAGGTAATTTGAACCAAATACATATGAGATAGGTTGAATTCTTGTAGAGTTATATATTTTTGTTTAAGAATAGGAGTGGTAACTCAAATAAAGTTGCAGATGCATTGAGCAGGAGAAATAATATTTTAAAAAGAATGAAGATAGAAGTATTTGGTTTTGAAGAACTCAAGCACATGTATGTGGATGATACATACTTTTCTGAAGCATGGAAGGTATGTAAGGAACTAGTAGTGATAGATAGGAGCTAGTGGTTGATTTATTTCATTTAAGAAGATATGTTATTCAAGGGAAATAAGTTGTGTATTCCAAGGAGCTCCATGAAGGAGAATTTGATTAAGGAGAAGCATAGTGGAGGACAAGTAGGAAATTTTGGGGCAGATAAGACAATACATTTGGTGATGGAACATTATTTTTTGTTGCAAATATATAAGGATGTTAGGAAGTATGTTTAAAATTGCAAAACTTGTTAGTTAGAAAAATGTAGTAGTTAGAATATTGGAATGTATAAACCTTTGAGAGTACCAAAGAGACCTTGGGAAAATATAATTATGGATTTCACATTGGGATTAACAAGAACATAGAGAGGATATGATTCTATAATGGTATTAGTGGACATATTTTCTAATATTGCACATTTCATTCCTTGAAAGAATAATGATGTGCATGTTGTTGACATATTTTTCAAAGAGATTTTGAGATTGCATGGACAACTAAAGAGTATATTTTCAAATAGGGATACCAAGTTCATCAGATAGTTCTAGAGGATATTATGGAAGAAGATGAAGACAAACTTCAAGTTCAATTCAACATATCACCCAAAAATACATGGAAAAATAGAAGTGGTGAATAGAAGTTTAGATAACTTATTGATATGTTTGGTTGGAGATAAAGTAGGAAACTGGGACATAGTTCTACCACAAAAAAAAATTTCATATAATAATTTAGTAAACTAGAGTACAGGGAAGAGACCATTTGAGATTGTGATAGGCATACATCTCAGAGGAGTTGTGGATATCATAGACATCAATATGGAGAATAAGAGGATTGTAGAAGGAGAAAAATTTCTAGGATTCATGTAAACATTGCATGGTCAGGTCTAGAAACACTTGGAGGACATGGATAATAAGTACAAGGAGCAAACAAATGAGAAAAAAATATATAAGGAATTTACTGTTGGAGATGAAGTTATGGTATATATCATGAAGGAAAGGTTTCCAATAGGAACATGCAATAAGATGAAGATGAGGAATTTTGGACCATGTAATAATCTTAAGAAGTTCGATTCAGGAAATGCATATTAATTGGAGTTATCAAAGGAATTTGGTATATCACATATTTTTAATATTGTAGACACCTATATGCATCATGAAGGAAAATCAAGTAGGAGTAACAAAGAAGTGGAATTGGAGGAGAAGTTACCACATCAACCATCGAAGAAAATTGAGAAGATATTGGACACCAGAATTGGAAGGAGCACTAGGAACAAGCAGTACTTGAGGAGTACCTAGTAAAGTGGAAAGGTAGACTAGTGGAGGATTTTTCATGGATTTCTTTAGGCTAAGATGAACCACTTTGGTTTTTCTCTAGCCGTCGGAAAGTGAGGGACTCACTTTTCTTCTGGCCCTAAGTATTTGATTTAGGGGCATCCCTGGTTGTAAAGAAGTTCTGTATCAACCAATTATATTTATTTTCTTGCAATTTAGTTTGTTGCTATCTCAATAGTTTCTTCCATGTTTTACTATGCTCATTTCTCAACTCATGGAGTAGGATATTGGTTCTAGACAAGGTCACCTTAAACATATCCATATTTTAGATGATTTGAATTCATTTGTATAAAGTCTATTCTCTCAAAATTTCACTATCAATTCTTAAAATAGAGTATTTAGGACCTAGCTGTCTTAGAGTGGTTGTGTGGACCATTTTAAGAATTTTTAGAGCTTAATGGAACATAATTCAAGGAATTTTAGGTCTATGATAACTTTTTTGGAGATCTATAATACCATTGATCACTCAATGGGTTATCTTTCATATTTGGGCCAATGTACACATTTGATCTTGCATTGGGGTTGTAAGCCCTTGAGACCAACACAGATCATAATTGAAGTTAGAGATTCATATTTAAGATCATTTATAATCCATTAGAAGGAATTAGTGAGTTAGATAGTTATTAGATAGAAGGATAACTCCAATTGTCTAGGTTGTTGGACTATAATAATGCCTTATGATAATTTTAATATTTTTTAATGCCCTTGTGGCAGGCTTGTGAGCCCTAGTCATTCCACATATATGGAATATGATGCATGAAAGACTAAAAGTTCTCAAATCAATTGTAATTCATGTTTTCTAAGAATTTCTTGTGTTACTTTCATTGTTTGAATTAAAGGCTACATGGATAGATAGTCCTTTTTTGGACCCTCCATCCATGATTGCACCACCTTATGAAGAGGGAATTGAGTACCTTTGAAGGTTTTGAAGAGATCCACATGCCTCCAATTTTTAATGAGGGTGAGATAATGCCTTGCCGGGAATGGAAGTCGAAGTTTGAAAATATTCTCTCCCATGTATAGTAAAATTAATAAGGAAGGAGAGGGTGGTGTAGATCAATTGATCCTATGCATATATTCACTTGTAAAATTGGAGTACATTTTGCTAGTTTTCTTGATATGGTGAAAATATTATTTGGTAATGACTACCTATCTCATCTAGAAAGAGTCGACCAATTTTTTCCACCTATGATAGACACATCAATAGGACAAGATGAAGATAAAGAGGAAGAAAGTGATACAACTTGAGTTGTTTTCCAGTCAGTCTTCAACAACCAAATATAACTACTACATGGACTTGTCAGGTAGAGAATTTCATAAGTTTCCTATAATTTTTAAGGAGAAATTTTGATATATCACCTCTATATGTTGACTTCAATGCTACAAAATATCTCCAACTACATTTTGGGCAGTTATTTCATTTTGTAATTATCTTTCTGTCTTATGTACATAGTCTCACCACTTGGTTTTTTGTCTTCTAGTAACTAAGTGGTGCAATGAGGGATTTTTCTTGTTTCTCCCCTTGTGTTTATAAAATGGAATTATGAGCCTCATTCTGGAGATTTTAAATCCATGGTTCTAAATCTAAGGATTCCTTAGTCTTTGTAAGTTTTTGTATAGAATTAGTTTGTATATAGTTAAGTCTTTTGAAGTTCAGAGAAGAACTAGTATAATTTTTCTTGGTAATAAAAATAAATGATCTAAATACTCATTGTATTATTCCAAATTTTAATACCAATCTATTATTCTCTCCATATTATAGCTCATACTTTTTTGAATCAATATAATCAAGGGTTAGTTTTTATTCTCATATCATATTTGGTGTTATAAATGTTTGAATTTTCAGCTTTTGTTCAAAAAAAGGATTAAATTTTCTTTCAATTTGCTCATCAGAGATTATGTTGCTATAGTAAGGATTAATAATTAGTATATTAGCTTCATCTTTTTTTGGTTTCTTACTGTGATGTAGTGAGGTTATAAGAAACCAAAAAATTGGTCTATTGTAGGAGTTTATCTCATTTCTTGACTCTATAGTGGATAAGGCATTTTCCAAAATGATTCACAAAGTTTAAGATTAAGGAAGAATCAAATATAAAAAAAAAATCTTACTTTACTACATTTTTATTGTTTTATGCTCATGTACACACTAAAAAAATAGTATAGAGCATATAGAGGGTTTTGAAGATGATTTAGGCAATCAATCTTACCTTCCCTAATATTGGTATGAAGAATTTGTTTCAAAAGAATCATTATAAGTATTTATATATGTTATCCAATAGTGGCATGGTATGATGGTTAGGTCATTGTGGTGTTGTTCATACCATCAAGGTTCAAACCGCACTGGGTTGTAATTGTTGAATGTTTAAATTAGGGACGAGGTCCCCCGTTTGTGATCTCACCGGTTCATAGCTCTGGATCAAAAGTATTTACCCTTTAATAAAAAAAATTATTTATATATGTTAAATTATGTTATATGGGAGCCCACATTGGTTTTGCAGAGCATAAAATATAGAGGATAAATCTATAAAATGTATCACTAGTTAACTGGCCATTGATCTAGGGATTTTTATGGAAGGTTACTCAAGGGTATTCTAAATAAAAAGAGAACTGGAACAAAAAAGAAGAAGCAATAATTATAGAACATACTAGAATACTAGAGGGTGAGGATATTGAATTAAAAAGGCTAGCAATCAAGGTGGAAGAAGTAGAAAATAATTTTTCTTGGATTGTTAGATGTAGACCTCCAGCTAGGACCTATACTTTATTTTTACAAGAAAAATTCTTAAGTTTCCAATTCAGTAGATTGATAAGTAACCAACTAGTTTCTATTAGTGGAAATTTTGATTTTCTAAATGGTTTTTCTGATACCACACCAGAGGAACATGATCAATTATGTGAATATTATTTGCAAAATTATGTAGTGCAAGAAGACATGAAATGGAATCCCTTTATATTTGTAAGGGATTTACAATTAAGGGCACTAGCATCCTATTTCAAGAATTAAAAGTTCAAGGGTGAACTCGTGGAAGAATATATGGAAAGAGATAAATTAGTTGCTCTTCCACTAAGGAAGGAATCTAAAATCCCTGATATGATCATAGAAGAATGGTTAGAACTTTTGGATCACAAAGGTGTAGGTGGGAAGATCACGAATTCAAGAACGAAGGATTATAGAAGGATGTAGATATTAATGGTTGGAATTGTTCATCAAGAAAGATGGGATAGATGAGATATAGAGGAAAGAGCCCCATTCAGATTATAATTTTATGGCTAGGCTTGAGAGAACACACAGGTATATGGATGTTGCCCAAGACAAAGGAGTTGAATGGGTACCACTCACATTCTAGCCACCAATAATTCCTTACCTAGTACCACACTAGACAGGGAATAAACATGAGGAATGTGAGAGGGATGAAATTAGCAGAATGAAAAAACTTGCATGTTATAAAGGTTTTTATTTGGAATAGATCAAAGGAGTGGATACTATTGTAGAATTTGGGCAAATCACTTTATACTACAACCTCAAGCCCTAGTTAATTTTCTTGAGGTAAATAAAATGGGTAGTTGGTGGGAATGATGAGTCCAATCATTAGATAGTTTTCTTATGTTTTTATGAAATCTCATAGACATTACCATCCATTTATCTTATACATATTCCCACAATATGCTATCTTTTATACTCATTATGCAACCTTGAACCTTATTTAAAGTATATGGAAATATGGTTATAATTTGATGGTTATTGCATAATTTATGTGTGGATATGTATGAAATTTAATTATTATCTATCCTTCGCTATGGTTGTTAGTATTGTGTGCATTTTTTTAAAACTAAATCTTTGCAGATAGAAGAGGTGGATTGTAGCCCGCATCAATGCGAGGTATAGCCCACAACCAAAGGAGTTCCTAGATAGTAAAATAGGGGAGGTTCCAAAATACATGGAGAACAACAACTATGGCATGGAGGAACTTAATGAAGATGATTTTGCATCATTATAATGTTCAATAAAGATACTAGAGGAGAAGAACCATGTTACAATTAAGATTCTAACATAACTAATTTGAGCATTCAATGCTCCAACACTATTACAATAGATTCACGATCCTACTAGGACTCTTCTTCATTTTAAGTTACAATTTAGATTCCCGAGTATTTATCACACTTTGATATCTAGGGAGTGGTGATTTATGGTTTTATTTTAGAGTCTTATTTTAATAAACACCCTTGTGCCTATATGTATGTGAAACAACGGAAATAATGTTCCACCTTTTGGGAGGTGGAACACAAACTAGGTGTTTAGGGACGTAGAACTATTTCCCTCAAGTTTCATTCAAGGAAACCCTAGAGGTCTTAATCCAATGATACTCTAAGAGAGATATATGCTAAAGTTTGTCCTAGGGTATGATTAAAGACAATAAGAGGGTTCACCACCAAGCTAGGTCTTGGAAAGACAAGAAATGAATGTAAAATGCAAAGTATTATGCAAAACCTAACTAAATGACCTAGGAAATGAAACTGAAATACAAAATAACCAATTGATATTGAGAAGAGGTGCACCTAGAAGAAGGATAGGGTTAGAACAAGATTCAAAAACCTAAAAACCTGTTGCTTAATTCCCACTAGGAATCATATGCTAGTCTAGGTGATTTAGTCCCAAACTAGGGTTTCTAGGTGGAAATAGTAATCCAATAGTGGTGAGTCTGAATCTCCTAAAAACTAGAAAAATCCCTATACTAAGACTCATATGCCACAAGTGATGTATCAGTCCCACTCTTCTTTTTTGGATGGTTAAGATCCTAATTAGGTCTCAAATCTCTGCTCTTCCTTCCACACTTTGTTTATGGGTCTGAAACTCTTATTTTCAACCTATAGGTGACTTCCTATGAAGATTATAACCTTGTGACAACTTGATGAATTCCTTCAACCTTGCAACCTAATCTTCAAAGGATCTTCAAGCCTAAAAGAACCTAGATCTGCAATCACACATGTAGAGAGAGAACAACTTGTTGATTATTAGGAAATAGGGGTTTGCCTTGGTCAACCCTCATTTAGGTAAGTAAACCTTATGATGAAACAGTGAAATATGAAACCTTGAATAATGTCTTGAGATGTAAGTCAACAATTTAACATGAAGTGGTAATTTAGAATGTAGATCTTGATCTTGAATTTGGATATGAAACAATGCTTCCAAATGAATATTCAATGCTGCATCACAACACTAGCTCAACAAAATTCTTGATGATTTATGATCTTGACATGATGATGGATCTTGAATTGCTGCAACAAATGATGAAGAATTCTACCCTTGAATTCCTTATAAGTGCTCTTGTGAACTCTCTTGACACTCTTGTCAAGTCTTGGAATGCTTAAATCTTGAATGCTAGGCTTCATATCATGAATTATTATGTGAGATAATGATTTAAGACCATGTTTATATAGGAAATCCATCCAATTTACCATGTATTAGATCCCAGAGGCTGACATTCATTAAATTTGAACTTAAAAACCTAGTTTCCCACTCAAAATCCTAAAAATGGGCCAAATGGGACTCATACACCACTTGTGGCATATAGGTCCCATCTAGATGGGACTCATATTCCCAAGGTGGTATATGGGTCCCACCAAGATTTTTGAAGTGGAGGAAATGTTGAGGAGCTGAGAAATTATGTATATTTAATTTCTATGTCAGGATTTCGATTGAAATAAGCCTCAAGATGCATAATATAGGGTATTAGGGACCTATTAATGATGATATGAAGGTCATAAATGCAAGAGGGCCAAAAATTTAATGTGAAGGTACAAATAAATACACTTCACAACATTAAATTAAGGAAAAATTAGGTTTATTTAGCTTAAAAGGGCCCTAAATCCAATGTGTGGAAAACACATTACAACACTAGAACAAGGCAACATCAGGTCCATTTTAATGTTAGCCATTCCCAAATCAAGTAAGAAAAATGGATACTTTTCCAATGCCATAGTATGGCTCAATGGTGGACGTTAGAGATAGTCAATTAGTTTATTTTTGTTAAAGAGAATATATAGTTACTAGATACTTTCAATTAGTTATTGTTCTTATGCAGACAATGTTTATTGTTCAAGTCATGGTTTCAAGAATAAGATGTCTTAGCAAAATCTTATGTGATCTTTTGGAGTTGTGCAATCAATGGTTGAATTATTATGATTGTGTTAATCTAAGAAGCTATATTTGGTTTGGATTAATGAATACAACTACTTGAGCAAGGGCCACTCAAGCTAACTATCCTAATTTGTAAGGAAAGCTTAAGGTGTGGAACAAACTCTCCTAATGTCAAAACTCAGAGAAGAATGTAGATATGTCTTTAAATTTTATAATTACAGTCTATTAAGATGCACAAGAAAGGAATAACAGAATAGAGAAATAAACACATACATAATTGGACACTAGATTTACATAGAAAAACCCTTATGAGAGAAAGAAACCACCACACCAAAGAAAAATCACTTGTATTACAGTAATTGAATTACATACAAGTTCTAGATTCAGCTTTCAGATGATCAATCTCACAGTAGCAATATTTCCCTAATCAACCTTGTACAAAGCAAATTATGATTACACTTTGTTATGTCTTACTGTTCCAATGCTCATACAACATACAGTACAAAACACTAACTACTTAAACCTTTGATTAGTTGCAATATACTACAATTTATCCCATAGCCATGGTCGATTAATTCTCTCAACCAATAGTTTATTTCAGCTTCTTTCAACTGCATCGTGTATTGGTGAGACACCAGACCATGTCTCACCAATGCCAAACTACTCATTTGACAATCACACACACTACAATATTTTTTCGCTCTATCAATCTAACTTGGTGATGTCTCTCTGACCAAATGACCATCGAGCTGAGATCCTACCTCAAAGGAATTATCCAAATATCCTTCGACAATTTGTGTCATAGCGATCTGTTTGTTCATATCCCATTGGAAAGACTTACCCCAATTGATTCCATGATCAAACCAATACAATCAAAATGATAATCCAAAGCTAGACTGAAGACCTAGGTTACTCTGATGCCACTTAGGAACAATCCATCAGTAGGACTTACTGCAATCCCAATCCATCGGTTAGACTTTGTTGGAAAAACAAGGATAGACAACTAAGAGGGGGCTAAATTAGTTGCTGCAAAACCTAAACTTAATCAACCTTTAATCTCAGATATGATAATTAATAGCACAAGCATGAATTGAGAAACACATCAAAAACACACAACACAAATATTTTTACGTGTAAACCCTGTTAGGGGAAAAACCACAGTGGAGGTTAATCCATAATTATACCATGTTAAAAGTAGAATGAAAAATGAATAGGGAATGCACATGCATTTAGGCACACTGCCTAGAGCTCACTGCTCAGAAGGGAAGGCTCACTGCCTTACAAAAAAGAACTAGATTAAATCTATCTGATGAGGTTGAACTAATAAACTAGATTCTAGAAAATCCTGATGAAAGTTCCGATTAGGCACATAAACACTTCTTCACAATTTTCTCAAACTTCTTCACACTCTGCTCTGCATTCAAATGATCTGATCTTTATTTTCACATATCTCGCATACATACACTGATCATTCACCACACACATACCAAAATGAAGAAAAATATTATCTTATATATCTGCTGCATGGATTTACATCAATAAATTTTCTGGCCACAAGATAAGGAATAAATGAATTACAAATTGTCAGCCTCAATACATGGACAAATCTCAATGCACACCAACCTAGTTGGTCACAGCATATTGAGGACCTAAATCAACATCCTCGAACATGCCAAGTAATAAAAAATTAATCCACAAGTATCTGTGACATGCTACAACCACCATGTCGGCCAAGAACAAGAAAACTCAAATACAACAAGGAAAAATCTTCGACCATAAACACACCGATCAAGGTGAATGTACCACACTAATAGAACACAATCTAGAAACATAAATTAACATCTCAAGAATGTACACAACAACTCAATTCATCATAATTACAATCTCTTCTTCCAGAAACACGTAGTACATTAACAGAATAATTGTAGGAACACATAACTTCATAACTTTCTCAATCCTTGATGCGCACCTCTAAAAATTATAGAAAACATACTAGATAAGCTCAACCACAAACCCTTTGATGTGTGCCTTCTGAACATCAATGTACAAAACTTGCCATCACTCTGACCTTCTCAACTTCACAAACTACCTACAATATATTTATTACAATTTTCTCAATATCCTCAACATATACAACCTTCAAAATCACCAACTCTAATAGTGTTGACATCAATTACAACCTCATATCAGCAACACAACCACAACATCCTACAATCTCCCCCTTTGGAGTTGATGGAAACACATGATGTGAAAAATACCATCAAGCATAAATAATTGTTCACATAGTACACTTCTCCCCCTTTGTTCTTCTTCTATCCCTTTCTTCCTCAAGGGTTTTCCACATTACTCTTCTCCCCCTTTGACACCAATGGAAAAGTTATACAAGCTCTGAACCACATATCTAAATCATCTGACTACTCCCCTTGAGTAGCACGCACCATAACATCAATTTGAAACAAGATCTGACTATAAGTGCATGGATTGATGCAAATACTTGCATCTTAGTTTATATTAGGAAGGGAAATCACCCCTAGCTTGCCTTTGATATACTCAAAAGTATCCTTAGGAAATGGATTAGTAAAGATATCTATAATTTGTTCCTTAATGGGCACATATTCCAATCTAACTTCTTTGTCACTCACCTTATCTCTCAAAAGGTGATACTTGATAGATATATGTTTTGTCTTTGAGTGTAGCACCAGATTCTTGGAAATGTTTATGGCACTTGATTTTTCATAAAATATAGCAATAGGCTCATCATACTCAATTCTGATATCTCTCAGCATCTGCTTCATCCACAATAATTGAGTACAATTGTTTGTAGCAACAATGTATTCTGCCTCAATAGTAGATAAGGAAACAAATTTTCTTCTTTTAAATTAGCCAAGACACCAAATTCTTCCCTAGGAAGAATGCACCACCACTCGTACTTTTCTTGTCATCCACATCTCCTACCCAATCTGCATCTATAAAGGAATTCAGAGTAAGAGTATCATCCTTAGGATACCATAGCCCATAATCAACTCTTCCTTTCAGGTATCTGAAAATTCACTTTATTATAGTCACATGTGATTCCTTTGGATCTGCTTGATATCTAGCAACCATGCACACAAAATTCCTAATGTCTGGTTTGTTTTGATTCAAATAAAGCAATCCACCAATCATTGACCTATATCTTGTTTGATTACCCTTAGGAGAATCATCACTCTGTGTTATCTTACATCCGATCACCATGGGTGTACCAACTGGCTTTGATTCTTCCATGCCAAACTTTTCCAGTAACTCTTTCACATGCTTGGATTGAGATATAAAGATTCCATTATCTAACTGAGTAATTTACAATCCTAAAAATAATTTCATTTCTCCTATCATTGACATTTACAATTCACTTTTCATTTCATCAGCAAAATTCATACATAAGTCATCATTACCTTCAAAAATAATGTCATCAACAAAGAATTCAATTATCAACACTTTATCCTAATCCAACTTCAAATATGGATTTCTATCAACATTACCTTTATTGAATCCAAGCTTCAACAAGTATTTGTCCAATCTAGCATAGCAAGCTCTAGGGGCTTGTTTGAGTCCATAAAGTGCTTTGTTAAATCAACACAACATGTCCTTTTCATTAGTCAACTGAAATCCATCTGGTTGCTCAATATAGACTTCTTCTAGTTCACTATTCAGAAATGTTGACTTCACATCCATTTGATAGACTTTGTAATTCTTAAAAGCAGCATAAGCAAGAAACAATCTTACAACTTCAATTCTAGCAACAGGGGCAAAGGTTTCTTCAAAATCAATACCTTCCATCTGTGAATACCCTTTACATACCAATCTTTCTTTATTTCCGATCACCTCACCTTATTCATTCAGCTTATTCTGAAAGACCCATTTGGTTCTAGTCACATTTTTATCTTGAGGTCTAGGAACAAGAATCCATGTATTATTTTTCTCTATTTGCATCATTTTTTCCTTCATTGCTTCCATCCAATATTCATCTTTACATGCTTCATTGACATTGCTAGGTTCAGTCTTGGAAATCAGGCAATACTCTTCTAAAATTATTCTTCTAGTATACACACATTTGTTCTTGTCTCCTATAATTTGACTATTAGAATGATTTCGATTTACATACCTTGACACTTTGGGATTCTCTCTAACTTTTGGTTCTTTTGTTCTCTTTTCTGCACTTCCACTAGCTTCTCCTTCATGATTCTCTAGATTCACTAGAACAATTTGAACTTGACTCTATGTGTGATTAGTCTTTGCTTTATCTATACTATATTTTCGATCATCAGTCATATCCACAACATCTGGATGACCTATCAGTATCCTCATCAACTTTGGCATTTGCACTTTCAACCATTTTCTTCAATCTTCTATTGAAACATCAGTAGGCTTTTCTCTTAGTAGAGTAACCCAGAAAGATTCCTTCATCACATTTAGCTTCAAACTTTCCTATGTCTTCATCTCTTTTGATATAACATCTACTTCCAAATATTTTGAAATATTTAATAGTAGGCTTATAACCAAACCATATCTCAAAAGGAGTCTTACCAGAAATAACATTGACATTCACCTGATTGATAGTATACACAGCAGTGTTTATAGCTTCTCTCCAATAGATATGAGGAACATTACCTTCCAAGATCATAGTTATGTCAATATCTAGGATTGTTCTATTCTTTCTCTCAACAACTCCATTCTATTGTGGGGTCCAGGGAGCAGATAACTGTCTTTTTATTCCATGCTCTTCACAAAATGAATTGAACTCCTGAGAAGTGAATTCACCACCTCTGTCTAATCTCAAGCATTTGATATTCAACCCTATCTCATTCTCTGCCATAGCTTTGAAGCTTTTGAATTTATCTAATGCCTCATGTTTTTGTCTTAAGAAAGCAACCCATATCATTCTAGAATAATCATCAATAAGAAACATAAAGTACCTTTCTCCTTGTAGACTTCTGGTTCTGGAAGGACTACATAGATCAATATCTACCACCTCTAGTACTCCATTAGAATGATGTTGTTTTCTCTGAAAAGAATTTATTGTTTTCTTTCCCATCTAACATTCCATGCATATAGTGTTAGTAGGATTCACTAATTTAGGTAGATCTTTGACTGCTTGTGTGGAGCTTTTTTTGAAAATGTTATCAAAATTCACATGACAGCCTTCTATGCCATAAGCAACTTACATCAACTTGAGCAATTAAACAATTTTCACTAGGATAATTTAAGTGAAAAATGTTACCTCTTGTCTTTGTACCTAAAGCAATCACATTTCCAGAATTTCCCAAAAACTTGCATTTTCCATCTTTGAACTAAAGATTGTAACCTTTGTCAGCCATCTATCCAACACTCAATAGATTGTGTTTCAAACCTTCAACATATAGGACATCATCAATATTTCATTTACCACCAAGATAAATAGTGCCTTTGCCATATATCCCACTAGCATTGTTATCCCCAAATCTTACAACACCACCATCATATTTTTCCAAGCTTAGAAACTTTCTTTTGTCACCATTCATATGATGTGAGCATCCATTGTCAATCACCCACTCATCCTTTTCATCAATTCTATCTGCAAGAGCTTTCTTAGTATTTTGATTACTAGTTGATTCAATGGACACTAGACCATTTTCCTTGATAGAAATGAATACCCATTCATCTTCATTTCCAGTTTCTTTATCAGATTCATCATTAGTAACACCTTCTTCAACATAATAACATTTCTTTTGAAATCTAATCTTGTCAGGTTTGTACTTAGAAACCCTTCCAAGACACCTTGATGCAAAATGGCCTATCTTACTACAAGAGAAACATTTAATAAGCAACTTTCCTTTTCACTTACCTTGTCCTCTGGCTTCTTTTTTCACAATCAATGCTTCCAACTCTTCTATCTCTCTTTCTTCATCTTCAATCAGTTTCATTTCATCTTCATATTTGAATGTCTTTCTAGAACTCTCTCCCTTATCATATCTTGTTGGCATTTTTCTAGATACAGTAGCTTTGAATGCAAATTCTATCTTAGGAGAAGATTCACCAAATTCACTCAACTCAAAGGCAGAATTTTTTCCAATCAGCATGTCTCTTGTCACATTTTTTACTCTCCTAAGCTCTTCAATAATATGAGCTTTTGTTTTGTAGGAAGTAGGCATAGATCTAAATATTTTAGCCACAATCTCATCTTCTTCCAAGATTCCACCAACACATCTAATGCTCATCACTAGTTCATTTACCTTTTGCGAGAAATAAAAAAAGGTTTCATCTTCACTCATCTTCATGTTCTCCCATTTTCCCTTTAGAATTTGTAGCTTAGCAACTTTCACTAGTGTGTCTCCTTCATACAATGTTTCCATCCTTTTCCAGATCTCATGTGCAATCTTCATACCTATCACATTTGTCATCTCTGAATCTATCAAAGCACTTAGCAATGCTTCTTTGATCTCATCAGTAGTAGAGTGACCATTCTGAGGATTAGTGTATGCATTCTTTGTAATCTTACAGAAAGGCTCACTAATGCGCTTCAAATGACACTCCATTCTGACTTTCCATAGAGAGTAGTTTGTACCATCCAATCTAGGACTATCCTTCTTGTATGATGCCATCTCAGATCACCTCAAGCTATTAAAATTCTTCAGAGGAACAAGCTTTGATACCAATTCTTGGCAAAAAAAGGATAGACAACTGAGAGGGGGGGAGGGGTGAATCAGTTGTTTCAAATATTAAACTTATTCAACCTTAATCAACCTTTAATCTTAGATCTGATAATTAATAGTGCTAGCATGAATTGAGCAACAAATTAGAAACACACAACACCAATATTTTTGTGTGGAAATCCTGTTAGGGGAAAAACCATGGTGGAGGTTAATCCATAATTATACCCTATTAAAAGTATAATGAAAAATGAATAGGGAATGCACATGCATTCAAACGCACTACCTAGAGCTCACTGCATAGAAGGGGAGGCTCAATTCCTTACATAAAATAATCATATTAAATCCATCTGACTAGGTTGAACTGAGAAATTATCTTCTACAAAAGCCTGATGACAGTTCTAGTTAGGCACATAAACACTTCTTCACACTTTTCTCAAACTTCTTCACACTTCACTCAAAATTCTTCACACTTTGCTCTGCATTCAGATGATCTGATATTTATTCACACATATCTCGTATACATACACTGAGAGTTCACCACACATACCAAAGTGAAGAAACAATCACTCTTATATATCCGCTGCATGGATTTACATCAACAACTCTATCAACCACAAGATAAGGAATAAATGAATTAAAAATTATCAGCCTCAATACATGAAAAAATATCAATGTGCACCAACCTAAGTTGTTCACAACATAGTGAGGACCTAAATCAACATCCTCAAAGATTCCAAGAAATCAAAAATTAATCCACAAGGATTCGTTACATGCTACAACCACCATGTCGGTCAAGAACAAGAAAACTCAAACACAAGAAGGAAAATCTTCGGCCATGGACACACCAATCAACACGGATGTACCACACTGATAGAATACAATCTAGAAACATCACTGAACATCTCAAGAATGTACACAACAACTCAATTCATAAGAATTGCAATCTCTTCTTCTAGAAACACTTGGTATAGTAACAAAATAACTGTAGGAACACAAAAATTCATAACTTTCTCAATCCTTGATGTGCACCTCTGAAAATTATAGACAACATACTAGATAATCTCAACAAAAAACCCTTTGATGTGCACCTTCTGAACATCAACATACATAACTTTCCAACACTCTGACCTTCTTAGTTTCACAGATTGCCTGTAATATATTTATTACAATTTGCTCAATATCCTCAACATATACAGCCTTCAGAATCACCAATGCTAATAGTGTTGACATCAATGACAACCACATATCAGCAACACAACCATAGGATGAAGATCTAAAATTTGGACCAAATTCATGTTACACACCAATGAAAAACCATCGGCAAGACTCACGTTGATCATCACCTGTTGGTCAGACTAGAACTGTTGATATGATACATACCAAAAATTGATATCACACCAACCTAGTAGCTTCGGCAAGACTCTCCCCAATCACAACCAATTAGTCAGAATAGCACTTCCAATATGATAAATACCAAAGTCTAGTGTCAGACTGATTGCTTTCGTTAGCAAGACCAATCACTAGTCACACCAACCTGATCGAGTCCATTGTTCAAAGCTAAGCTGCTTGTCGGCAAGAAATTCCAAGAGTCTCGCCGATTTTGTTCTTTCAAGAGTTTCATGCCATTAATTTTGAGGCACATTTTCCAAAAATCTCCCACTTGATGAAGATCTTACTAACACCTCTAAAGCATTCAGGAACTACTAAGATTCATGGGCACCAAGGCCCATCGAACTAGCACACCACCTATACTTGTCTGTGTTCATTGGTTTTGTCAATGCATCTACAACATTTTTCAGAGTATCCACTTTTTCTAAACAAACCTTTCCATCCTCCAACATAGCTCATACAAAGTGATATGCACATCAATATGTTTCGTCTTGGCATGAAAAGTAGGATTTTTCACCAAAAAAATAGCACTCTGATTGTCATAGTAAATTATAATCTTCCCTGCATCAAACCCAATGTTAGAACACAAATATTTTAACCAGATTACTTCTTAACAAGCATGTGTAGCTTCCATGTATTCTACCTCCATAGTGGACAAAGTGACTATAGCCTATCACTTGCTCATCCAACTAACTGCACCACCATTCACCATGAAAATATATCCACTGGTGGATCCTTTGTTGTTAATGTCCCCTACCCAATCAGAATCCACATACCATGAATGTTGAGAGTCCTCTATGATCCAACCAAATTTCCATTGTAACACAAAGCATATTTTGAAGTGCCCTTCTGATATCTAAACACTCTTTTCATAACATCCCAATGTGTCCTTCTTGGATTCACCATAAAATGACTAAGTACTCCCACTACTTGGGAAATCTCTGGCCTTGTACAGACCATTGCATAAATTAAACTGTCAACTGCACTTGCATAAGGCACACTGGTCATATCCTCCATCTCAGTAGGAGATTTTGGACAATCTTCAATAGATAGCTTTGTTCCCTGCAAAACTAGAACAACTAGATTCTTGCAATTAGTCATACAAAATCTCTCTAGAATAGTGTTAATATACTTACTCTAGCTGAGCCAAAAATTTCTACTCTTTTTCTCCTTGGTTATTTCCATCCCCAGAATATACCTTGCTGCACCCAAATCTTTCATTTTGAATTTTGCAGACGAATGAGATTTTAGATCAAAAACCATGAACTTACTATTCCCAATTAATAGCATGTCATCCACATATAGGGCAATAATAAAAATACGATCATTCTTAGCTTTGTAATACACAAAATGACTAGATTTTGATCTTACAAATCCCAATGAAAAAACAAATGTGTCGAACTTCCAATACCACATTCTAGGATATTTTTTTAATCCATATAGAGATTTTTTCAACTTGCAAGCCATATTTTTTTGAACTTTTTTCAATAAGTGCTCTAGCTAGGACATAAATTTATTCTTCAAGATCACCATGAAGAAATTTTTTCACATTCATCTTCTCAATCTCCTAGTCATATGCTACTACAAGTGACAAAATAAATCTGATAGATGTGAACTTTGCTACTAGAGAAAAAAAATTCCCCATAATCAATTCCTTCTACTTCAGAATATCCCTTTGCAACCAACCTCGCTTTATACTTTTCAACACAACCATCTATACCGATTTTATTTTTAAATACCCATTTGCAGCCCATATTCTTTCTACCTTCAAGAAATGGAACCAGATCCCAAGTATCATTTTTCTTTAATGATGCCATTTCTTCATTCATGGCTTCCAACCGAGAATCTGAATCAGACATTTTAGTTGCCTCTTTTACATTACTAGGCTCATCTGTGTTAGTAATCAAAGCACAGGCACAACTAGAATTAAACATAGAGAATCTATACCTATCCAGTTGTCACTTTTCACATGTAGACCTCCTCATAGGTTGAGGCTAAGGACATTGTTCATCATTTTTCTCAGAAATTTTAAAGCTTCTTGAGCTCTCCTCAGATTCAGGTACATTTGTAATTTTGAATTCCTCTTTATCTAGTGTAGGAGGAATTTCAACTACATCCTCTTTATTTTATGATTTTTTCTTTGACTGTAGATCCAAAGTAGAAGGCTTCAACTCACGAAAAATAACACTTCTTCTTTACAAAACCTTCTCAATATCAGGATTCCAAAGCTCATATCCTTATATGCCAGCGCTATAGCCAACAAAAATACATTTAATAGCCTTCTTGTCCAATTTATATCTTTTTTCATTTGGCACATATGCATATGCTTCACAGCCAAAGACTCAAATATGTCTTAGAGAGGGCTTCTTTTCAGACCATTCTTCCAAAGGTGTTTTATCAACAAGAGCAGAGTTAGGGGAATGATTTATTAAGTAACATGTTGCAATTGACTCAACCCAAAATTTATCCTCCAAGCCAGCACTACTCAACATACTTCTTTCCCTTTCCATCACTGTCCTATTGAACCTTTCAGCAACTTTATTTTGTTCTGGAGTGTAGGGTGTAGTTTTATGTCTTTTAATTCCATGGTCTTTGCAGTACCTTTTGAACTCATCTGAACAAAACTCATTGCCATTATCAATCCTTAAACACTTTATTTTTCTTCAAGTTTTATTTTCCACAAGTTTTTTAAATTCCTTAAAATGACT
This sequence comes from Sequoiadendron giganteum, assembly GCA_007115665.2. Classification (NCBI taxonomy): domain Eukaryota; kingdom Viridiplantae; phylum Streptophyta; class Pinopsida; order Cupressales; family Cupressaceae; genus Sequoiadendron; species Sequoiadendron giganteum. Next base: position 48,572,077 of record VCHN02000014.1, on the reverse strand, counting down.
GAAGACTTCTGATTTACTTTTTTTTAAATACACAAATCCCTTCTCGAATAGTCATCAATAAAAGAAACATAATATTTAGATTTTGATAACGAAGGAACATTCAGGACCACTCACATTAGAATGAATGTAATCAAGTATTCCAAAAGATTTATGAGAGCTAGAATAAAATGAAACACAGTGTTGTTTTCCATATAAACAATGTTCACAAAATTTGAATTTAAGATTACAATCATCAATCCCTTCAACCAAGTTTCCTTTTTTCAAAGTTTTTAAACCTTTTTCTCCAATGTGGTCAATCCTTTGATGCCAGAGCATAGTATTTTCAGCTAGAAGTTTAACTTCCATAGATTTTGTACTATTAGGGACATTTTCCTTCTCTTTATGAACAACCTTTTGTGACTTTGCAGAGACACTATTACATTGAACAACAAGTGCGTCTAGCTTGTATAGAGTACCAATTTGAGCAACCCTAGCCAACACCATTAAGCCTCTAGTCATTTTGCAACCATTACCAGAGAATGATACTTGCACTCCAACATCATTCAACTTACTAACAGAGAGTAAATTTTGAGCTAGACCTAGTATATGCATTACATCATTGATTCCCTTCACTCTTCCATTAGGGAACTGAATTTTGACTCTTCCATGACCAACTATTTCAAGAGGTGAATCACTTGGCAAATACACCTTTCCACGATCGTATTTTTGTGTACTTTGTGAACCAGTTCCTATGTGATGTCATGTGGAAAGATGCTCCATAATCAATCATCCAAACATCATCTGATGCCCGAGTTTCCAAGGCTACAATGAATGCATTTGCATCACTCTGAGAAGAATCATTATTAGAAGAGTTCTTCTTCTTATTTTTCTCCTCTTTGCAATCCTTTCGGATATGACCAGACTACCCACAGTTCTAGCACTTCACCCTGGAATTCTTGCTAGGAGACTTTGAGCTCCCTTATAATTTTTATTTGGACCTCTTATCCTTCTTCTTTCCCTTTTCTTTTGATCAACCTTGAACAATAAGAGCCTCCTTTTCCATCTCAAAATATTTCCTTCTCATCTCTTCTGATAAAAAAGAAGCAACAACTTCTTCCATCTTAAAAGTGGGTGTCATACTCCCAATATCCATCACCAGGTGATCCCAAGAATCCGACAAAGAACATAACAATAGCATACAACAACCTTATTCATCAATCTTCACACACACAGATGCTAAGTGAGAAATCAACATGTTAAAAGCATTCAAGTGATCAGCAATAGACGCTCCTTCGTTTATTTTCAAATATTACAACTTCTTCCTTAAGAACAACTTATTCACCAAGGACTTGCCCTGATAAATATCTCCCAGTCTTTTCCATAAAGAAGATGCAATCTTATCTTCATGAACATTTAGAAGAACAAAGTTTGTCAAACAGAGCCTTATCAACCCCTTTGATTTTTGAAATGTTAGTTCCCATTCTTCTTTCTTCATGCATGAAAGTTTTGTTCCATACACAACAACCCAAAGATCATGATCTTCCATTTTGAGTTTCCACAACTCAAAAATGTTGCCATTGAATTTATCAATTTCAAAATTTCTTGATGTACTTGCCATTGCCATCTCAATCTATAATTTCAATTACCAGACTTCTACAAGACTCCCAGTGAACAAAATTGACACAACAAACCCAACCTACCCACAAGGATAACACAACTAGCCAGGCTCTGATAGCACTTGTAAGGAAAGATTAAGGTGTGGAACAAAATCTCCTAATGTCAAAACTCAGAGAAGAATGCATGTATTTCTTTAAATTTTACAATTAGAGTCCATTAAGATGCACAGGAAAGGAATAATAGAAGAGAGAAATAAACACATACATAATTGGACACCAGATTTACATGGGAAAACACTTACAGGAGAAAAAACCACCACACCAAAGAAAAATCACTTGTATTAGAGTAATTGAATTACACACAAGTTCCAGATTTAACTTTCAAATGATCAATCTCATAGCAGCAACATTTCCCTAATCAACCTTGTACATAACAAATTCTGATCACACTTCATTATGTCTTACTATTCTAATGTGTTGGTGTAATTAAATGTTTTGTACCTTGTCCTAGGTCATAATTACACCTTAGTTAAGTTTACTTAGGGACCACATAGGAGTTGTTGGAGAATTTCCACCTTTGGTGGACTTATCTTCTTATTACTTTATCACCTCCACCTTTCATGGACATATCATGTGATTAGGTTTCCACCTTTTGTGGTAGATCCACTATTTGTGGTGGTTAACAATGCTCATACAACATAAAGTACAATACACTAACTACTCAAACATTTGATCAGTTGCAATACACTACAATTTATCCCACAATCATGGTCTATTCATTCTTTGAACCAACAATTCAATTTAGCTTCTTTTAACTACATTATGTATCGGTGAGACACCAGACCATGTCTCACTAATGCCAAACTTCTAATTTGACAATCACACACACTACAGTCTTTTGTCGCTCTCTCGGTTTGACTTGGTGGCCTATCTCTGACCAAATGACCATCGGGCTGAGATCCTATCTTAGAGGAAGTCTCCAAAGATCCTCCAATAGTTTGTGTCATACCGATCTATTTTTCATCTCCCATCAGAAAGAATTATGCTGATTGATTCCATCGGGCAGACCAATACAGTCAAAATGACAATCTAAAGCTAGGTCAAAGACCCAAGTTACTCCAATGGCACTCAATAATGGTCCATTGGCAAGACTTACTTTGATCCCAATCCATTAGTCAAACTTCAACCATCAGATGGAGATCTCAAGGCTGGATCGAAGTCATGTCTTACACCGATGAAGAACCATCGGCAAGACTCACGTCGATCATCACCTATCATTCAGACTGGCACTGTCAATATAAATCATACTAAAAACTGATATCACACCAACCTAGTAGCTTTAGCAAGACTCTCCCCGATCATAACCAATCAGTCAGACTGGCACTGTCGATATTATACATACCAAATTCTAGTGTCACCTTGATTACTTTTATTGGAAAGACCAATCACTAGTCACACCGACCTAATCGAGTCCATTGTTCAAAGCTAAGCTACTTGTTGGTAAGACATTCCAAGAGTCTCACTATTTTTCTCTTTCAAGAGTTTCATGTCAATATGTTTGAGCCACATTTTCCAACATCCTTCACTCCTTTTCTTGTTATTTCATTTTTTTTTTAGTAGTTACTTCATAAATGCAAGTTATGTTAAATGGATTCTTTGTATTACATTTATTAATGGATTCATGAATAATTCTTGTTTCACAATTATACTATAATTTCTTGAGTTTTTTGTACTTCAGAGTGTTGTGTAGGATTAGTTATTAGCATCAGTTAATTCACAACATTCATTTCTTGACAATAATTAGTTACAGTCTTATACTATATGTGCCCATAGCAATAGTACCAAGATTACTTCTTTTGTTGTTTTATAGTTTTATGATTTCTTAGCAAGTTTAACACATGTACTAGGATGAATTAGGTAATCTTAAGTGTTTGAAAGAACATACAATTCTAGTACCATCACAATTTTACTAGCCCCAATTGATAATTCAATCAAGTTCTTTCCAAAGGTTCAAGTGGACTCTTTAGTTAGGTTTTCCCTCTGAATTGTGTGATTGCCACCAAGTTTAGTAGACATTAGTATGAACTATACAAGAATGTTGTTTCATCTTATGTTATTTGCAATTTTATGGAACCATTCGGGTTATAGAAGATTACAATGTAATTTTATTGTGGTGTATCTCTCTTGTGAAGATAAATAATATACTTATTGTAGTGTAGAAAAATGTATCCCTTTATATTTTCACATTTTTTTGTCCCTCTTAGTTAATTTGGACTTAATAGTGCCTTATTTTAGTGTTGTAAAGCATACCCCTTTACTCTTTCACACTTATTTAGGGATCCTTTAATTGGTTGAGCTTAATTATGCCTTAATTTTCCCTTTAATTCATTTAACAAGCCTATTTTATTACATTTTCTAAAGAGGAAACCTGACATTCATTAATTCCTTAACATAACACTTATCATTGAGCAATGTTTTTCTTAGGTTTAAGGACCTAGGACCCATTTTCCCATGGGAGAATAGTTCCTCCCTTAGACCAAGGACCTAATTTAAATTATGTTTTTGGTGGTATTTTAACATATTCAAATCTATATTCAGATGTCATCTTGTGATATTTGAATTTTAGGAAATTAAGGATACATACCTATAAATATAAGGTTATTCCATCATTTCAAATCCTAGAAAATCAATTCAAAAACATATCAAGTTTATGAGATTTCAAGAGAAATTCAAGGCATTCAAGAGAAGATTTATCAAAGTTTTATTGTAGCAATCAAGATCCAATTGTCATATCAAATCGTTCTTGCATCATGCATGTTATTGGAACTAATATGGCAATGTAGGTTTCATGATCCATTCAACCACCCAAGGTCATCATTTCAAGAAAGATTCAAGGTTCAAGATCCACATTCATTGAATCCATTTCATGCAAGTTGTAGATCTACATTCCAAGGTTCATGCAAGGGTTTGTTGAGTGGTAACATAGATTTGTTCATTCTTCATTCCCTCTTTCATGTTTCATTTAATTTCAATTTTTGATTACATAAAGGAGGTTTGACCAAGGCAAACCACCATTCACCAGAAAAAAGTTTTTCCCTCTTGATTTTTGATTGCAAATTTAGGTGGAAGGTCTTGAAGATCTTTTGAAGAACAAAATTGAAGTTGTCAAAGTTGTCAAATTTTTCATGTTCTCACGGAAACTCATCTACAAATTTTATTTTTGGATTTTTGAACCTAAAAGCTGGTAAAATTGGAAGACTCGGATCTATAGCAAAGATTCCCAAAAGTTTCAAAAAAACCCTAACTCAAGAACCATTCACCCCTGGGCGAATGATTCTCATATCAGCTCCAGAAAAGTACTTTTGGTGGTTGTTACACATGCCTCTTCCCTTCTTTGATCTACATTATCTTTTCCATTTCAATATTGAGCTTGATTTTTTTGTTCCAAGTGTTAGATTACAATTTGGTGTTGATTTACTATTTTTAGTTTTTCTCCCCAAAGTGTTGTTTGACCAGGACCCTCATCCTAACACAAAAAGGAAATATGTAGTTCACACTTTGACTTGATTCACCTAAGGTCTAGTAATCATTTTATTGTGTGGATATCATTTCCTAATGAAATATAGTAAGATAGGTCCATCATAACCCTATTTCCCTTCATTTCCATTGATGCACCTATTTTTCTTCATTTCACTTACATATAATCTGATTTGGTGATCTAATTTTTAGATTTGAATTCACATACATAAGTTAATATTGCAGCATATTTTCACCTTATTTTCAACACTTTTGAGGTATAAAACAAAATTTCTTGTCCTCTTACCTATCAAATGAAAATCACAAGAGAAACTCTTGGGTGATCTATAACTAATAGGATTTAGAGATACATTCAAGTTTTTCTCTTCGATCTACATTCATTTGATAAAAATGTTGCAATGTTGGAATATAAATCAATAATATCATCACTTAAAAATTGAATATAAATATATACACTTCTCATTAATGTGAAACACCTTATCATATATGTTAAGTTGTCAATTTTCATTGGTATAGATTGTTAGGGCTTGAGGGTAGTATGGATCAAGCTAATATAAGGGGTTTTACTGCATGTTACTAGTTTCAATATTTTCATCTCCATCTATGAAATGGTCTTAGTTTAGCATGGGAAAAAATATCATGGATGTTATGATATGTGAATTTATTCTTACTATCTTAGTCACAAACATATCTCTTGAGTGATATAGTTCCATGGGAAAATTGACATATCAAGATTTTTATTTTTTGATAATTTATTTGGATAAAAAAAGTTAGGAGAGGTGGGTGGGGGATATAATTTTACATTGCATATGTTTTAGAAACATGAGGGCTAATGAAAGAAGTTGGGTGCACAAAAATCTCAAAAAGTGGAATATTTTTACTATTTTTCAGAATTGATCACACTTGGATTGAAAATTTGAAGCACTTACACAATGAATTTTTAAAAAAATCAGTATTATAAAATTTAGTATTTTGAATCTAGTTTCCAAATATGTAATTTATTCAAATACCTAGATGACAAAAAATTAATTTTTATAGGCATGTATAAAAACCACTTTTTAAAAGTATTTTTTTTAACCATACCATGAATGTGTACGGACACCACTTTTTGACCTAAATAAAAGTATTTTTCTAATTCCTTTTGAGGAAACATATGTAACAACATGAAGATTGATGAGGATATTTTTTGTTTTAATTGTTTTTGAATATTTTTTTATTGAATTTTTATTGGCACTAATTGTTGTTTTAAAAAATCAACATGTACTGACAACATAATTGGATCGAAACTAAATGTTTTTTGAATTTTTTTTCATTGTGTAGAAAATTGTCTGAAGATTGATGTCATATATTTTTTTTGTAAAAAAATTAATCAAAAGACGTTTTTAAAAAACAAAAAAAGTTTGATATTTCAAGTTTATGAGCCAATTTGCTTAGAAATTAATTAAAAAATAAAAAACATAATCCACTATTAACAAAAAACATATATTTGCAAACTAGACATCATGTTTTATAATGAGTTTTAATTTCATAGATTAATTAAAAAAAAAAGTACATCAGCTATATTGTGAAAGTTGGACATTTCTCTTGAACCTTAGTTTCTTAGTTGCAGGTCAAAGGCTAAGGGTCGGATTGCCAAGCCTTCCCCAAGCCTAAAATTGAGGCAGCATGTGGTTTGGTAATTCAAAATTTGAAAAACACATACACGTCATGAAATGCATACGTGTTCTTTATTTGCTCGTTTATTTAAAAAATAAAATACCTTTTAAAAATTTATACACATTATAAAACGCGTACACATTTAAAATGTGTATGCATTATAATTCGTATGCGTTACAAAAAATATACACATTATAAAACACATGCACGTTATAACATATACCACATGTTTCTAATATAAGGTATTTAATTTTTTAGATAAATGACTTGTATGTGATAAAATGAGTACACATTTTTTAGTGCGTACCCGAAGCATAATGCATAAACATTTTTATTTAGGCTTGGGTACCCAAAGCATAATGCATACGCCTTTTTTTAATAACATGTATGTTTTTCCTATGGGATTTTTTTTTTGCCAAAACTTCCCCTCTTCGTGAACCTAACTTCTTGCTTTTACCCATGAGGAGGAACACAAGGTGATAAAAGAAAATTTACTATAGTAATAAGAGTGATTTTTCCATAATAATTGTGTACTCATCATGGAAAAGAACATCAAATTTTTGAGGAGGAGATGTACCACATACAATCTTAATTATCAAAGATAATTTTTAATCTAATTCCTTTTAATAAAAGAGGAAAGTAAAACTTGTAAGGGGATGCATGTCAACTAGTATCCTTTCCCAAGTTTTTTTAAACCTAGAGTTGAAGGTGCTCATGGATTTAGTTGGTGCTCTTCTTATAGTATGGTAAGATGCTCAATCAAATATAAGAATTTAATCTTCCCTTGAATTTCTTGTAGAACATGGTCCCCAAACTACTCCTAATTAAAAAAATATAGAGGTATAAAATGTCAAAAATAATAAAGATATTTTCCCGTGATAGACATAACCAACATTATGAAAGTGTCATTTTTATTTGTGACATCATAGATCTCACATAAAGTCATCACATATTGCATATCATCAATTGGTGAAGCCAAGTGATCTTTATATAAATGAGGTAGTATCTCTAAATTTTATTATGTAATAATATCCTATTTGTTGTGGAAATTTTAGAGGACAATTAAATTTCAAATATTAAAAGTAATAATCCCTATATTTTCCATCATATAGGGTTGACTATTTAAATAGACATAAAGCTAATAACTAGACATTTCTTGAAAAATAGGGGAATAATGTTATATAAACAATGGAGTTGCCAATTCGAGAATGAATCCTCATTTAGAGCTATTTTTTTCTAAAATTTTCCATCATAATTATCATATGTCTAAGATAATTTTTATATTAAAAATGAAGGCTAAATCCTTATCTTTAATTCCTATTGAGCATGCTAGAAAATATTGATAGGTCAAATAGAACTTAGTTGAAGGAAAATATATCATATAGCACCAATAACAATAAAAATATTTGAAGGTGTGGGAAGTACTAATAAACTAATCTTCTAGATGAGGGCCATCTCCCTACATATTCTAAGCTAAGTCTAATTAAGAGGGGAAATAAATATATGTTGAAATTAAATTATTGAAAGAAAATGGTCATAGTCCAAGAATAGGAATCCCTTTACACTCCAATTATACAAGGCTTTGTAACTCAAAAACTAATAGTTAATAAATAATAAGAAATAAATATTCACATACATGTGTAGTGTTGTAAAATTGCACCTTGTGCAATTTTGCACTACATAACCTCCCCTTTACTTTAATAAAAGACAATGAAGCAATTCCCCCTTTAACTTAGCTTTAATTTCATCCTTAAACCCTTTTATTTTATCTATTTAAGTAGTTTTTTTGTCAAGGATGCTAGCCTGACGCATAAATGTCTATCTCATGTAAACATCCTAAACATATTCCTAAACATGTGGCTACTGGGATGTTACACTTCTACCTGCCTATGAAGTGTAATGCCTTTGTGGTCGTTGATGTGCTAAAAATTCCTTATTTCATGATTTTCCTTCATTCTTTCATCCATTCTTACATTGCTTAAACTAGATCTTAAATTCTTACACTCTCAATTTCTCATTCCCATTCTCATTCTCTCCTACATTATTCTTGCAAGTTCTTGGATTCTACTTCAATTTCTTGGCTCTCTCAGCTCATCTAGAGTTTTCTACTCTCCTTTGGCATCACAAGATTGATAAATGGAGGGTAAATCACACTCTCCTTGTATTATCATGTTTGTTTAGTAGCATATTGATATTATAGCATGTGTATCTTCTGTAAATACCGAAAATTGGTCTAGGCTTGCGACTACACATTCGACATAATTTTCTATAGTTCGTTATCATGATTAAATAATGTTTATTATTTAATTAACCTTTATAACACATATTTCCTCTATTAATTAAATGCACCTTTTTAATTAATTCATTAATTCATTATCACCCTTTATTCAACTTGATTAATTAAATAAATCATATTTATTTAATTAGGTTGCGAACTAATTAATTCTTCTCCCTTTATCTATCAATTAAATAATTTATTATCATACTTTTCCAACTATAATTAAATATCCTTATTTAATTATTAATTTAACCTATTTTATCTATAATTAAATATTTATTATTTAATTATTCATTTTATCCTTTTCAAATAGTCAAATTAAATAAATGATCTTTATTTATTTAATTAAAGTCTCTTATTTTCGAATATTGAATTAAATTAGCATTTAATTCATATTTAATTATTTATGTCACATTCTTTTGTCGTTCAATTATCTAAGTCATTCACTCACCTTCTAACTCGAGATCTATTTTTAGTTCTCCAGTTATCTCTTGAGTTCAACACCAGTTTATCTCTGCAAGAGAACTCTCTGTCACAACTAGTCGATTAACTAGTTCTAACTCCTGTTTGCATTCGAATGCATTATTCTTCAACTTCTAACTTTTTCTTTTAAATACAAAGTCTATTTCTTCTATTTTTGAAGATTAAGATCCTGAACTCGTGTTCTAACTCACGTTCTAACTTAGTCTCTATCTGCAGTTTTTTTTAACTCATGTTCTAACTCACATCACATGGCATTCATCAATCTCATCCGTCGATCTCTCTTTGAATTTGAGCCGATCATTTGAAAACCCAAAATCTATAAAATGGCTTGTCATTATCATTATTCCTCCTCCCGAAATCAGACACTTTTGAGAAGAAACTTATCTTCGATATTTTGCTTAGACACTCAACGAAGTTATGCTTGCATTCAAACAAAGAAATCTAAGGGCAAGAATAGTAAAAAGGAAAAATGGAGAAGAGCAATCAAGATAATTCGAAGGGGTGAACGCATATTCAGTGAGAGCTTTCCATTAATTTGTTATTTTATTATGTTTAATTCTTCATTATTTGTTGTTTGATTTTAGATTATTGATTTAGATTAGGATTAACATTGTTTATTCTAGTTGCAGATATCTCTCTATTCGATATATTTTAATCTACTATTACATTTGGTGAACCTGACGTGAACACGCTTCAAAATTCGCACAACTTTTCGTGTTTCCATTTTTCCATTTTTCTCTTTTTTTGTAGGTTTTTGTACAACACATCGCATTTATTCAGAAAAATGATGCATTTGTATCTGTGAGCCGCATCTGCTAAAACACAGAGACGCACCTGTCATCCCAAACCGCATTCGCAAAGTCTTAAACTACATCCGCAAAGTACTAAACTACATCCACCTGTCAACAAATTCGCAAACCGCATCCGCCTGTCGACATTGAACCACATCTGTGGCTCCAAAAGTTGCATCTGGCTGGTAATTTTTTTTCACTTTTTTATTGATTTCGTACATCTGCGTTTTCTTTTATCGATTTTGTGTGTTTTTCGTGGCTTTTGCTAATGTTTGTTTCAGCTGTGTTAAGGGGGAATAATGTAGTGTTTGCAGGACGAAGCATAGAAGACAATTAAAAACCAAAGACAATATTTTCTGCAGGACGAAAGCTGAAGACAAGAACAATGAACTACTTATAAATTTTCATTTAGGACCTAATGCCTCTATGTTTATTTATTTGACAAGCTTTTGTTTGGTAGATAGATAACTATCATGTGGATTAAAAAGAACTTTTTGTTTGGTAGACAAATAACTGTCATTTGGATTAAAAAGAATCATTGTCTTCTTTGTTTGGTGCAAAAGCACAATTTTGTAACCCTTATGATTTGGTATACCGAAGTATCCTCTCCCCTTGCACATTCATGTGATCCTGGGTGTAAGAGAAATGGTTACTAACTCTAGAACTTGGGCCTGTCTTGGTAGGAAAAATTACTCACCCCAAGATGACTCAGACCGGTAGCACACTAAAGCTAAGCAACTTCCAACCGGTATATAAAAGTGGATTCTTGGGGAAAGCCCAAGAATCACACGCACTATTCCGACGAGATGGACAAAAATGGACTCTCGTCAATGTTGCATAGTGTCCCAAAAACGGAATTCCCTTATTAAATACCTTGTTGTAGAGTTACCAAAATCCTACCTACTTGTTGGCACAACACGGTCGGCCCTGTGAAGCCGTCTTACATTCTTACGATTCACGTGTAGAGTTGAAATGTATGCCATGGGAGTTTCATGGATAAAGTAGCTTGGCTTCCCCGTATAAGTGAGTGTCGTGGAGGGGAGCCAGTGGGGTCAAGCTACTAATCATCCACTGTGAATATGCGTAGCTGGAGAAATCCAAGTAAGAACTCAACAAGTATTGTCCAAAAAGCCTAGGTTGTAAATGTTTTTTGAGTCTTAACAGTACTACCATCACAAAACTGAAAAATAAATTGATTGTTGTGTTTTTTGTTTGTTGTATTCACCAAAATCTTGATTAAAACGAAGTCAGTCAAAACAAACTTTCAGGAAAATTTCAACTTTCAGAAAATTGAGTCACAATTGTTAGTTTAAACGTCGCATCTATCATAGTGAGTCGCATTTGTTAGGGGCAAAGTTGCATGTGCCTATCAAAACTTTCATTATTCATTCTACATTTTACGAGTCACAACTATCATTTTCTGAGCCACATGTGTGAATGCGAACCGCATCTGTCAATTTTTGAGCCGCAAGTGTCTGTAAAAAAATTTAGGTTTACAGAGTCCAAAATTTGAACCGCATGTGTATTGGTAAACCGCATTTGTCATAGGAAAAACCACAACTATTAGAAACATCACATGCACTATGGAAAACCACATCTAACAAAAGTTAAACTACAACTGTTAGGTGAACCACATTTTCCTATCAACAGAAAACTTCAAAAACCGCAAACTGAGTCTGAAACGTCACTGTCATTTTTGCTTCTGGTTCTTAAGATCAACCTTGGATAGAAACTGTCAAAATTTTTCTCAAAAACCTTGCATCATTAGGTGTCATATACGTCTTAGTCATAGTCATCCTAAGTTGCACGCATATAGATACTTCCTAGGAAATTGCATATCACAGAATAGATAACTATCCTCGTCATTGGATAAGTTCATGTCCTAGTTTGTCACAATCATTGAACCTAGTCACTTTAGTCCTATTTAGTGGATCTTTTCGGCTCAACAGTCTAGTTTGAGAAATTCACCTTGTCAACTGCCCTTGTCCTACAATCAGGTTCCTTGGTCAAATCAAATCATTGCATGCATTTATTCCATAGGTGGTAGGTTATACCACTTTTAGAATCATTTGTCGTCATAGTCTACATGAGATTTTTGCATATTGTTCATCCTACCATACATCATCTTAGTATACGTCTTTTTAGGAATCATTTTAGCAACATCTTTATTGTCAGAAAATCCAAAAACATAGAAATAGATCATATCACATTTTAGGCATAGTCTGCATAACCTCATTTTGAGCAAATTTTCATGGTCGAAACAAGGCCTCAAAAGAAACATAGAGCAATGACAGACCCAAACGAATTCATCAATCCATTTGGAAATCAACCGTCAGGAAGTAAAAGACCACACAAAACTTTGCTTGAAAAACACGTCACTAGAGACACACATGGGAAAATTTACATAGAAGACATAGACGCAGCCGTACAAGATCCTGAATTTGCATCCTTTATGGATGAGTGTTTGGAAAATGATCCCCAACGATATCTAGCAAAGTTGCTAGCAGAAGGTTCCAAACTACCCATAGGATTCGATATTAGTACTTTGCAAACACCATTGATTCAACCAACGTAAACTGTCACGTCAAGTGTCTCTATTCCCTAAATTACCGCAATGATACCAACTAGAATACCAACTCAAACATCATCAATTGTAAACACAACCCATTTCAACATAGCACAAGTTTTACAATTTACTGTAGGGGCAACTTCCTCCAACCCCTTTGGAACCAACACAACTAGTAAGAGATCCAAAGTTGGCAAAAATATACCTATACCAAATCAGATCATTCAGACAGAAAACATTCCTATACCAAATTAGACCATTCAGACAGGAAATGTTCCTATACCAAATCAAAACACTCAAACAAGGAATATCACTATACCAAATCAGAATATTCTAACGGGATATATTTCTTCGCCAAATCACAACCCGTCACAGAACATGGCATTTCAAAACACCTACATTGACCCAAACAACACAAACAACATTTCCTTGACACAAGTAGATGTCCTCCAAAACCAAATGCAAACTCTTCAACAACAGATGGACAAAATTTCTATGTCAGGAAAATACACTATCTCAGTGCAAGACCTATTTCCATGCCCATTTGATAAAGCGCTTTATATGACACCTTTCCCCCATGGATACATTATACTGATTTTGCTTAAGTATAATGGGAGAAAGAATCCTTTGGAACACATTAGAGAATTCTCAATAGCATACATGGACATATTGTATGACCCCACATACTGGATGAGACTATTTCCATGAACCCTTGTCGGGATAGGATTGGAATGGCTTTCTAAACTACCATATGGTATATGATCTTGGGGTGAATTAGCTGAGAATTTTGTCGAACATTTTGCCTTTAACATAGACAATGAGGTAAAAATAGCAACCTTGTGCCACATGACACAAGAAGATGGTGAAACTTTCACCACTTTCTTTCAGATATGGAGAAGTCTAGCTAGCAGATGTCCAGTTGAAATACCAGAAAAGCAAAAGGTCACCATATTCCTAGAGAACATCAACCCAAAACTATGAAGTGACTTAAGGGTACACTGTTGTACTTCATTCTTAGACTTGGTACAAAAGGGCATCATTCTTGAGAAAGGTCTTATAGACAAAGGAGAAATTAAGGTACCAGGCATAAATTTGTTTGTCCAGCATCAGAACACGCCAAATGATAGAAATAAATTCTAGTCTAGGAACAAAAATTTTACAAATGATGACATTTTTTATGCTAAAAACATACACACGGGACCAGTTATCATGCTTAGAGGTTACCATTCCAATCAAGACATGATGAATAGTCCAGATCAAAAAACTAACTATGTCCAAAATTCACAACAACAAAGACCACAACAACGGAGATTTCCTAAACGTGAATTTACCCCTTTAGGACAACCAATCGAGGTTATTTTCAAAGAATTAATTAAACATAATCTCATCAAACATTTGGAACCAAAGGAGTATGATCCTAGACAGTTCAAACCTTCCTGCTAGGATGACAAAGCCTATTGTGACTATCATCGAATAAAAAGACACAACCTACAACAATGTCGCCAATTGAAGAATATTATCCAAGACTTTGTTGAAAATAGAACCATAGAGGTTAGTGGGAAGAAAAACACCAAGAACAGTAATCATAAGGTCTTCACGGACCCGTTACATGACCACACGAAAGGAAAAGCCTCCAGTGCGGAATCCAAGAATTCACCGTCAGCCAATTTTGCAAACACCAAGTATGACTATGGAAAAGGCAAGACCATATATAGCCTCTGGGATGCAAATGAACATGGTGACACCATCATCATTAAGAAGCATTCAGAATGTAATGTGAACACACAGAACTAAGATTAATATTCCAGGTCCTTCTTCTGAGCCATCTCCACAAACTTCCAAGTTTAAGTACAACCTTCTTGATCAATTGAGTAGAACTCCCGCACAAATATCTATCTTGGAGTTGTTTACTTTATCACCTGAGCATCAAGCCATTCTTGACAAAGCTCTACAGACTACAACTATCCCTATGGACTTAGATGTCAATCGTTTTGAAGAAATGGTGGGATATTTGACCAACTTGAATCATGCCACATTTTCCCAACAAGATTACTCAACCAAAAATTCTGATCATAATGATCCCTTACATCTTGAAGTCTTAGTCCATCAAACTAAATTCCGATGAGTCTTGGTAGATGAAGGAGCAGGTTTTAACCTATGTACCCTAAAATTGGTTAAGGCATTAGGATTCTTAGAAGACTGTGTAGATACCTCTAAGAGTATAGTCATCAAGGCTTACGATGATGAGGAAAGATCATCCAAAGGATTTGTCACACTCCCTATCTGAATTGGCCCAACAATCATGAACACCAACTTCCAAGTCTTGGATCTCACCCTTCCATACAACTTGTTGTTAGGTAGACCTTGGATACACACAATGAGAGCTACACCTTCAACATATCACCAATTTCTTAAGTTCCCCTATAACAGAACATAGATCACTATTGATGGTGATCTAGATCCTTTTCAGTATTGTACAAGCCTAAGGGAAATTCCACAATGACAAGTACCAGTTAACCAGGAAACTTCATCATCCACTTTATCTCTATACGTTGACCCATCATGTCTTACTAAGTCGATTTCATTCAAACCACCATCATCCACTCCTAAGCTCAAGATCCAAGACAAGGGTTATGGCGAATATCATATAAAGGCATCATACTATGTTAGTCAACTGATTCCACCTAAGGCATATGGCCTACCCATGGCAGATAGAAGACAGTCAGTGGTCACATTTCATGTTCCCCCTACAATGACATTGACCAAATGGGGAGAGTTAAGTGAAGAAATTGTGGATCAAGGTGATTCCTGGTTGTATCAAGAAGAACATGAATACTCCTCTTCGTCTATTCAAATAACGAAGGACCAGTATGGAAAAGGTTTTAAGATAGTGCAAAATGAAGGCTATGATGGGCACAGTGGGTTAGGACTACACCAAAAAGGAAGGACAGAACCGATCACTGCCTACCCACGACCGAAATACCTAGGAATAGGGTGTCAACTGCTTAGAATTGGGTTTCTTGGTCCTTCGTCATCATTTCAAGAGGAAGTGAGTGCTTGCACAAACATTGAGATATCTCATGAACCACTTCCCCCAGTTTACGACAAACCTCCAGTTTACAATGAATCTCCCAACTCAAGCGATTGTCAATGGGATTCCCTTCCCTCTACTAGTACCATGAACATAGAGGCTCTATTTGGAGAATTGGACCTAAAGATAGAACCTGTACCAAAACCATCTAGTCCCCATCATAAGAAGCACTTGTCTAAACAAGAATGGCAAGAGAACTATTATTGGGAAACCCCTGATCATGCATCTTGGGCACCTGACAAACCATCTTCTGACGATTCTGCCCTTACTATAGTCCCACATCAGAATATACCTACCCCTAGGAAGAAGAATAAGAAGGAGTTAGTCCAAAACTTCTGTGACCATGTCAACCATTCTATACTCACCTTATCAGTAGCTACCTTTAAAAACTTCGATGATGGCATGCCCCTTATATATCCTGAACTTATCGACTAGGATCAACAAGGTACACCTATCATAGATACATTCAAGAATGATGAAGCAATTGCTGAGTTCATGGGACTTAGAGAAGGCATACCAAGAGGGGATCATAAAGCAGGTTTTACCATAGACTTGGATGACAAAGCATATTTTGGGGAGTCTATTTACACCTCTAGTCACAAAAATGAGAATAAAAAGAAAAACCACAATGAAAAGAAAATTGATGAGTCCCTAGGTGAAAACTGAAAGGCACCTTTGGAGAAAGAAAAAGTCAAAATAAAGGACGTATCCGAGGGTGAAAACCTCCCAGAGGCACCCAAGGATAGAGGTTTAAATATTCTCCCATTGAATAGGAAAATTCACCAATGCTAGTAGAAGAATTAATTGAAGTCAACATACATATAGAAGAGAATCCTCGGAAGGTATATTTTGTAGCTTCTTTAATAGAGACAGAAAAACCTGAGTTTAAGGACTTCTTCCAAAAGAGACAGATAAACTTTGCACGGTCATATGCTCACATGTCTGGGCTGGATCTAGACCTAATATTGCATCATTTACCACTACAACTAGGTATTAAGCCATTCAAACAAAAGTTGAGGAAAATGCATCTGCAAATTGCTCTGTTGGTCAAGGCATGTCCTAAAGTTGACTTCCCTCTATTGAACATTGACATGATAGTAGATCTTATAGTAGGATACAAGATGCTATCCCTCATGGATGGTTTCTCTAGATATAACTAGATTAAGATCGCACCTGAAGACCAACACAAGACGGATTTCATGTGTCCATGGGGCACATATTGTTGGAACGTTATGCCTTTTGGCCTTAAGAACGCAAGACCTACCTATCAACGGGAAATGACTACAATTTTCCATGACTTTGTACACACTCTCATGGAAGATTATGTAGATGAAATTATAGCTAAATCAGAAACAAGGGAAGATCACTTAAAGGTTCTAGACAAGATATTCCAGAGGCTAGAGATCTACAACGTCAGGCTAAATCCGAAGAAGTGTGTCTTTAGAGTGAAATTAGGGAAACTATTAGGGTATATCATTTCCAAAAGAGGCATTGAAGTAGATCCAAAGAAGGTAAGGGCTATCATAGAAATTCCTCCTCCAGTCAACATTGGTCAACTCAGAACCCTACAGGGAAGATTACAGTCCATCAGGCATTTCATAGTACAACTGGCAGATAAAATACACCCATTTCAACATCTACTCAAGAAAGGAGTACCGTTTGTGTGGAAACCTAAATTTCAGGAAGCCTTCAAGAAAATTAAGGACTATTTTCTTACTCCACCAATCTTAATGCCACCTACAGAGGGAAAACCATTGATACTATACATTTCGGCAATTGAGTCGGCATTAGGGGCTCTTCTCGCACAACACGATGATGAAGGTCATGAGAGAGTAGTCTATTACATCAGTCATACCTTAGTGGGCTATGAATTGAATTACAAAACCATAGAACATGCTTGTCTTGTGGTAGTCTTTGCTACCCAAAAACTTTGGCACTATATGCTCAATCGACAAACAATGTTAATTGCAAAGATTGATCCACTCAAATACCTCCTAAGTAAGGCAGCATTAACAGGTCGATTGGATAAATGGGTTATGATACTTAGCGAGTATGACATTCAATATGTCAGGAGGAAGGCTATAAAAGGACAGGTGATTGCAGATCAGTTAGCCGATGCACCTATGAAGGCAGACCATCCCTTAGTGGTAGATTTTCCTGATGAATTTCTCTTCAACATTGACATTAAAACTGACTGGAAATTGTAATTTGATGTGTCACATACAAATCGTGGTTCAGGGGCCGGTATCTTATTTGTTACACATCAAGGTGATACCATTCCTAAATCATTCAGGATTGCATTCCCTTCTAAAAACAATGTAGTAGAGTATGAAGCCTTAGTGACAAGGTTAAAAATGGCAACTCAATGGAAGATTAAGAGCCTACATGTGTTTGGTGACTCTCAATTGGTAATCCGAAAGGTAAATGATGATTACGAGACTAAGGATGAGAAGCTTACCCCTTACAAGTGTATGGTTGATAGTTTCAATTGACAAACAATGTTAATTGCAAATATTGATCCACTCAAATACCTCCTAAGTAAGGCAGCTTTAACAGGCCGATTGGCTGAATGGGTTATGATACTTAGTGAGTATGACATTCAGTATGTTGAGAGGAAGTCTATAAAAGGACAAGTGATTATAGATCAGTTAGCCAATGCACCTATGAAGGCAGACCATCCCTTAGTGGCAGATTTTCCTGATGAATTTCTCTTCAACATTGACATTAAAACCAACTGGAGACTGTACTTTGATGGGTCACATACAAATTGTGGTTCAAGAGCCTATATCTTATTTGTTACACCTCAAGGTGATACCATTCCTAAATCATTCAGGATTGCTTTCCCTTGTACAAACAATATAGCAAAGTATGAAGCCTTAGTGACAGGGTTAAAAATGGTAGCTCAATGGAAGATTAGGAGCCTACATGTGTTTAGCGACTCTCAACTGGTAATCCGACAAGTAAATGATGATTACGAGACTAAGGATGAGAAGCTTACCTCTTACAAGCGTATGGATAATAGTTTCAAGCAATATTTCAATGACATAACTTTTCAACAAATACCACGTATCCAAAATAGAGCTACAGATGCTATGGCAACCATGGGTTCCTTGTTGGATATTCTGAGTAACGTGCCTAAGTTCAAGTTTCTAGTTGAACAACTGTTGGTCCCCGCTGATGATATCCCTGATACTGTGATGTTGTGTACCATTTTTGGTCCTACCTCTCCTTGGTATAAAGACATATTCGACTATCTAACTAACCAAACCTTACCTCAAGACTTGTCTAATAACCAACATCGAACCTTCATCTGAAATTCAGCTAAGTACACCATCATCAGAGAAACCCTGTATAGACGTACCTTAGATAATGCCCTAATGAGATGTCTTGATGTTGAAGAAGCACAAACAACTTTGTGAGCGGTGCACGAGGGTATATGTGGATCCCATTCGAGTGGTCCTACTTTAGCCCATAAGATTATGAGACTAGGTTATTATTGGCCTACAATGGAGAAAGACTCATACATCTTTGTCAAGAAATGTAGACAATGTCAGATGCATGTGGATTGTATAAGCCCACCAGCACAAAAGCTTCATCCAATTACTTCACCATGGCCCTTCCCCCAATGGGGACTTGACCTCATAGGTAAGATAAGCCCTTCATCATCCAACAACCACAAATTCATCATTACCACCACCGAATACTTCACCAAATGGATTGAAGCTATTCCCATGACCTACATCACCGGCACACAAATATCCAAGTTTATCCTAAACTATATCATTTGTCAGTATGGTGTACCCCAATCCATAATCACAGACAATGTCTGCCCATTCAAGAACCAAGAAGTATGCCATTTATGTGAAGAATTCCATATCAAATACCATTTCTCCACCCCATATTACCCACAAGGTAATGGCCAAGCCGAGGCATCTAATAAGACCATTGTTAGAATCCTTAAGAAGACTGTCAATGACGTTGGTCATGACTGGCACCTACATCTTAATCCTGCCTTATGGGCTTATCACACAAGCATCCGTACTCCCACCAGTTCCACTCCATATTCCCTCATATTCGGGTCCGAAGCTATCTTACCTATTGAGGTTGAAATACCTTCTCTAAGGGTATCCTTGAAGGGTCATATTGACAATAAAGAATACCGGGTATCTAGGTTACAAGAGCTAAAGTTGCTGGATGAACGAAGACATAAAGCATTAGATCATTTGCAAGCATATCATAATCATCTTTGTCGTAGCTACAATAGGAAGGTTCTCAATAGACACTTTGACATTGATGAACTAGTCTTAATTGAGAATCCTAAGAACCAAGTTGAACAAGAGAAACTAGTTAAGTTTGAACCTAACTAGTTGGGGCCCTATATTGTCATAGAAGCCTTTGGATCAGGAGTGTACCAACTCTCTAATCCTGAAGGAGAGTGGCTTTTTTCACCTATAACAGTCTGCATCGAAAGAGGTTCTATGCTTAGTTTTTGAGAATTTGTGTCTTAATCTGGAAAAATACAGAAAAATGAAAAAACAAAAAAATGGTTACCTTGATGAAAACCTAGCAAACAAGCGCCATGTGTAGCCAAGCTCGCTCTTTCATCTATCATCATTCCAATCAGAATTTTTCATCATCTCTCATAATAAATGGTCGTCCTATCCATTGCTTGGAACGATTGACATCTAGCATTCATTTTGTCACATTATCCACTCCATCTCGCAAGTCTTATTCTTGACTAGGGGAAAATCCTTGTTCTATGCCCGGACAGCTTGTACATAACATTACACCATTGAAAATGTCCTGAAAAATCCGAAAACAGTAGAAAACTTCTAAAATCCAAAAAAAAAATCAAAACATGTCAGAAAATACCAAAAACAGAGTCAATTCAGTCAAGTCAAGTTAGTCATGTTAAGTCAGTCATAGACATAGTTGAACTACGTTGCCTTTGCGACTAAGACGTAGGCAAGGCCATCAATCGATGTGCCCCTGAGGCATTAGGTCTGTCAGTCTAGGTTTTTCATGTATCACACACATTTAAATCATGACTCTTTGTACATTCAAAGTCATTGGTCATGTTGAACTACGAGGTCTCTACGTGTACAACGCAGGCAAGGCTAATCAATTGATGAGCTCCTGAGACCACACTAGGTTAGTCCAATAGGGTTCATTCACAATCACTATCACACACATTGCATATCATTCACTTAGATGCATGTCTTTAGCCGCATTAGGTCATACTTTAGGGTATCATCTCATGTCATACACTATCTACACACACACACTTTTATCAGTCAAGGAATCAAAACAAGTCATGCAACAACAAGGCAACATCTCAAATTGTCATCAAGTCAATATCATACACATTGTCAAAAGTGATCAACTTATGTCTTAAGCAAGATATGTCTTTCTTGTCCATAGACGTCATCAAATTGTCATAGTCTCATGTAGCTTGTCGCATCAACGTTAGTAGGCTCCAACATCTTATACGACACATTTCTTTCTGAAACTAGGCTTTGTCATGCCTTATACAAAAGTCAACAAGTCGAAACTAGACTCAACGTCTTATGTGGTATGTGTCAATCTCTCACATTACACTATGCCAAACATCAAACAATCAAACAATCCCACAAGATCAAGTTTTGACAAATACTTTTATCTAGCTTTATGACTTTATATCTTATTTTGTCTTATCTTTTTATCGATTTGTGAATTTAGTCCGGTTACTAGCTTTCTCAAGGATGTCCCTTGAAGGATTTAGAGAAGCAAGGATGTCTTAGGACTCTTATTCTTTGGCTGCTGTCTGTCAACTATCTTTTTAACTTTGGCTTTTTGAATCATGTAACTAGTTTCCTCAAGGATGTCCTATCAAGGATTTAGAGGAGCCATGACGTCTCATGACCCATCTTTTATTTGTCTGTTGTCTGTGGTTTGTCTCGAAAAATTGACTAGGGAATCTTTTCCTTAGTATGAGTTAAGACACTCCTTGTCTACGACTGTCTGTTTTCACAGATGGATGACTTTGTACACTATGGTCTATCTCATATCATAGTGTGTACTATCCATTTGTGTCATGTCCCACCCAATGATGATAACAAGCAAGCATAGCATATTTGGCAATATATCGAAGATAATATCCTTTTCTCTATCAATCATCCATTCTTTTTTCAATACTAACTTTTTGAATTATCCATGCTAACATAAATTCTTTTTTGAATCTTCACCACCATTATCTATCCATTTTGAGAGCACACTCATGTTCTTCAAACCCACCTATCCTCTTGAGGGGGCATACCACTACCTCCTCATCATTCTCCCTTTCACTGGGGCATACCCTAACCTATTTCATGCTGGGGCATGATCAGGGCATATTTTCTTTGACACAATGTTGTACCAACATTGTATCAAAGAGGTGCAAACTGTAGATACCGAAAATTGGTCTAGGCCTGCGAGTACACATTCGACATAATTTTCTATAGTCTATTATCATGATTAAATAATGTTTATTATTTAATTAACCTTTCTAACACATATTTCCTCTATTAATTAAATACCCCTTTTTAATTAATTCATTAATTCATTATCACCCTTTATTCAACTTGATTAATTAAATAAATCATATTTATTTAATTACGTTGCGAACTAAATAATTCTTCTCCCTTTATCTATCAATTAAATAATTTATTATTTAATTACCTCTTATCATACTTTTCCAACTATAATTAAATATCTTTATTTAATTATTCATTTAACCTCTTTTATCTATAATTAAATATTTATTATTTAATTGTTCATTTTATCCTTTTCAAATAGTCAAATTAAATAAATGATCTTTATTTATTTAATTAAAGTCTCTTATTTTTGAATGTTGAATTAAATTAGCCTTTAATTCATATTTAATTATTTATATCGCATTCTTCTGTCGTTCAATTATCTAAGTCATTCACTCACCTTCTGACTAGAGATCTATTTTTAGTTCTCCAATTATCTCTTGAGTTCAACACCAGTTTATCTCTACGAGAGAACTCTCTGTCACAACTAGTCGATTAACTAGTTATAACTCTTGTTTGCATTCAAATGCATTATTCTTCAACTTCTAAATTTGAATTTTACATATAAATTCTATTTCTTCTATTTTTGAAGATTAAGATCCTGAACTCGTGTTCTAACTCATGTTCTAACTTAGTCTCTATCTGCAGTCTTTTCTGAACTCATGTTCTAACTCATGTTCCAACTCACGTTCTATCTGACAGAACTCACATCACATGGCATTCATCAATCTCATCCGTCAATCTCTCTTTGAATCTGAGCTGATTCTTTGAAAACCCGAAATCTATAAAATGGCATGTCATTATCATTATTCCTCCTCTCAAAATCATACACTTTTGAGAAGAAACTTATCTTCGATATTTTTCTTAGACACTCGATGAAGTTATGCTTGCATTCAAACACGGAAATCTGAGGGCAAGAATACTGAAAAGGAAAAATGGAGAAGAGCAATCAAGATAATTTGAAGGGGTGAACGCATATTCGGTGAGAGCTTTCCATTAATTTTTTAGTTTATTATGTTTAATTCTTCATTATTTGTTGTTTGATTTTAGATTATTGATTTAGATTAGGATTAACATCGTTTATTCTAGTTGCAAATATCTCTCTATTCAACAGATTTGAATCTACTATTACATCTTTATTTTATCTATCTACTTGTCTATCATTTATTTTCTTTTCTCTCTATCTACTTGGCTATTCATGGAGGTGGAAACACAAAAATGGTGGTTTGACTAAGGTGAACCCTAAAACATCCCCAACATTTTTCATTATCTTCGTGTGTGCATATTGTTGATTTGGAGCATTGTGGGAGGCTTCATAATGTTGGACCTCTTGTGAGTCTGTTCTTCTCTTTCCCATCTTATTATTTAATTTAATTTAGTTTAATCTATGGATGTTAGTTTTCTTCTTTTTATTTATGTTATTTTTATCATTCTATTATTTAAGTAAAACCTTTAGGATTTATTTTTTGAGTAGCTATTAGACTCATAATGTGTTTTTTAGAAACTTCTTTCTCAGACTATACAATACTATAGTGTGCCATGGGGGTGCCTGGATTCCATAGTTTCATCCTTGACCAAGAGCCAATCAACTTTCTCATGAGACCTCTAAAGTCTACTCTTTCAATCTCTAAAGTCCTCATTTTGAAATCAGTCGTAAAACATAAAATATAGTCAAAACTCTCCTTTACTTTCCTTTGTCACCTGAGCTTTTCCTTTGAAGTTGTTGAGGACTATTTACTCCCTATAGAATCTTATTTTCATAAATACTCGGGAGTATAAAATATCCTCTATATTTTGGTGAACTCGACTTGAACCCATTCTTCTCTTTATCTTTTTATCAAAAAAAATTCTCCTCTCTTGTCAGGACACATACTAGATAGAGTGTTGTGACACCCTTATATGAGTTTCATGACCCAATCCACTACCTATGGGTACGTAGTTAGAATAAGTTATAGATATCTTGATATGGGGTCTAGATAACATTTCATTCCTCCTCCTCAAGGTCCCAAGTTTAAGGAATTCTCTAAGGGACTGTCATATGGTTTTCCCCTCCTTTTGTTTCTACCCTTATGTTAGATGAAGTTTGTGTAGATACCCCACCAGCCTCTCCTTCTAACCGCTCCTCTCACATAGCTAAAGAATATACTCATATGGTTTCTACTAGTTAGATTCACTCTTTGGAAATGAGACTTGGAGTGTTTTGAAGATTTTTTGACAAAAGAAAACTCATACTCTCAAGCTACTCCTCTCCTTAATGATCTAAGAAATTTAATTATTTCAGATCATAGAGGTATTTAAAATATAGAGGAAACCTATATCCCTTCATACTCTTTTGCCTTAGGTAAGCCTCAAGATCTTTAATCAAAAATCACTGGCCAACAGTTGTATGTTCTAATGTTAGGAGTGTTTTTGCATATGGTTGACATGGGTCCCTATATTTGTGCTACTAGTAATAAAAGTATCATTCCCTTGGATGTTCCAAGTATTAAATTTAATTAAGTCCCTTTGGGATTCAAAATACCCACTGTAGTGTAGGAAAATGCATACCCTTGTATTTTAACACTTGTTTGGGCCTTCCTTAAATTATTTATCTTTATTTATGTCTTGATTGGTCATATTTTGCATCCACAAGCCTTATAAACTATATCTTTTTTCTGGGAAATCATGACAAACATTAATGAATAAATGATAATTTAATGATTCTAGGTGAGTGTCCTTGATTTTTGGGTCAGGACGAACAAGCCACCTAGGGAAGCTTTGTCCCCATAAGGTATTGGGACCCCCTTTTTAGTGTAACCTTAAATGGGCCCCATTTTGGGGTCTGTGCCCCAAGTTTTTAGCACTTGGGACTAAGATTCCACCTACAACATCTTAGTCCCCCTTAAGATTTTTTTGGGATTTAATTTCAAATTCTTGCAAGATTTGACCTCATTTAATTAATTATTTCATATGTCAGTTTGTTGTGCTATAATTTTGGGATATTAAGCATGAATAAGTATAAATACAAGGTTCATTCACTCGTTTTCATATCTAGAAAAATATCAAGCAATCTAAGCATTCAATCATTCAAGAGAAATTCATCAAGCATTTGGAGTCATCATCAAGATTCAAGCATCATATCAAGGAGATTTTTGCATCATGTGTGTTTTTGAGCTAAAATTTGTGATGTAGGGTTTTGATTCGAGCAAGAAATTCAAGTCAAGATCTATCAAGAATTAATTGGATTCAATATCTACATTCAAGCTACCCATTTCACAACAAGGGTTTGGTGATTTGTAACATTGCATGTTTTTCATTCATCATTTCCCTCCATTTCTTTCTATTTCAAGGTTTAATTACCAACAAGGGGTTTGACCAAGACAAACCCCCATTCACTAACAATCAACAAGTTTTTCTCCTCTTGTGTGTTTGTGATTGCAGATTTAGGTTGAAGACTTGAAGATCATTTGGAGTGAAAAGTTGCAAAGTTGCATTACAAAGTTGTCATCTTCACGTCATCTTCACGAAAACTAACCTACAAGCCAGATTTAGAAGATTCATAACCTGAGACTTGAGAAGAAGGATGTGTGAACCTTGGACCTCAGGATCACATTCAAAGATTTCAGAAATTTAGAATAGAACTAAGTCGCCAACTAGGGTGTCTTAGTCCTCAATTTATTTTTCAAAAATTCCTTTAGATCTAGTTTCGACATCCGAAGACTCCGCATTTTCCCAAAAAAAAGCAGTGGGACTAATGAAACATTAAGGGTGTATTAGTCCTCCATAGCACTTTTTTACAACATTTTTGCATTTCCATAATCCTCATTGAATTTCTAGAAATTCCATGTACACATACCCTAACTTTCTATTGCATAATTTCATTTTTTGCATCATTCATTTAGATTTCATTATTAGGTTTTATGATTTGAATGCTTATTTTTCTTTTCCAAGCTTTTTCTTGGTGGTGAACCTTTCTAAGTTTAAAGATCCCCTCCTAGATTCTTCCCTATTGAGAATCGACTCACCTTTGAGCTTGATAGTCAATCCAATTTGGAACCCTAGGAAAAATGTGAATGACCTAGATAGAATAGGTAATCATCCAACCTATTTTCTCTACGGTTCATTTTGGTGAACCTGACTTCATTGAGCATTCATTTTCTTATTTTGAGTCCATTAGAATCCTAGATCTAGGTTGCATTCATTCATGCATTGCATCTTGCATTAGTGAAATTGCATCTAGGATTTCTCATACTTACTGAAATTACATCTAGGGTTTCACATATTTGCATTAGTGAAAGTGGATATAGGTTGCATTTTTGTTTCCTTGCATCATCTTATTTCATTGAAAAATTGAAATGTGCATTGTTAATCATCTTAATTTCATTTAAAAACATTGTTATTGCACTCAAAATTAAAAAATTGCATTCAATTGTTTATCACTAGTTCATTTTTCTTGCATTCATTTGTATAGTTTTATGTTTCCAAACACAAAGTCCCTGAATAGGCAACATGTGAACACTGTAGAAAATCTATAATTTCCTATTTTTCTACCAAAAACATCTGCTAGGACTAAAATGCCCTTCCTGGCATCTTTTAGGGTGTCTAGCTCAAAATCATCTATTTGTTGTGTGTTGTCTATTCCAACCCCTGGAACCTCAAATCGCGCCAGCAGGACCAAGATGCCCTTACTAGTGTCTTAGTCCCTATTGAATTTGACTTTCCATTTTTTAGGGTTTGAAATTTCTTAGTCCCTAGTGTATCTTGCATCATGGATATGTGCTTCAAAAAAAATTGTATGTCCCTGAAATATTTGGTAGATGTGTCAACTTGTGCATTTGGTAATGATCCTAATGACATTGAACACACTCATGCTCAATCAACTCCTAATGCATGTCCTCCTCATGATGTTGAAATAATTAGGGAAGATGATGACATCATGACTATGTTCTTAAATGATTTTCTTAATAACCTTGAAGATAATGCATCCTTTTATCCATCCATGAAATAAACAAATCCCCCTACAATACCACCCCTTGAGATGTTTGGTTACTTACAACCCGAAACTGAAACAAAAGTTCAACCTAAGTTCCCTACAATAGGTGAATCTAGTTCCTCTAACCAAGAAAATACTCAACCATCCTATGATAACAAAGTGACAAACACTTAAATCAATCTCAAAGAAACATATGAAAAATGATTCATAATTTTGAGTAAGAAAAGATTTGATACAACAAGTGAACATGAAATTCCCAACTCCTAGAGAAAATTCCAACTAATGGAAACACAAAAAGGTTAGGATATCAAGATCCCCCTCACAAGATAAGATTTCCTAAGGAATACGTAAGGCTTCATAGTGATGGTATGGTGATCTTTGATTCTCCCCCTGATATGAATGTCGTTCTTCCTAAAGAGAAATCAATGATTCATAACAATGGAAAGGAAGACAAGACCATGTTAGGTCCTCTCCCTCAACCTTCAACTAGAGAAATTGGTGAATCTAGCAAGCATAAAAGGCCTTACAAGTTACAAAAACTAAATTTCCCTTGTCTTCCACCTGAAACTGAAAAGAAACTACAATTTCTTTTGAACAAAGAACTAATAAAATTACCACCAATAAAAGATAGACTAGTGTTATATCCTAAAAATGTAAAAGTCCCACATTTTTTATAGCATTTAACTCTCAAACACAGTACTGATGAGTGTCATGCATTCAAGTTAGTATTACAAAACTTTCACTTAGATGGTAATGATTTCTATGAAGAGATTTCTTAGAATATCCTTTTATCATGTAATAGTTGTAGAAAATTTTGTCCTCACTATTACATGATCTTTCTCATTACCTACCTCATCTCATTCTTGTCTTGCACTTAGTGGGGGGGAAAAGTAGATAGCCTTGTCCTAGTAATGCATTTTTCGTTGTCCCTTAGGTTCATGTTCTGCCTTCTACTTATACAAACTAAGGTTGGAAGGCGGATGACCTTCTTTAGGTTGACTCGCCTATGATTTACTAGTCTTATTTCTTTTCATTTTGTTTGATTGCATGTGTGTAATGTGATCCCCCATGACGTTGTGTTTGATGTTCTCTCTCTCTCTTTATGCATTCCTTTATTTGTACCTAAATTATTGTATATCTCGTCAAATTTTGCCTATTCATTGATCTTTTCTTTTTATTTTGCATTTTTGTCATGTGTTTTCCTTTTGGGGATGATGCAAGCTGTCAAGACACCCTATGTCTCTTCCATGTTGACCTGAAATATTTTCTTTATCTTTTCTTTTCCATTTCATTTTTTCCTTGTGTTTTCCTTTTGGGGATGACACAAGGCGTCGAGACACCCTATGTTTCTTCCATGTTGACTCAATTTAGTGAATCTCCATAATGTTGGAAATAAACCTTTGGTGATCTTTTGGAATGTTGTTGGAAATAAACCTTTGGTGATCTTTTGGAATGTTGTTTTTTATCTAAGTTAAAGCTTACTTGATGTTAGGGTGGCCTTGGTATGGACTTCTTCAAAATATTTCACTAAAAAGTGTGTTTGAGGCCTCAAAGCCTTTAGGGAGTGTTTGGTGATAAGTTGAATTTGTGCAAGAATTTGAATATTGTTAGATGCATATTATGACCATGTGGAGGATCTTAACCTTTTGATGAAGTTGGGAGCCACCTATTCTACATCAAAGTTGTATTAGAGTGAAGGTACCTGATTCTTGTGGAAGAAAGTTGAAGATTGTGAGAGAAAGCTTGGAAGGTGAAGAGGCAAGATTGAGAAGATGCCTCAAAAAGAAAAGAATATAGAAAAAGAGATGAATGATTTGATAAATCAGTATATTAAAGAGATCAGAGAGTTGAAAGAGATTGGCAGCCTTAGAAACCAATAAGAGAAGAGAAGTAGTTGAAAGCAGTGAATTAGAGGAAGAAGATGATGAAGAGTTTGAAGATTTTGCAGAAGAACTTGACCCAGAAGATCAAAGAATGGCCAAGTTGTTGAAGGCAGTAAAAGGTGACAAATACAAGGTAAAAATTAATGTGAATAAGTTCGGTGGTAATTTCAATTAAGAGGAATTGTTAGATTGGATAGCTTCTTTGGATAACCATTTTGAATGTGAAGAGATTCCTATAAAATAGAGAGTGAATATTGCCAGAAAAAATCTTAAGGGTCATGCACTTGTATGGTGGGATTATCTACAGTCAGAGAGAAGGAAGCAAATAAATTCTAAGATTGTGGATTGGGACAAGATGGTATCTAAACTAAAAGGTAATTTTCTCCCTTCAAATTATCAAATTCAAATGTTTAAGAAGTTGCAAATTTTAAGGAAAAAGGAAATGGATGTAAAGGCCTACACTGAGGAATTTTATATTATATTGAGCATGAGATATAATCACAATGAAAATGAAGATGGTAAAATTGCTAGGTACTTGGGTGGCTTAAGAATGAATCTACAGGATGAGTTTTCTTTGACTACTCCTAGCAATGTAGAGGAATGTTATAAAATGGCATTAAAGGCTGAGGAGAAGGTAAAGAGAATACAAGAGAAATAATTTAGGGGAAGAGATGGTACTAGTGCAAGAGGAAGACGAGTAATTTATGCACCAAAGCAGCCAAGTGAAGAACAAGAAGGAGAAAATAAAGGTAAGGAACAAGGTATTGATATTAGAGGTGGTTTCAGAGGTAAAAGAAGGTTTAGTGGTGGAAGAGGTTCTAATGATTTTGTAGGGATATGTTACACATTCAATGAATTTGGTCATCCATCTCGGAAATGTCCTGCAAAAGTTGGTAGTTCATCAAGTGGTGAAAATAGAATTGATAGGAGAGCACAATTGGTTCAAGAGGAGCAATTTGAAAGCAATCATTCTACAAGTAAGAGGGTTGATCCTGAAATAGGGGAAATGTTGTTGGTGAGGAAGACAGTATTGAAGGCAACAAAAGAGGTGGATCCATTGTAAAAGAAGAGCCTTTTAAAAATTAATTTTAATTGTGGAAATAAGGTATGTAGAGTTGTGATTGATTTTGTTTCAACAGAGAATATGGTGTCTACTGAGATGGCGAATAAGTTGAACTTGAAAATAATTCCTCATGAATTCCCTTACAAAGTGTCATGGCTAAGTGATTGTTAGTCCTTGTTGGTGAATGAGAAGGAAATAGTTAATTTCCAGATTGGAGGCTACAAATATAGTGTGGTTTGTGATATTCTTCCAATGGATTGTTGTCACATACTCCTAGGTACACCTTGGAAGTATGATAGGAGAGATTTATATGATGGTAGGGAAAATACCTACACCATAGTTAAAGATGGCTGTTATTTTGTGTTAAGTCCACTTGTAGAAGATGTAAAGGGTAAGGAAAGGTAATAATGTGTGGTAAGAAAGAATTGATAAATGTTGTGAAGGAAAGAAAAGGATCTAATGTTGCAAGTCATCCTAAGACTGAGGACATAGGGACAACAGATGCAAAGGTAAATGTAGGGTTACAATGTAGATTGATAGTGCAAAAGAAAGAGAGTGTGTTGGTAGGAACTAGTGAATGTCCTATGGTTGTGAAAGAAGTTGAGAACTTGAATAGATCTATAGGTACAGTGGTATAAAATCCTTATGTGAAAGAGATGAGAGATGTTGATGTGATAGTAATTTCAAGCCTGATGATAGGGAAGAGAGAATAAGGTATGCAAGAACTCAGGGGAAGATGTGACCACAAAAATGTAATAATGAGGAAGTCGGAACAAGGAACTACTTATGTGTGTTTGTGTGTAGGTATAAATGAAAAGAAACAAACATGTTTTGAACCAAAAGTGGAGAGAGGACAGAGATCAAGTCTGAGTCTAAAAGAACAGTCACTTTCAAGTGTAAACATAGTCCAAGATGCAGGGCGGTTTGCAAGGGTACTAAGCATGGAGAAATGGAAATATTTTATGAGCCAGAGGTATTTAAATGAAGCTTAGGCAAGGTGGTGTCAACCTCAACTCATGGGGCATGAGTTTTTTCCAATGGGGGTGTATAGTGCAAGAGCACCTACACCTTATCTTTAAAATTTGATCATTTGATGAAGAGTCATAGGTGTTTCTGGGGAGTTTTGCACTTAATTATGTTTAATAAGGTCTAAAAAAATACCATTCATGATGTAATAAGATGATTTGGATTAATTTAGGTCTAGGTGTCAAAATTTGCACAATAATATTAAGTGCAATAGCAAAGTTGTCAAAAAGAGAAGATTAAAAAATATGAAGGTTTAGTATTTTAATGGATAGTTAGGGAAGTTAGCCATTGGTTTTTGATTCAAAAATGAATTTAAAGACTCAAGAAGGCTTCAACAGGGGGTTGACAAAGCTTGTATTGAATATTGGAAGCAATAAACAACGTCTTACTCTGCTAATTCATTGTGAACTATGTGTTTTCTAAGCATTAACAATTCTATATGGCCTGTATAGACTCTTTTGTGTTTTGAAAATCATGGTACTCTGTAGGATTATGCCTTAAATTTTAGTTGAAGTCATTTTGAGGGTTTAATGTTCATTTAGAAGGAAGATCTCATTCAGTTTTTGTATCTGACTGGTAAAAACTAGTGAAGCACTGTTTTGTAATTTAATATTGTAAATGGCCATTCATCTTATTGTCTAACCCTGTTACTTAGAGGAATGTCCTATCAAAAGGGAGAATAGTTGTTTGTATGCCTTAGGAAGCAAAAATAAGTGAGTTGTTTGATTTGGCAAGATGCCCTAGGGCTGGGTAGTACAAATTGCCTTTGAAAATGATGGTTATATGTAGAGTTTTTGTGAACCATTAATGGGATTAAGTTTTAAATGGTTTATTATGTTTGTAGAGACCTGCATATAAGTGTTGGAAATAGTTTTAAATTTTGGGAAGCCCGATATTGTGGTGATTTAGTAAAACCCTAGGTATTTGTAAGAATTTTGAGGGTTTCTTGGAATGGTGGTCTAGTGGGCTTGGGATTGTGGTTTGATTATGGAATATGTGGTTTTGATAGATAATTCAACTCTTTCAAGTGTTTTATTTCAAAAATAAAAAGTTTGAAAGGTACTTTGTTAGGAAAACAAAGCTAATTCTAGTAGCCTTTTGCGGGGTTAGTTTAGTGAATCTCCATAATATTGCAAAGAAACCTTTGGTGATATTTTGGAATGTTGTTTTGGATCTGAGTTAAAGCTTACTTGATGTTAGGGTGGCCTTGGTATGACCTTCTTCAAAATATTTCACTAAAAAGTGTGTTTGAGGCCTAGAAGCCTTTAGGTAGTGTTTGGTGATAAGTTGAATTTGTGCAAGCATCTTAATATTGTTAGATGCCTCTTATGACCATTTAGAGGATCTTAACCTTTTGATGAAGTTGGGAGCCACCTAGTCTACATCATTTTTGTTCCTGATTAAAGTCATGGAGGTATGACTTTGATATGGTCCACTGGGGCTCACCTAGTGAACAACTACCTTTACTAGCCCTTGTGAGCATGCATTTTTGTAACAATAAATTCACGGAGATATGGCTTTAATATGGTTTTCTAGGGCTCACTTAGTGAGCAACAACTAGCTTCACTAGCCCTTCTGAGCATGCATTTTCTTTTCATCCTTATCATAGTCATGGGGGTATGACTTTGATATGGACCTCTTGGGGCTCACCTAGTGAATAACTAGCTTCACTAGCACTCGTGATCATGCACTTTTGTTTGCATAGTGGAAAATGTGTTCCACTTGTAAAATTTTTTGGACAAATAGCCTAGATCTAGCCCACAACATGTTGGATGGCCAATCGAAGCTTGATCTATTACATTTTTCCATTTTTGTTTTTTTTTGTCTTTGATGGTGTATGTTTGTGATCTATTTATGGCTTCATATATCATCCATATGTGTTTTCCTTTGTACCTATGTTGATTTTCCATAGGGTCTCAATCTTGGGGGCTTGTTCACCCTATTGGTTATTGTCATCTTATCTTACTAGCATTTGTACATTTCAACCCCTCTTGATTGCGTGGTTGGTTACTTTAGTGTGAGTATGAAGAAATTTCATCCTCTCACTAAAGTGGTGGCTAAATGTAGTGTAGGAAAATGAATATCCTTGAATTTTCACAATTTTTTGAGCCTACTTGATTTATTTATATTTATTTATGTCTTAATTGGTCCTATTTTGCATCCACAAGCATTATAAACTATTTTTTTTTTTGGGGTGTGTGCCCCAAGTTTTCAAGACTTGGCAGTAAGACACCACCTTGGGCATCTTTGTCCCCCTTAAGCCTTTTTTGGGATTTAATTTTAAATTTTGTTGGGATTTAATTAATGATTTCATATGTTAGCTTGTTAAGGTGTAATTTCAAGATGTTAAGCATGAAAAAGTATAAACACAAGGTTCATTCACTCATTTTAATATCTAATAATATATCAAGCAATCTAAGAATTCAAGCATTCAAGAGCAATTCATCAAGCATTTGGAGCCATCATAGAGATTCAAGCATCATATCAAGTAGATTGTTACATCATGTGTGTTTTTGAGCTAACATTTGTCATGTAGGGTTTTGATTCAAGCAAGCAATTCAAATCAAGATCTATCAAGAATTCACTGGATTCAAGATCTACATTCAAGCTAGCCATTTCACACAAGTTTGTAGATTTCACACGGGTTTGGTGAGTTGTAACATTGCATTTTGTTCATTCATCATTTCCCTCCATTTATTTCTATTTCAAGGTTTAATTACCAACACGGGGTTTGACCAAGGAAAACCCCCTTTCACTATCAAATAATCAAGTTTTTCTCCTCTTATGTGCTTGTGATTGTAGATTTAGGTTTGTATGGGAGATAATTTTGACCTCTATTGGAAATTCCCATTTTACCCCTCTCCACTTTAGAAAACCAAAGGTAGGCCTTAATTCCACATAAGCTCATTGTTCCCATTACACTTGGAACCTATTTTGCGTGTTGTTGGAGGAATTTCTATTGAGGATGCCCACACAATGCACAAACATCTACATGGCGCACTTATGTCCCTAGCAGATTCCCATGGTTGGAGTCTGCAAAGATGTTACACTTATTATTGGAAGTTGAAGTGTAACGCCTCCCTTCAGCTATCCAACCCAAATATGGCCATTTCTTGACCTCCTTTCCTCATATTCATCTCTCATTCATCCATTTTCATCTCTAGTAGAAGCATACACAATATATTGACCATTCATTCACTCACTCCAAGCATTGCAACAACATTTCACACTTCATAGCAGAAATTTCCTGACTCCACTTCAATAGAGAAAGCATAGGATGACTCCATTGCAGTAGAGGCTTGATTTCCTCTCATCTTTCTCCTCCACTAGCCTTGAGTGCTTTGGACAGAGGTGGTAAGCTCCTCACTCATATTCTCTATTACTTGGTTGAGTTAGCAAATTACTGTTTTGTAGTGTTTTGTTTACTTTTCTTGTATTACCTTCTTTATCGAATCATTTCTATATCATTGCAAACTTGGTTGTTCATGGAGGTGAAAAAACCAAAATAGGGGTCTAACTGAGGCAAAACCCTAAATATCCCCCCAACATTTTCCCTCTTTTCTATGTGTAGGTGGAGAGATCTTGGAGCAAGCTGGTGAAAAGGTTATTGTGTGAGATCATTTTTGTCACCCTTGCGGTAATATACTTCCTTTATCGATTCGTCTTTATGTTTCATATTTCATAGTGTTATTCTACACCTTTAGAAACTCTTAAACTAGGCCGATAGTCTATTTCTCAGAGGTTAGACCTTGTCTCCCTAATTTTCTAGCCATATGGACACTAGTGCACTTGAAAGATGCCAGTGTGTCGTGCTATCATCCAAAAACCATGATTCTATCCTCTGACATAGAGCTATTCAAGACACAATTTGACCTTAAAAACTAACTCACCTAGTCTCCTTTCAACTCTCAGGTTCACAGAGTGCTCAAAGGACACCATATTCCTCATCATTCTCATCTTGTCTATCCTAACACTCCTTTAAATTGAGGTAAGTTAGGGAATCCATACTACTCTTATCCTTTCATGACCTAGGGCCCTGCAGTGGGTGGCCCCCCTCTCCTACATTTTTTTTCAACCTGACGTGAACCAACATCTTCTTGTTTGTCAGTGTTATGGGTTTTTTCCCTTGTATCGTTTGATCATTGTACACCTATGTGTTGTGAAAGTTTATAAGCATCACAACCCAGTCCATGACCTCTGGGTATATTGTTAGGAGAATTATGTGACACCGTTTTATGTATAAGATGAAGTTCTCTTCTAGTTTCACTACTCGCCTTTTCTCTAGTTCTACAGTTGGCCTTGATACTCAAGAGTTGGTGTCACAGGGTGAATCTAGATTCCTCGATGAATCTAATCATGTCCCTACCCCTCCTACGTCACCTACATCATCTTATATAGATGACCATGAATTTTTCCACATCCCTTCTGAATATGTCACTAGTCTAAGCAAGGGGTTGGGTGCATTAGAAAATCACCTAGAGAAAACCCCAAGGCTACCTAGGGCTGCTAAAGTTATCAGTGAAATAAAGTATATGGTAGGAAAACTTTGAATAGGCATAGACCTCCTGGTTAGTCTCACTAGTCTAGCTAAGGTGTGTGCCCCCTTGAACCATAGTAACATGATGTGAGGTGGCCCCTTCGAAGAACATGAGAGATAGTTGGAGATATCGATGCCTCCCACATCTATGTAAATGGTTGACATGGTCTCTTCGATTACTGTGACCGCTACTTCTAAAAATTCTGAAATTTTCAAAGGAAACAAAAACCCTCTGGGTTTTCACTTCACCCCTTCTATCACCTCTGGTGGTGGAGGATTTGGTAGGATGATAGGTGGAGGCTTTGGTGTTGGTAACTTCAGTGGTGGAGGTGGTATTGGAGGAAGCGGTTCTGGCGAAGGTCATGGTAACAGCTTCAGAAGTGGCATTGGCTCTAGAGAAAGTCACACTGGTGGATCCAGTGGTAGTCACGAAAGTGGTTCCATTGGTCCTATGCCTTCTAATGACCCTATTTTGAACACCCTCCTTCAAAATATGGGGAAGATACGGAACCAGCTGGCGAACCTTTCCTATGCTTCTTCCCAGCCTATCTTCCAGCCCTTCTTTTGACATAGCCCATTGTCAGTTGCAATTTTAAACACTCCTTTCCCATAAGGGATGGAGATTCCTAAATTTAGGAAATATGGTGGCAAAGGGGACCCACAAACACATGTGTCCACCTTTAACTCATTATGTATAGACTTCTTCCATCATGATGCCTTGATGGAAAAACTATTGCCTTAATCCCTCAAGGATACAGTGCTTGAGTGGTACTATTCCTTGCCTGAAAATTCCATCTTTATGTTCGATCAGCTTGTGAACTAGTTCCTATGATAGTTCCAAGCTAATATCAGACCTAAGATGACCTTCTCTGACCTTGTTTGATGTAAACAAGGAGATTATGAGAATATTACCAACTTTATAACGCAATACCAAGCACTCTTTTCACAAATCTCATACCTGTTACTGGACTTCGATGTGCAAAAGGTGTTCATAGGGAACTTGTAAAGGCCTTGGCAACAAAATTCACCCTTATGAAATACCCTACTTTTGTGCATTTGTGTGTAGCCTTACGGGAGTATCAAAAAATGGTAGTGCAGTTTGAGGGGTCTTCCTTGCACTCCTATCCTAAAGGGAAATCCATATATCAATCTCTAGAAAAGGAAAGGTTGTTGTGAATGTATTAGCCAATGTGGATAACAATGGCCTCAAAAATGACTGAAAGTTCACAAAGTTATCAAAATATTATTGTTCTATCTTGCAAAACTTGTTGAAGGATAAGATTGTTAGCTTGCCAACTCCAAAGCAAGTTAGGGAACCATATCCTAACTGGTATGAGGAAAACACTTATTTTCAATACCATCAATTTAACAAACATGATATTGAATGTTGGATGCACCTACATCATGAGATATAGGATCGCATTGAGGATGGTACTATCCGTCTTGATGGAAGCAAAAAAAATACAAAGAAATCAGTGATGAAAGCTAATAGTGAATTGCAGATATACACAGACCCATTTCCATCACACTCTGCTAACATGATTATTGATCCCTCTAATTTTTGTTTCTCAACCTAAAGCATACGTTAACATGGTTACTATTACTCCCTCTCCTCATCTTGTGATTGGTTCACTAGATATAACATTCACTTCGCAAGATGTACCGACAAATGACAAACCTTATTTGCTTTATATTCCCGCTCACCTCAATGGTAACATTGTGACAGGGTTCTCAGTCGACCCCACAAGTAGAGTGAATCTCATCACAGAGGAGACACTATTTTTAAACTCCCTAAAAAGGGAGGAATATGAAAAAAAAAAATCATCATCCGCATGCATGATGGCCTTACTCTTAAACCATATTGATTGATAACAATGTCCATCCTGGTTGGACCTAGGAATGTAGACATGGTCTTCTATGTCATTCCCAAGTCGGACCTATTCAAAGTGAAGCTAGGTATACCTTGGCTAGCCTCCATGAATGGGAACGCCTCTATAATTTGTAAGTATCTTAAGTTTTCCCATGAAGCTGTTGTGCATGTGGTGCATAATACTAGATACCAACATATGGTATCTCGTGGGGGATATTCATTGGATCACTTTTGGCCCACTCCAATTAGTCCACTCCCTCCAAGAACGGACCTACTTTACAAGAACTATGTGAAGCATAAAGATAGAGGCAAGGGACAACTGAAGTTGACCCTTCCTATAGCAGAATAGCCAGCTGCCTCCAACTCTCAAAATGGAAAGGAGAAGCTTCCTCCTTCTCAGGCTACTGCATCTACCCCCCTTTATTGGAAAGATTATTGGATGAGTAAGCTCGGTCTTTACCCACTGAGTCTGATGATGCCTTCTTAGTGTAGACCCAAGATCAAGATATCAGATCTCCCTAATGGGTCTCCTGGACCTTGGTACTATTTATATGGTAGAAAGAAAGGCTTGCAAAGAGAATTTTCCCCATGAGCTCTTACCATTCCTACAAATGGGAGGAGGCCCACTGCTGAGGTGTTGGAGTCAATTACTCCTATTTTTTCTAAACCTACTCCTCCTGCTCCCCTCTAGGAGTCTGTCCCTCTATTGGAAATAGTTGTGGAGGACACTCCCATGGTTGAGTAGGATCCTTTCGTTCCTTCACAAAATATGAAATCTAGTTCAACAAGTCACAAAAACTACATTCAGTGTGAGCACAAGCACCGATGAAAGGATCTTCTAGCCAAGCAATCCACCTTATAGAAGAAAGAAGAGGAGATGACCGCTCCTACCATGTCCTCCTCTCTCCTCTCTTATTGTTCTATCCAAAACATCTCTATATCTATTTCAGCTTCCGCTACAAGAACAAATGTGCCTGGAAAGGTGTAGGTGTTCATCGATCCTTCTGTGGAGCTGCCTTTCTTGACATCTATTCTAGATGTCTCACCTTTCTCGAGGCCTATGGATATGATTAACACTTTGGTGGTATCTACTGCAGTTCTTTCCCCCTCTCCTTCTACCCTTCTTTCTTCATGTGTGGGGAGTTTTCCTCCTTTGAGAAAGAAAAAGGTAAAGAGTGATCCCTCCAACAATGGAGGATGTAAGAGGAGCCCACCTTCTTTGAAAGGTGGTCCCACAGTGACTTACTATGTCCTAGTGATGGAATAAGTCCTAGCCTCCCCTGATTTTTTCAATGCTCCCAAATCACTTAGTTAGCTTAGTAGTGAACCTCATGCACAAACTCCTCCATCCATCGAGGTGAGACATGGCTCTCCCATTAGATGTATTTTTAACTCAGTGGATAAAGTTTTTGACCTTGTAAGTGATCTTTGCAAGGTTGTTGACCTTAGAGTCACAAGTTGAGTGACAGAGACTGCATAGGTCCTTCTTCCTTAGCCCTTATTGTAGGAGATCGAAAGCACCTCCCCTTAACATTACACCATTATAGGCTCATCATCCTTCCCCCTAAAATGATCTAGATTGGGAAGCTAACAACCTCTCGGTTGATCAGTGTTAGGGAGATACCCTCTTCATAATCTTTAGGTTAGATGTGTGTGTGTTGTGACATGTGTTCCCCCATGACCATGTTATACATGCCTGGATGACCCTCATCACCCCTGTTGGTGCTTGGATATGGGCATAGTGTTTGTGTTGTAAACCTTCTATTCGTATCATCATTCTTCCATGTTTTTGATTGACTTTCAGCAAATTGGGGATGATGCAAAGCGTCGGGAGCATTTAGGCTTCCTTCCATGTTGACCCAATTTTTTATTTTTACTTTGTCTTCTTGCACATTCCTCACATGGCCTAATATAGTAGGGGGTTGATGAATGTTCATTTATATACTATTATTATACTTATATATATTTATGAGAAATTATGGCCTCGAAATATTAGGCTACCCCTATGCCCTTTGTATGTTTTCTCTTTTCCTTCACTTTCTCTTTATCTTTCTCTCTTCTTTGCTTAATTTGTCCCTCTAATGTGTGAAAATGCCACTTCTACATTGCTTGGTCTTTAGAATGAATATTTTCTCAAGACCCCTTGCACACTTCTTTGTTAGAATTGCATTCTCAACTTGAAACCCTAATGGAACATTTTTTCTTCATCATGGGTTTGTAAAGAAAGGACTCATAAACCTTCCTCTAAAGCGGGAACAACTTTGATCTTCCACTTGAATGGGGGCATATCCTTCCTTTTGAATTCATTGATGAAGTGAACATCTTTCAAAAGGAGTCCTTGGCATGAATCAATTCGAGAAGAAATAAATTAGCTTTTGAATAGTTTGTCCCTTGAGTGGACCCTTTCTTTTCACATTGGGTTCCCAAGAGACCCCTTCGAAAGCCTCTATCTCTAATAAGTTTTATGGAATCTAGCTTGGGGGTAGCTCAACTAGACCAGTTTCACATCTTTGCGTCTAGCTCGGGGGTAGCCTGACTAGACCTACATCACATCCTTGCATGTAGCTTGGGGGAAACCCAACTAGACTTAACTTTTTAAATAATGCATCCCTTGAGTGGACCCTCTTCCTTTTGAAGGGTTCCTGAGGGACCCCTCTGAAAGTATTGTAGCCTTGTGATGGTCTGCATGAATATCCATTCACTAGCCTACACAGTCACTTCCTGATGTGTTCTATCTATAGGTAAAAATGTCACCATTTCTGACTCTACAGAGTCCCCTTTGCTTGTTCTCCCTCATGTGAGAGTTCTTGGGGGGATACCTTTCCTTGTAGGTCTAGGGGTCTGTAAGGTGCTCTTCCTAGTTTCCTTCATGTGGGAGTTCTTGAAGGATACCTCCCTTATAGTTCTGTGAGCCTGTAAGGCACTTTCATTCTTCACCTTCACAGTTTTGTGAAGCTATGAAGTCCTTTTTTGATCCTTCACTTTCGGGTTCGCCAAACCATGATTTACTTCCTCGTTGGTACAAGTATACTTCTCTAACCTTACTTCTCCTTCGATCTACTTTAATGAAGCACTCATCAGTATTCATTCTCACTAAAATGGCGGAAAAATGTATGGGGGTGAATTTGCACCCCTAATGTAAATTCCCCTTTTACCCCTCTCCAATTTAGAAAACCAAAGGTAGAGGCTTAATTCCACATAAACCCATTGTTCACATTACACTTGGCACCTATTCTATATGCCAGTTGAGGCATTTCTATCGAGGATGCCCATGCAGCACACAAACATCTGTGTGGTGCGCTTACGTCCCTGGCAGATTCTCAT
The DNA here is from genome assembly GCA_007115665.2 of Sequoiadendron giganteum. Taxonomy (NCBI): domain Eukaryota; kingdom Viridiplantae; phylum Streptophyta; class Pinopsida; order Cupressales; family Cupressaceae; genus Sequoiadendron; species Sequoiadendron giganteum. The sequence continues at coordinate 48,530,854 of VCHN02000014.1, read as the reverse complement.
GGCTAGAGTCTATAAAGATGTTACACTTCCTATTTGAAGTCAAAGTGTAATGCCTCCCTTTGAAAGGCCGACCCAAATATGGTCATTTCTTGACCTCCTTTTCTCATATTCATCTTTCATTCATTTTCATCTCTAGTGGAAGAATACACAATCTCTTGACCATTCATTCACTCACTCCAACCGCATTTTACACTCCATAGCAGCAATCTCTTCACTCGGTCACCTCAATAGAGCAAGCATAGGATGACTTCACTGTAGCAGAGGCTTGATTTCTTTGGACAAAGTTGGTAAGCTCCTCACTCATCTTCTCTATTACTTGGTTGAGTTAGAACATTACTGTTTTGTAGTGTTTTGTGTACTTTTCTTGTATTCCCTTCTTTATCACATCATTTCTATATCGTTACAAATTTGGTTGTCCATGGAGGTGGAAACACCAAAATGGGGGTCTGACTGAGGTAGAACCCTAAATATCCCCCCAACATTTCCCTCTTTTTTGTGTGTAGGTGGAGAGATCTTGGAGCAAGCTAGTGAAAAGGTTATTGTGTGAGATCGTCTTCATAACCTTTGCGATAATATACTTCCTTTATCACATTCATCTTTATGTTTCATATTTCATAGTGTTATTCTATACCTTTAGAAACTCTTAAATTAGGCTGATAGTCTATTTCTTAGAGGTTAGACCTTATCTACCTAGTTTTTTAGTCGTACGGATGCCAACACACCTAAGAGACGCTAGTATGTCATGTTTTCATCCCAAAACTACACTTTTGACCTCTGATAGAGAGCTATCTGAGATAGAGAGTTGACCCTAAAAATTGAATCTCTTAGTCTCCTTTCAGCTCTCTGGTTTGTAGAGTGATTGAAGGAAACCATAGTCCTCATCATTCTCATCTCGCCTATCCTAACACTCCTTTAAACTGAGGTAAGTTAGGGAATCCATACTGCTCTTGGACTTTCATGACCTGGGGCCTTGTAGTAGTTTGTCCCCCTCTCTTACAAGGTTGAAGACTTGAAGATCATTTGGAGTTCAAAGTTGCAAAGTTGTAAAGTTGCATCACAAAGTTTTCATCTTCATGGAAACTCACCTACAAGCTAGATTTGGAAGATTCAAAACCTGAGATCTGAGAAGAAGGAAGTGCAGACCTTCGACCTTAGGACCACATTTAGAGTTTTCAAAAATTCAGAATGGGACTAAGTCACCACCTAGGGCCTCTTAATCCTCCTCGGGTTATTTTTAAGAAATTCTTTCAAGTTTGATTCCAACATCTAAAGACTGCATTTTCCCCAAAAAACAATAGTGTGACTAAACAAGAGTAAGGGGACCTTAGTCCTCCATAGTAATTTTTGATATAATTTTTGCATTTCTAGAGTCCTCATTGCATTTATCGAACTTCCAAGTACACATATCCTAACTTTCTATCACATAATTTCATTGTTTGCATCATTCATTTAGCTTGCATTATTAGGTTTTGTGAGTTGAATGCTTATTTATATTTTGCAAGTTTTTGGTTGGTGGTGAACCCTTCTAATTTTAAAGAACTCCTCCTAGGTCCTTCCCTATTGATAATTTGAATGACCTAGATAGAATTACCTCTCTTCTAGCATGAATTCATCTTCACCCATGATCCTCCATCTCTTTTACTTCTTTCTTTTACTTGCCTAAGTGTTTCGGGTTTCAGCCTTCATCATTACCATTTAACCCTTATCGCTCTCTCTCTTTAAAAAACTTAAGTTTTCCCTTTGACCTCCAAAGCCTCGATGAATCCTTCATTTTAACTAAGTCTTCATTACTTGGGCTTTCAGGTGTAGATATTTTCTTACCTTTTACCTCTTCCTTTTGATAGTGTGTAACCCTTCCTCTCGACCACCAACCCTTGATTTCACTTTTGGTCTTTGACGATTGGGTCTTTCTTCTTCTCCTTCCTCTTAAATTCTGAATCAAGTTTTCCTTGAAACTCAAATAAGTATCAAATTTTCAAAATTTGTAGTTCGACCTTCCCTCCTATCATTTATATTCTTTTTGGTAAGAAGTATCTCTTCCTTTCAACCCCTGATCCCCAAAATCTCACCTTTGGGTTTTGGGAATCATCCTTTCATCTTCCACCTTTCTTGCTTGTCACTTTCACTCCTTCCTTCGAAAAATTGATTGTTAAGTTTTCAAACTTCTGGCTTCATCCTTCCCCTTTACCTCTTACCTTTCTTCAAAATGATGTAGCTCAATCCTCTGAACCTTAATGGCTCCTTTTGCACTTCAAACTTTGGTCTTCCATTTTACCCTTTCTCTATTTGTGACAAGGTGTAAGCCTCCTTCTTAACATTTGAAGCCTAAAAAGGGTGACCTTTTCAGACTTCTTGGGTCCCTCCTTCCTCTTCCTTATTTCTTCCTTCCTTTGGTATCTAGTAAGCGATACTCCTGAAGCCCGATCTCCAATGGTCCAATGTCAATGATGTGTAAGCAGTTTGAAACAAGCCTGATGCTCAATGCCCAATGAAGGCTACCCTTTCTCAGAGTTTCATCAAATTTAATGATACAAATATTTCTTTTTGGGTCTAATGCCTCAACCTTCCCATAAATTTTGCATATTTTTTGGGTGATTCCATTAATGCTCAAACCACTTCCTCGGCTACCTATTTCAACTTTTGGGATTCAACGAAAACACTAAATACATTCTTTGACTTCTACAAGTAGATTTCATTGGCACCCATGCTCATTTATTGTCATTTCATTGACTTCCCTAACGGATCCATGCCATAATCATTATTTCAACGAGATGGCTCCATTCTTTCACTCACATAATTTATTTCTAACCCTAGTTAGGGTTATGGTTTGGTTTGTGATTCTAAGTTATGCCTAATCTATAAAGGCAATAAATATATTCATTTTAAGGGTTCTTCCTCTTGCTCTTGTAGCTTTTTCTCTTGCAAACATTGCACTTTTTGCATTCTATCATTGTAAAGATTTCTTCTAAGATTTATGTTAATAAATTTCATCTATTATTACTATTATTTTTTACATGTTTGAGTAAAATCTATTTACCTTCATCTCTAAGTATGTGTTTTAGTGGTTACATTGATGTATTGTTTGGTTCACAAAGCAAGAAGAAACAACTTTCATCTTGGTGTACCAACTCCATTTCCACTACATGCACTCCTTCTTCCCCTTTTCCCCCATGAGATTTTAGAGTAGGATAGTACTAATTTTTCATGTGTTGGGTTGGACCAACACATTGCACTTGGATCAAAAGAGGAATTTGGCCTTCTATGCAGATTCAATGTCATACGCATTAAGGTCCCACACCATAACTTTATTTCCATTGTGTCACTGGAATGTTGAACTTCATGTTCAACAAGGTGCAATTTCAAGTGACAATAGTTTTTGGCATGCTTGATTGGACTTCTTTCTCTTCATTAAATAATTTGGTGATTTCTTCAACACAACTTTCCTTTTGAGGCATATCTTTAAACACCATGGTGACTTTGAGATAAATTTATTGGTTCAAGCAGCCCCATTTTATTTCATTCTATTGAGGGAGTGATTCCTTCTTCAAAATTTCAGCCTTTTGAGGCATTCTTCAAGTACCCAATGACTCTACAATATCATTTGGGTGACCCTATCGGTATGTACCCAAAATATTTGGTTGGGAAATCCTCTACTTTTAAAATTTCAAAGTTTTTTGTGTTCTTCCCATGCACAAATATGTCACGTTTTAATGGAGACTGTGAATGGTGAATCTATACATGCATAAACACAAGAGAAAAAACATACAATTAGATCATTATGCAAGTTAGATCAAGATTCCCCATGAAATTAGATTGAAACATGAAAATAGGAAATGAAATGAAGAACACAACAATAAAAGCTATCAAATCCAATTCTAATGAGAAAAATCTGAATCCCATTGGGGAATTGGTGTGATTTTGATGTGGAACATGGCCCTTTCCCAATCCCTTGATGTAATTATGATGATCTTTTGATGATGAGTGTGCTTCCTTGAAGAAATTTTCTAATAACCTAGATAAATTGATGGAAAAATATAAAAATGCTATGAAACTCAAATGCTAAATTCCTATAGTGATTGTGCCATTTGTTGATCAATCCAAAGTCAATAGAGAAACCCTCTATTTATAGATTTTAGGAATGCAATGTTGAATAATTTGGATGAATGTGGGACAAAATTCCAACCAATGAGAGAAGGCCACTTGTCCACATGTGATTGGAGGAGGAATGAGCACATTTGGATGAATGTGCACAGAAAAATGGTTAGGTGGAATTTGAAATTGTTGAGATGACAAGTTTAGAGGGAAGAAGAAATGGATTAAGTGCCACTTGGATCAAGGCAAAGGACATGTAAGAGGCCTTTAATGCCTTTTTGGATGTACTCATCCCTTTTCGAGGGATTTTTCAAATTTGAGGAATATTCCCTTTTGATGCCAAGTTGAGCGAAAATAGAGGAATTAATAAATCAATTAAATTGATTTATTGGTGCAAGTTGTGAAATCTAGAGGATTGGAGTGATTAGGATTAGAATTAATCATGATTTGATTAATTTAGATACGATTAAATGATTTGACAATTTTGACTTAGATTTTAGGATTAATTTAAATCAAAGTTGAGAGGAATAATGATTTTAGATTTAATTAAATAAAGATTGATTTATTTAACTGAGGAGAGTGGCATTAGATTAAATCAAACAAAGATTAATTTATTTAATTTAAAGGAGATGACCTTAGAGATTAATTAAATAAAGTGAATTATTTAATTAATAGAAATACTATAAGACAACTTAAATAAAATGATTTCTTTAATTAATAGAAGAGGATGACTTAATCCAATAAATTTAATTTATTTAATTAAGAGAGGAAATATGATGAATTTAATTAAATATAAATTATTTAATTAAATGGATTAGTGAAGGAGATGATTTAAGAAGAAACAATGTTAGTAAGATCAGGATCAGGTGTGTAAGATCAATCTGTATATTTTTTGTGTCTACATTTTGCCTCTCTTTCAAGCAAGGTACATGTTGTGTTGCTGCCCCATCGAGAAGGATTATGCGGGTATACTGTCCCCTCGAGAGTTCGAACAAAAATTTGGATTTTTGGGTGATCTTGCGAAAAAAGAGGACAATCCACTTGACGGGTCTAGAAAGGGTCCAGGATGCCAAAACAAGCCAAAACACAAAAAAATGATGCAAAATGACCCTTGGTTGGGAGAAAATGGGATTGGGGGTCCAAAACCCTAGCTAGATAGCTAAATAGCTTAAAAAAAAACCCTAACTTTCTAACATAAATAGGCCTCAAGGGGTCACTTTCAATTCATTTGCACACTTATCCTTTAGAGATTCTTGCATTTTGAGCTATAAGTGTTGTTCAAGATGGTGCAAAGATTGCTTCCATGAAATGTGTCTAATCGAGTCTGAGTGTACCAGTGGCCAACCGGCGTAGGACTAGTAGTATGTGACCCTTTCCCAACTTATTTTTTTAATTTTCGCATGCATTTATTAGGGTCCAAAGGTCAAACAAGGTCAAGCGACACTATATAGCACCACTGAGGGTGCATAATTAGTGTCATATGACCTCAAAGTGTGTCGCATATGCAAAGGGCATCATTGCATCAGTTTAGAAAATTAGGGTTTAGTTCAAACTCCATTGCATATGTGAATTGTGTAGCAATGGTGCAATTTGGAAATTAGGGTTTAGGGGCACAGTCAAACTGCAAAGTGATGACATAGTTTGGAATTCACAAACTATGCTGAAATTGCAAATAGTGCCGCATTTTTTGTTCCAATTGTGAAAACTTAAGGTGGGATCTTGATTTTTTATGAAACTTAACAATGTGACCTTTCTTGCAAATGAGGACTTAGGTATACTTCATTTGTGGGAGCACAGGTGATTGGTTCTTAGCAGATTAGTTGGTATTCATGCGCTACTCTAGGAGAATCTTGGGGCGATCGGCTTGCGGTACATCACCTAAGCCCTAATTGTTCAGAAACACTTGGGGATGATGATAGATTTGGCAGAGCAATGGCACAATGAGACATCCCTGTTTCACTTGCCCACAGGAGAGGCTACAGTCACACTGGAGGATGTCTGGCACACCCTTCGATTGCCCATCCACAGAGAGAGAGTGATCTATGATGTGGATGCTGGGAGGGATTCCTGCTATGAGGTCATGCAGTTTGATGAGATTATTTTTGTTGAGGGTCAGATAGAGCTTGAGCAATACAGGGGCACAGTGCCCACTTTTCAATTGATCATAGCTACTATCAGTTTAGGACTTCTGGCACTAGATCGATGTAGTCGATACGTCAGTCCTAGATAGGGTCTTGCATGGGAGAAAATGCTCCACAAGAGAGAGTGATTTGCATGGGGGCCAGTGATGTTGGCCTACCTTTACCATGATGTTCACAAGTTTGCATATTTGGACAGCAGGGCCATCGGGGTCAGAGTTACACTCTTGCATGTCTGGGGCTAGGAGCACATAGCAGTGCTTCATTCATAGGTGAAACCGATTTCTCTAGAGCTAGATGATCCCATTGTCTAGTGATACGTAGGTGTAGTGACTACATTCACACACGTAGGGGTAGAAGGCATTGCTCATTGGAGGAGGGTCATAGATGAGATGATCATTTTCCTTAATGGCCTTGACTTGGTATGGGTCCATGGTTTGATGATGTACATCAAATTTTCTTCATGAGGCAAGATAGACTCAAGTAGGGTAGGGATCATACCATGATAGATAGGTATCTCTCGGACAGGGTTGCTCGGCATGTCGAGGACATACAGGACCGTCCTAATGACCACTACATGGCCATCTTCTCACATAATACGAGGGAGACAAAATGGGGTAGACCGATCCCAGTTGATGAGGCTGTTACTTCATTTTGACAGTTGGAGGCCAGACCGTGGCCATATGATCAGGGTTAGAGGGATGTAGGGGTTACTCAGGCATATACAGCTTGGTTTAGACCACCCCTTCAGTTGACAAATCTAGCTGCAACACCACTATGATGGAGATCGAGAGGCAGATCAACAAGTCAAGGGTGGGAGTAGGGAGGCAGACGAGATGGAGATGGGGATGGGGATTGAGGGAGAGGCCCAAGTGGAGGAGAACCACCTCCACTTCAACCAAAGTAGCAGAGGGACTAGCAGATTCCTCTAGTAGATCAACAGAGAGATGGAGATAGGAAGCAAGGAGAGGCCCCTAGAGATCACTAGTAGCAACCCTTGCCACCACCACCACCTCAACTGGATCAAAGAGATGTAAGTTAATATAGTATTTGTAGGCATCGATGCAGGTTCTTACGGCTGAGAGGGACCAAGCCAAATAGGAGGTCCAAGGCCTTACTATAGAGAGAGATTAGGGCCGATCAGAGTGGGACCACGAGATAGGTCAGAGATGGTAGCTTGAGAGTATAGCCTCTTCTTCTCAGGGAAGGATAGTTTTGACGTAAGTATATTGCAAGGCATTCAGAGTGGCAGAGTACTATAGGTTGCATTATTATTAGGTTGTACCAGTAGGGGCTTGAGTGTTAGAGTTCTCACAACAAAACATGCATGAGGCAGCCTGAGGATCAAGATCATGTTGAGAGATAGGAGGGTGAGGAGTTCAACCAATAGGGCTAGCTACCATTTTGTATTTAGAGATAGCCTTCTTTTTTGATCCATGGGATTCATTTTTGATAGCCTCGATTATATTTTATATTTGATTCATACACACATTTTGATCCTGATCTTGTACCATGACAGTTGCATTTTTTATGATATATATATGAGATGTGTCCTATTTTATTTATGCATGACGAATGGATGTATATAATTTCCTATATGTGATGTGATGTTGTGACTCTATCTTGCATGAAGCATTTATTTTATGCAATACAATGAATGATTCTTTGATGTGATGCAAATGTTTATGGATGCATGTCCTTTTTTTGTATTTTTTCTATGTCTTTTAGGATGATGATGTATGGATGCAAATGTTATGATGTGCAAATAGTCTCTATACTATTCCCCTAATGGATTATGTGATGTACTATGACTTATGGAATGTATGCGATGATAATGTTTTTGTTTCTTTTCTTTATGCATTTATGATGGATGATATATCAATCGATGTTATGATGTTTATGTGATTATGTGATGGATACCGATGTAATTAGCATATGTAAATGATGTAAAATGATTATGATGATGCTATGATATGAGATGACCTATGAATGTAATGGTTTTATGATATGAAATGATTCATGATTATGCATTTTGATTTATGAATGTAATGGAACAAATGCAATGATACAAATGTAATTATTTCTTAAGATACCCAAAATAACAAATCTCTATTATTCTTTATAACTTAAGACGATAATGCAAGATGATGATATATGAAATGCAATGATTTGATATGATTAATGTTTCCTACATGATATGATATGAGATGGATCATGCTAACAGTTTGTGGATGCAGGGTGGATGCACTTACCTTTTTTTTTATTAACTATCATGGTACCATGTTAGTTTGGAGAGAAAATACAAGAAAATTAAAAGAGGATCCAACATCTACACTATCCATGATGATGATCATGATAATCAGAAATTGTGATTTTAAAAGGGTCATTTACCTTATGTTTGATAATATGCATAGGTATGATGCATCAAGGTATAAAGAACCAGGATGGTGTTGTACCTAGTGTGATGGACTTTGAATTGAAAATCAAATAGGAGTACTCCTATTCACACCTGACATATGGAACCTCATTCATAATGTAGTTCAAATATTCTAAACATCTCAGACCAAAAAATAGAAAAGAGAGCCTTCCCATGTGGTCAACAAGATGCCTAAAACACCTTCCCTACAAACCAAAGAAAGCACACATGACCAAGGTTATTTTAAAATAATATCCAACAAGCATAGTAGATAAAAAGATAATGATCTTTGCCCCATTTATTTCTCTCCAAATCTTTTTGTTTGGACATCATCGAGAGGTCATTCAAATGAACGCAATAAGATAAATAAAATGACAAAGATAAAGTAAACATACAATCTAATGTTCTTCATACCGCTAGCCAAGGCTAAACTATGGTGATGCTTGATGTTGATGTCCATTGTAGGAAGGATGCATCCTATGACATGTTGGTATCAGATGATTTTTGAATTGATTGGATAATAAGCTATTGATACTCCGAGTTGACTAACTTGCTTTCTTACTGACCTAGACTTGAGACTTTCGATTGGGCTTTAACTTATGAAACTGCTAGACTTGCTTCTGATCGACTTATCAAAGGGTGAAAGTGATGATTGATTATTATGAATGATTGATTATTGCAGGTGAAAGCGAGATGAGACAAATGAATTTTTTCAAATATTTGGATGTTTTTGGTATTTTGGAAATGTTATGAGGTTGTTTTTTATTTTTAAGATGTTTTACAAATGTTTTGATTTTTGGATTTTTCAATTTTTTTGCTTTTCTGAGATTTTGACCAAGAGACTAACGTAAAGACCTATCCTAGGGGTCTTGGGGGCTGATCAAAGATTATCATTTCTTACATTATGCATGCATAGACCACCTAGTTCGACTAGATGACTCGATCATTGATTAGATATGAACAAGATGGATTGCTAGTTTTTTGTGGTGGACTCTTAAAGTACTGACCTAGGGTGTCTCGAGGGATGATCAAAGATCAATCTTACCTACGTTCAAGCTCAGAGACGACGTGGTTTGACTAGATGATTCCACTTTTTATTTTTTTGGATTTTTGATAGGATTTGGATACTTTTGGTTTTTTTTGAAGGATTTTAAGAATGTTTTGATTTTTGAAATTTTTGATGCTTTTGGATTTTCTGATTTTGAGGAAGACCTCAAGGATGTACACAAATCTGATCTGATGTAGGTAAAAGAGCATTTCCCCAATGTGATGTGATAGACTACTTCTATAAATGTAGGACAAACTGACCTTAGGAATATGCCAAGTAGTACTTGGCAGATCATGATATGAACAAAGGATCAAGCTATGATACGGATGCGGATGTGAATGGATGGATGGAAGGATGAAACGAAATGGGATGGATGATGCAAAACAATTCATAAAGATCTTGGTGGATGGAAAGTGCTTTATTTACACTTGGCGCCTATTTTCCAAGTTTTCACCAAGGTACTTTCCCAAAGCACCACTGAAGTGGTTTTCACTAGAAGAAAAAAAATTCTTTACTATTTTTAATCCTTTTTCTGATTTTTTTTGGATTTTTTGATATTTTAATATTTTTGGTTTTACCCTTAAAAGATCAGGCATACTTTTTTTTGAGATCAGAGCTATTCCTGAGCTCCTACAAAGGTTCCCCTTCGGGTGTTGATAGATGATATGCCCCTGACTTGTAGCTTGTTGTGATGATGAAAGGCCCCAACTAGTTGGGCTCAAAATTTCCCTTGCTATCTGGATTTGGAAAGTTCTTATTTTCATTTCATCTTGCCGACCTAGAAGGTCTGAATCCTAATTTTCTTTTTGTATCTTCACTTGAGATGGTTCTTTTTGGATCTTAGGGCCGATATGTGATCTCGTCGCTTCTTTGATTTAGCTAGTATGTCATCCACATAATCTTCCATAGTCTTATGGATCATATCATGAAATATTAGTGTCATGGCCCTTTGGTAGGTTGCTCCTACATTCCATTCTTTAGCCCAAATGGCATCATATTCTAGCAATATATCCCCCATGGACAAGTGAAAGATGTCTTGTGCTAGTCCTCCTTGACTATCATGATTTCATTGTATCTTTAGAATCCATCCATTAATGATAGAATCTCATGTCCTTTTGTCATATCCATGATCATTTCAATGTTTGCAAGTGGAAGTTCATGCTTGGGACATGCCTTGTTTAAATCTCTGAAGTTTATGTAGATGCGGATGCCCTCAGTGGGCTTTGAAATAGGTACAAGGTTTGAGACCCACTCTAGAAAATCAATCGGCCATATGAACCCTGCATCTAGGAGCTTTTGTAATTACATTTTGACAAACAATGCTATCTGGGGATGCATTTTCCTCAGCTTTTATCTGCGGGATACATAGCTAGGTGATGAAATACAACTTCTAGATCAAGCCCAGGCATGTCGGTATAGGTCCATGCAAATTTCACCTTTATTTACCTTAGGAATGAAGCTAAGAGCTCTTGTTATTCTATGAGAAGTGACTTGGCATAGAATTTTATGTGTGGTGTTGCTTCTACCCCCAAATTAATTGGATTGCACTACTCTACCAGGATCGCTAAATTTTCCAAATGAATGGAACTGAGAGGAAGATTGAATCCATCATCCTTCGATGCCTCAGAGAGGTTTTAACCATTATATACATCCTTTATTTTTAATTTTTTCAAGTTAGAGAGTGCCACAGTGTGGTTTTTACTCAAAGACCTAGAGATTATTCTCAATTTTTGACTTTTGCAACTGAAGGATTCAATCATCTACTTATAATAGGCCTATGTATCCAGTATGATGTCAAACCTAGCTTTATGACCTCTATATGGCACTGTATCCCACAATCCCATGAATTCTAAGAGTGCCTAATCATTTTCAAATGTGTCCAAAACTGGTGATCCTTGTTCGTTGTAATCGATGAGTTGGGGATAGACTAGGTTTATTTCATGGGTTTGATGGTCTGACTCAAAAGACAAGGTGCTAATCTTGCATAGGGAGGAATATTCAAAAAGAATAGGCAAGTTAGTTATGGTATCTTCATCACTACTACACACATCAGTTATGTCAAAGGTAAAGTTATCTAAGGGTAGACCTATAGATATGGGTAACTGAAGGATGGTTGTCGATAGCTTAGGCGGAGTCCTGACTACTTTAACGGGGGGAATTTTGTCATGTATGGTTATACTCGAAGGGGTGCATCCAAGGCCAATATTTTTCATACACTTCTTAACAATGATAGGTTCCAATTGTTTTTTGTTGTTTTTTCCAAGACTTTCATTACTGTTATAGCCCATTCCCAACATTAATTGATGTCCTCTATTAGCATTATCCATAGGAAGGGTTGGTATAGGTCATTCATCTTGATAAAGGAGACTAGATATGTCTCTCTCATCCACCACTTCTCAGCCTAGATCCCCCCAACTCCTAAATCGGGAGGGATCCTCTCTAAATTTTTGAGCTGCTATATTGGTGGGTTGCAGTTGTCTAGGGGATCTAGGGGATTGAGCTAACTCCCCTACCACAAAGGCTCCTTTCTTCATTTTGTAATCCCTGCACCCATTATCTTGTATTATGACCTTGATTTCAGATATATCAAGAATGGAAGGTGTCTTTTTCTCAGAAGTGGAGGCAATGTTAGCTAGGTCTATATACGAAGTTGACATGCCTTCATCATTCTTTGGGACTTGAGGAATTTTATAGTATTTTTATTCCAATTTTTTGCAGTAGGCGAAGGGCTTAGGATCATAGTAGATCATGATCTCTTGATTTTGATATGTGAACTTGATGCACTAATGGAAGGTCGATGCAACTGATTGCATCCCATGGATCCATGGATGCCCCAAGAGGATGTTATAAGGTAAATCAAGGTCAAGGACCTGGCAGGTGGTTTCCATAATGGTTGGCCCTACTTGAATAGGGAGTTGGATAGTTCCCTGAGACACTCTTTCTTGCTCGTCATATGCTCTGATTGTGACGCCCTTTCCTTTTTCAACGGAATCCTTGGAGAATCCCATATTCTTTATGATCTTGAGAGAACAAATGTTTAGACCTACACCCCCATCCACCAAGACTGTCTTGACTTTATTTTTATGAACCAGAACCTCAAGGTGGAGTGAGCGATTGTGAGATGGTTGGGTGGGGAAGTCCTGATAAGAAAATGTGAGGAGATTAGGGGTGGTAATTTTTTTGACCATAGCTTGGAATTGTTCAGTATCAAAATTGGCAGAGACATTAGATGAAGCCAATGCTTCCTCAAGGATTTATCTATGGGTGGATCATATCTTTAGTAACTCCATGATGAAGATCTGAACATGAGTTCCTTTTAACTGGTATAATACATTGTATCCATTAGGAGGGGATTTTGAGGTGGATGCCCTAGGTGGTTGTAATGACCCAGCAACGGTGACTTTTCCACCACATGTGGTGACTCCACAGTTAGCTTTGGCTCCCTTGATGTTAACAAAAGTGACCCATTCATCTAGGGATGTAACAAATTGATTGTACACATGGTTCACATTGTCATACTTTTGTTTCCCTTTGTTATTTCCTTTGTTATGGTCTGACATCGAATTTGTGTAGATCTTAAGATCTTGATTTCCAGCTGGTTGTTCCAAGTTTATGATTTTGTCATCGATGAGGTCTTGGATTATATTTTTTCGCTTCATGCAATTTGTTGTTGTGTGCCCCTTGATATTATGATAATAGAAAAGATAATTTTCATTGTACCAAGTTGGTTTCACTAAGGGCTCTTGATAATTATCATAAGTGGGGATTATTATGAGATTCTCGTTTACAAATTTCTTCATGACAGATTCGACTAATTCCCCAAGGGCATTAAAATTTCTCTTGGGGGGATATTTTTTTCATGAAGGTGGTCCCCCTTAATTATTCAGATTGTTGATTTGATTATTGGGTGGTTATTGTGATACTGCATTGGTTTGTGTGTTGTTGTGATTGTTGTTATGTGGTTGCTAAAATGTTTGGGTGTTCTTCAAATCACTGATTATGAATGTGACATCAACCACACTGTCATTGGTGACATTTCTAATTTCTACCCACGTGTGAGGTTTTTCATTATAGCTAGTGGAAGGGCAGTTGTCTTGGTGTTCTAGATATGTGGGTGTCCCCCCTTGTGCAATAAGAGATCATTCAATGTTAAGCACCTTGGGGATCAATTAGTCGTAAGTGGTGATGCATTGCATTTTTAGATGGAATGCCAAGGTCTTCTCAAGATTGGAAATGATGGTGCAAATTTTTTCCTCCTTTGGCATGGCCCACTTGCTCCTGTTGGCATTGGATCACCATCATTGTAGGAAGGAAGTGAATGATTCCCCCTTACCTTGTTTGAGCGCAAATACTTCCTCTAGACTAAGATCCATACCAATGTTGAATGTGTAATTCTTTATGAATGCATCTATTATCTCTTCACATGTTTTGATGCCAGTAGGTAGGTGAGAGAACCGCTCCATGGTAGGGCTAGCCAAGCTTCGAGGAAATATTTGCATTATAAATGTATCATTATATGCGACTTCCATGAAATGTACTTGGGATTCATTGATGTGATCTTCAGGGTTTCCCAGCCCACAATATTTGTCAAATTTAGGGATTTTGAACCTCGTAGGGAATGGTACTATTTCTAAGCTCCTATCAAAAGGATAAGGGCACAAATTTCTTCGTGTCAATGTTGTTTTTCCTAATTGGAGATCGAGCACTTGTTGCGAGAGCAACTTGATTTGTGTTGTCACGTCATCTTGTAGATCAGGGGGTGGAGTGAATGTGTTCTTAAGTGGTCGAGGTGTTAAAGTGATAGGTGGAGTGTTGGGTATGTTGGTGGGAGTTTTTGTAAGCTCTACTACGTGATTAAGGCTTGTTGATATGGCTACATTTTGTGTTGCACCAATAACACTTGTTGCTGGTCTTGTTGTTGATGTGCCAACAATTCTTGTTGTTGGTCTTGCTGTTGATGTGCCAAAAAAGCTTGTTGTTGGGCTATTAATTGGGTTTCTTCCTATTGCACTTGATACTATTGAAGGTCTTGTTGATATGCTTGTTGTTGAGTTGCTTACAACTGTGCCTAGTATTGAGCTTGTGCTTGCACTTACTGAGCTTGATATTAAGCTTGAGCTTGAGACTGTGCGGCTTGAGTTTCTTGCACAACTTGGGAGGCTTATTTTTGTTGATGTAAAGCTTGAGCTTGGTCAGCCTATTGTGCTTGTTGCATTTCTAATTGTGTATGCACTTGTTGGGAAACTAGTTGTGTAGCTTATTGATTTTGAATTTTCTTAAGTGCCTTTTGATAGGCGGCTTGTTGAGCTACTTACAAAACGGTGATAAATGAGTTTGTCATGTTGGGTTTTGGTGGTGGTGGTGGAATATTAGGAACACTATTGACTATTGTGATGAGAGAAACCATTATATTGATGATTGGAACTTGTGTGGTGGATGGTGTGATTGATATGCTTGGCCCTTGGGAGAACATGTTTTGAGATACTTCGGGAATGGTAGATGATGTGTTTATTGTTGGGGTTGCTTGAATGGTTTCCACCTGTTTTTGTGATATCAATAGCAAGATGTGAGGATTCGGTATGATGTTATGATTTATGATTGGGGGGTTTCTTGGATTTTGTTGGTTGATGGTTGGTAAAGGGGGAAGGCCCATCCAAAGGGGTGGTGTGGATGTTAATGGAAATGGTGTAACTGGTGGTGTATTCTCTTGGAAAAGTGATGATGAGGAGGGATCAAATATTCCCCCTGTTCCAAATAATCCATCTTCCCCTTGTGAGGTCATGGAGAGAGAGGTTTGTGTGTTGAGAGGGTATGCCAGTGTTGCATGAAGAGAGGTAGGATTGGTTGAATCATGAAATGTGAGTGTAATGTATTGGTGTAATGGATTTACTAGGATGGATTGACCCAATATGGTGTTTGCATCCAAATCTTCATTGTTCGCAAGGGGATGTGCTTGAATTGCATAAAGCAATGAGCTCCCCTTGTTGATAATGGGTTGAGTTGGAGCAATGGATGATGTGATTTGTGGGATTCTTTGAGTGATTCTTTGAAATGGAGGTCTAGATGAGATTGGGGGCATGATCTCAAGAGGCTTCTCCATAGTAATTCTTATTTCATAATCAGAAGGGAGTTTAGCTCCTTATTTTGCCAGCTCAAACATGTATTGGGAGGGATTGAGCCTCATCATGGCATTGAAAATTCTATGAGTCTCGGGGTTTTGAACCATTTCAAGGATTTAATCTTGTGTCATCCTTAAGACATTTTTGTTGATGTCTTCCACTTGACCTTCCTCTTGAGGATTTTTTGATGGTAGATTAAGAGTGGTTAGGGGATTGCTTGATCCAACGGGATTCATTTCAGGAGCGGTTTGGCTTAGGTCACTTGAATTTGATGTTTCCTTGTTGGTTTCCATGTTCTTCTTGTGTTCCAATCTAGTATGCACCATAAAATAGGGATCAATTTTCAAGAATGTGTGAGATGAACCTCTAATTATTTAGATTGATCTAAATTTAGGTACAAAAAAAGAAAAAAACTATGATGATTAAGGATCAAAGTGTGATGATGAGATAAATGGAAGGTGGAAGATATGAATTATTGAACCCTTGAGAAATATTGAAGGAGATACTAGACTTTGGGACTTGATTTTATTTGATTTAAATTGATTTGATCTTGAATTTTCCTTGATTGGATTTGGTTTGGATAGTGAACTCATATACTCTAAGAGGTTCGATGTTGTCCTAGAGTAGACTTGTACACAAGATGATAATTTGACTAAGTGTGTAAAGAAGGATTCATCTATACACCCCTAGCTAAACAAGATGATTTTGATTTTATTTTATTTCTTGGATAATGAACTTATAAACCCTAAGATTTTGGATGTTATCAAAGGGTACACTTGATCACAAGGATTGATAATTTGAATAAATATGTGGAGAAGGATTCATCTACACACATATAATCAAACAAGATGATTTGGATTTGCCAACAGTCTAGCATGAGTGATTTTTTCAAGATTTCCAAGAGTTGTTGGTGAGATGATTTTTGATTGATTTTGATGTTTGAGGGATGGATGAGAATGATGAATTTTATCCTAGATTAGATCTAGATAGAAATCCTTTCTACAATACCTCGGTGTTGAAGAACATTCTTGGTACTTCTTATGTGAGAAAAGAAAACTTTTCAAAGAGACTTGGATTTTTTTGGCAATAAAATTCATACAAATTAGGATTGTTCTTTGATGCACATTTGTAAAATTTAAAGGTCGATCTTTCTCTAAATTCATAGAGCATAGACAACCATTTCTTGTGAGATTTTTAAAAAAGACCTTTGGAA
The DNA here is from genome assembly GCA_007115665.2 of Sequoiadendron giganteum. Lineage (NCBI taxonomy): Eukaryota > Viridiplantae > Streptophyta > Pinopsida > Cupressales > Cupressaceae > Sequoiadendron > Sequoiadendron giganteum. Next base: position 48,513,828 of record VCHN02000014.1, on the reverse strand, counting down.
TTTGCTTTTTCGATTTTGATCTTTTGGGAAATCATTTGGAAGAGTACATGTGTGGGGTTCAATTGTTTCTTAGCTTTGTTTAATGACTTATTTCTACCACAAACAATTCTTGATTATGTTTTCAAACTAGATGTCTAATGTCCTAACTTCTTCTCATCCCACAAGGTCCATTATGTGGAAATCAAGGAAATTAAGGCAAAAGTTTCCTAATATTGACTTTAGTGAGAAAAAATTATGATATAAACCCAAATACTTAGAAGCCTCTAAGGATTAAATCCCTAAGGCAAGCAAGAGCACTTGAATTTGTCAAAGGTATTTGTTCCCCCCAAAGGGTTTGAAATTTTGAAGACTTTGTGAATGTTTTTTTTTCAAGCATTTTGGATCCAAGCAAAGTGTTTTGATTTCAAAATTATGCACAACCCTAGGATAAAAGAGGCAATACTTGTTGAGTTCCCACTTGGGTAAATCCATCTATGCCTACTCTTAGCGAATGATTAGATGCTTGACCACACTAGATCCCCTCCATAGCACACACTTCTCGAGTCATCAAAGCATCCATACCCATGAAAATCCCATGGCATACTTCTCATTCCTACTAAGAACCATAAAAATGTGGGATGTCTTCAGAACTAACATTCTTGCATCAATAAATAGATAAGGATTTTGACCTTTCTAAACAAGGGGTTTTAATGTGAGTATTTCATTCTTGGGGGACCATCCATGTGGAAAGAGACCATTGCTTCCCTTCTTGTTGAAATAATTCTCATGATATTTAAAAAAATTCCTTGAGTACCACACTTATATAATGATTGGAAGTCGCTTGGCTTTAGCATGTTCCTAGTTGGGTCATTCCCTAGGGTGATTACCTTTTCCCACCAAGTAGGCACTCTATGGATAATCAAAAGTGAGTAAGTACATCCGTATTTTGATCAATATTTGTTGAGAAACAATGAGAACACTCACAATGTACTCCACTCACACTCACAAGATATTTTCAATTTGAGTAACCCAATTTGAAATGTGGAGGTAATCACTTTTACAACTTAATATCACAAAAAGGACTTTTGATTCTCAAGATCGCTATAAAGCACGAGAGAATTGCATACATCTTTTTGATGATATTAATTTGTGAAAGGGATTATAAAACAAAGAGTGCACATGTTCATTTTAACCACAAATCAATGATATGAATTATTTTTAAGCACCAATGTTAAAGTGTGAGATTTGTTTGTTCATTTGTTAAGTCCAAAAAACAAAATCTAGTAATTTTGCCTATGGTTCTTTTTAATCCCTTTGTTTTGTTCTTTTTAAGCCCAAACAAAATTTAGTGAGTCCTAAAGAGAAATAATACGACAAATCCTTAGAAAAGGGATTATAATTCTCCCCAAGGTGTTTAAAAACACTTGATACAATGAGATGATGATGTCATAAATAACTCTTGGTCTTTGTTTCCATCCTTCACTTTGATCAAGCTAACCTACAAAAAATTGGTTAATACTGCAAAAACAAAGACTAAAAACCAGTTAGAAGTAAAAAATAACCAAAATAAAAAAAGAACATGTTGAAAATAAACTAAAATCTACCTTTTACCCAACTCCAGTGGCACAATCCATGGGTGCAGTGCAGTTTGAGAAAGTCAGTGGCACAATATTGTGATGTTGATGACTAAGAGCGACAATCTACACAAAGACAGTGACTATGATTATGACGTTGTTTGGTCAAGAGGTGTAGTTTGTGATTTGGAGATCCAGCAATGCACTTTGAAATTCAAATTTTATGGGTGAGAAGACTCCAACAGTGCGGTTTGGAGTTTGCAGTGGCGCAATATAGCACCATTGGACTGATAGCGGCGGAGTTTCCTATAGACACAAAAAATAAAAAAAACATTGGAATTTTAGAGAAACATGATGAATTTCTCCAGATTCGCCCTCCTTCTAGTGCCAAAATGTGAATGGTGAACATATACCTGCACAAACACAAGAGAAAAAACATACAATTAGATCGTTATGCAAGTTAGATCAATATTCCCATGAAATTAGATTGAAACATGAAAATAGGAAATGAAATGAAGAACACAACAATAAAAGCTATCAAATCCTATTCTAATGAGAAAACCCTCAATCACATGGGGGAATTGGTGCCATTATGATTTGGAAAATGGCCCTTTCCCAATTCCTTGATGTAATTGTGATAATCTTTGATGATGAGTGTGCTTCCTTGAATAAATTTTCTAGTAACCTAGCTAAATTGATGGAAAAATATGAAAATGTTATGAAACTCAAATGCTAAATTCCTATAGTGATTGTGCTATTTGTTGGTCGATCCAAAATCAATACAAAAACCCTCTATTTATAGATTTGAGGAATGGAAGATTGAATCATTTGGATGAATGTGGGCCAAAATACCAACCAATGAGAGAAGGCCACTTGTCGACATGTGATTGGAGGAGAAATGAGCACATTTGGGTGAATGTACACATAAAAATGGTTAGGTGGAATTTTAAATTGTTGAGCTGACAAGTTTAGAGGGAAGAAGAAATGGAGTAAATGCCACTTGGCTCAAGGCAAAGGACATGTAAGAGGTCTTTAATTCCTTGTTGGATGTACTCATCCCTTTTGGAGGGATTTTTAAAATTTGAGGAATATTCCCTTTTGATGCCAAGTTGAGGGAAAATAGAGGAATTAATAAATCAATTAAATTGATTTATTGGTGCAAGTTGTGAAATCTAGAGGATTTGAGTGATTAGGATTAGGATTAATCATGATTTTATTAAGTTAGATAGAATTAGATGATTTGACAATTTTGACTTAGATTTTAGGATTAATTTAAATCAAAGTTGAGAGGAATAATGATTTTAGATTTAATTAAATAAAGATTGATTTATTTAACGAAGGAGAATGGTGTTAGATTAAATCAAATAAAGATTAATTTATTTAATTTAAAGGACATGACCTTAGCGATTAATTAAATAAAATGATTTATTTAATTAATAGAAGAGGATGACTTAATTAGATAAATTTTATTTATTTAATTAAGAGAGGAAATATGATTAATTTAATTAAATACAAATTATTTAATTAAATGGATTAGTGAAGGAGATGATTTAGGAAGAAACAATGTTAGTAAGAAATGATGTTAGTAAGATCAGGATCAGGTGTGTAAGATCAATCTATATATTTTCCGTGTCTACAGAATCCACGTGTATACTCCTCAATACCATGAAAATGCCAAATTTGTACCTCCCATTTAAGCATATCAGGTTGGTTATGCCTCCCAATTCACTTCAAAAAACCTTGGTGTTGTGGGTTTTCAATATTTTTAAAATGCTAACCATCCACCCCACCTTGTTTAGTCTTCTTGGATGACTACACATTCCTATCAAAAATACCACGAGGCTCCTTGTTCTTCCTTTCAACTCCAAAATACAAGTGAACTCGTCTCCATGATGAGGGGTCTCTATGCATAGTTGATTGAGATTAAGGAGTGGCAAGCCTTTGACCTATGATAGGAGGAGTGGGTCAATCAAACCTATCAGGGGTTAAAATATTAATTCCCACATCAGGATGAGCTTTCCCATAAAGCTCACTATCCTCAATAGTAAAATATAGAAGCTTATTGAAGGTATCAGTAGTAGTTGGAGGCACAAAGAAGGAAACAAGAGGAGTATACTATATAGGATGCTACTGCTAGACAAGAGAAACTCAGACTTACCCTTGCTCTAGCACAAATTCTTGAGACTTAGGCAGCCCCTTGTTTTCCTAGTTTTAGAGAAACACCTCCACCAGTTCTAGAATATCCTACTAAGGAGGAGGTAAGAAAGGACAAGTTTTAAGTTTCAAGAACCATAAAAAACCTCTTGAGACTTTTCATTATCCATCCATTTGTTCCAGAGCAACCTATTGTGTAGTAGGTATGCAAGCACAAAAAGTTTAGTTTGAAGAATCCTAATCAGCCTCTTGAAACTCCTATTCAACCTCTAGTGCCATCAAGTAGATCTTCTATTCTAGAGGTCCTAAGTTTTTCAAGCCTCCATTCCTCACAACAACCAATACTTGAGGAGGCTCATCCTTTTTCTCCTATTTATTAACCCCTTCTAGAAATTCAACAAGAGTTTCAATGCCCTTTTGACCATTTTTCTGCCTCTATTGCTATTTTACTCTTTAGAGGTGGTCTAGTTGTATGGGATCCTAGTTGGTTAGAAGAAAAGAGGAATGAGTAGTTTTAGGCTAGGAGTGAAGAGGCTATTCTTGAAGACCCTTCATGTGCTCTAGACAATGGGTATCTTGGTTTTTTGTAAGGAACAATTGAATATAATTAGTTGTAACTAAAAAAGGTAGACAAAATTGATGGAGTAGAGGAATCAATCCTCTTTTTTGATGTCCTTCCTTGGTTTATTGAGGATGAGGAGGATAGAGCACATATACCTACATCAACAGTAGCTTTTGAGAAGCTTGGTCTTGGATTGGTTGATGAATACAAATCCATGGTTTTGGATCAGCAATAGCAAACATTTTTAGCCCCTGTTATAATGGAGGAAATTCCCCTATCTATTGAGGTCTATAATTCTGAGGTGGAGGACCTCTTTTGGGATGATTTAAAATATTTTTGTTTAGTATTGGATCTTAATCTTCCCCCTCAAAAAGAGGATCTTTGTGGGAAGTAGCCTAAGAGTGAAGAAACAAAAAAGGATTTGGTAACCATTACATGCCAAGAGTCTGATTTTGTCGCAGCCTAATGCCAAGAAGAGATAAAAAAAGAGAGTCAACTTGAAGAATTCAGTTCTTCACTTGAAGTGTCTCAAAAATTTGAGGTTTGTGCTGATAAAGTGTGCATCAATACAATTAATTTAGTAGTTATTGAGCAACCACACATCTTCTTAGAGAGTGATGATCTTGTTTCCCAATTTGATAATATGTTTGATCTTTAAAGCTTTTCATTTGAGGTGCATGAAGAAGATATTCCTTGTGTAGATCAAAAAATAGGTTTCACATATTTTGTATCAACCATGTGAGTTGGAAACTTTTGCTTTTTGTTTTAGTTCATGCATTGAGGAGGTCAGCAGTCATGAAAATGGCCTATTGTTTTGTGAGGCGAGCTATCTTCCCTCTACAGAAGGCTTTCTCTTGCATGCTAGCCTATCTTCAAAACTGTTTACCCCTACTATTGTATGTTCACCTGGGGAACTAGTGTTAGACGAATCTGACACTTGCATCATATGAATCCTTTATAATGGAAAAATTTATAGTGAAGTGATCCTTCACCTTGCAGGCATTTTGTGTAGTTCCATGTATGTTGGTAGCAATTTTTAGTGGTTGCAACTGCATGAGGTCAGCAACTATGGTCTGAGGGAGATCAGCTCCTTTAGAAGGTTCATCTTTGATAGAGGAAATTTTCCTTTCTTTTTTTCCTATTAGTTTAATGTAGATATTATCAATGTCTTGCTTTCGTCAAAGTACTCTTGTACAACCTGCATTCTCCTTAAGGAAATGTCTGTTTCTAGTTTCCATGCTCTCCTCCAAGTGCATCATGCACATGTTTTATTTTGCTCTTGGGATGCCCAAATGTTGAAGTTTTTCCCTTATGACTTCATTCCCAATGGACCAATAAGGCCTCTCGATTCCATAATTAGTAGGAAATCATCCCATAGAAATCACCATAAATTTTGACATTTCATGCCACCCTTTGATTGCTAATCATTTATAATTGATCTAAGAGATCCTACATTGGCCATCTTACATGAATTCTCCTTGAGGGCTCCTAAAATTGGCTAAGCCCTAAGTTTTTGAGATTTTGTGCTTTCTCTTACCTATCTTGTGGCATTCCTTCTTCATCACCCCCAATCCTCCAAATATTATACTTCTTATTTCTCCTACTAAGTTTCTAAGTGTTTCAGGTTTTAGTTTGGCCTTTCCTTTTAATCCGTAAAACTCTCTCTTCACAAGCCTTGAGCTTCCCTTTCGACCTCCAAAACCTCGATAAAGCCTTCATCATTTTTCTTAAGTTTTCACTCTTTGGGCTTTCAAGTGTCAGTCTTCGCTCTTACCTTTTACCACTTCCCTTCGATAGCATGTAACCTTTCATCTTGACCCCCAACTCCCCATTTCACTTTCAGTCTTTGGCGATCGATTCGTTCTTCTCCTTCCTCTCACAATCTCAATCAATTTTTCCTTGCAATTCAACTAAGAATCAAATTGTTAGACTTCAGAGTTCGGCCTTCCCTCTTACCGTTTAACATTTTTTGGTAAGAAGTATCTCTTCCTTTCAACCCTCAATCCCTGAAATCTCATCTTTGGCTTTCAGGCATCAAACTTTCATCTTTCCCACTTTCACTCCTTCCTTCAAAAAATCAACTAAGTGTTGATTTTTCAGACTTCATGCTTTGGCCTTCCCATTTACCCCTTACCTTTCTTTAAAAAGATGTATCTCATTCCTCCAATGCCTAATGGCTCCTTTCAGACTTCAGCCTTTGGTCTTTCCTTTTACCCTTTTTGCATTTGTGATAAGGCATAAGCCTCCTTCCTGACCTTTGAAGCCCAAAAAGGGTGACCTTTTTGGACTTCATGGTTCCCTCCTTTCTCTTCCTTCTTTCTACCTTCCTTTAGTACATGGTAAGTGGTACTCCTAAACCCCTATCTCTAATGGTCTAACGTCAACAATGTGTAAGAAGTTTGAAGCAGGCCCGACACTCAATATCCGGTGAAGGCAACCCTTTTTTGGAGTTTCAATGCATTTAATGCTGCAAAAGTTTCTTTTTGGGCCAGATGCCTTGACCTTCTTATGGATTTGACATTTTTTCTGGGTGATGTCATTAATACTCGTACCACTTCCTCAACTACTTGTTTTGAATTTTGGGATTCAAGGACAACATTAAATAAATTCTCTAACTTGTGCAAGTAAATTTCATAGGTGCCCATGCCTATTTATTACCATTTTGTTGATTTTTTTGATGGATCCATGCCCTAATCACAATTTTCACGATATGGCTCCATTCTTTCACACACATACTTCATTGCTAACCCTAGTTAGGGTTAGGGTTTGGTTTTTTATTCTAAGTTATGCCTAATCTATAAAGGCAAGAAATGGATTTGTTTCAAGCATTATTTCTCTGGCTCCTCTAGGGTTTTCTCTTGGAGAAACTACATTTTTTGCATTCTATCAATGTAATGATTTCCTCTAATATTTATTTTAGTAAAGTTTAGCTATTACCACTGTTATCTCTTGCATATTTGAGTAAAATCAATTTAACTTCATGTCTGAGTTATATGTGTTTTAATTATTTCATTAATGTATTGTGTTGTTCTAAAGTAGGAAGAAACAACTTTCATCTTGGTGTACCACCTCTATTTACCTTTCATGTATTCCTTCTTCCCCTTTTTCCCTATGAGTTTTTAGAGTAGGATAGTGGTAGGTTTTCATGTATTGGGTTGGACCAACACATTGCACTTTGATCAAAAGAGGAATTCAGCCTTCTCCAAAGATTCAAACTCATATGTGTAAAGGTCCCACACCTTGAGGCTTTTTCCATTGTGTCATTAAAATGCTAAACTTCATGTTCAACAAGGTGGAATTTCATGTGACAATAGTTCCTTCTAATGAAATATCCTTCTTTTTCTCATTTGTGTGTTGTGTTACATGAATATTAGCATATAGTGGCATAGTATAGGGATTCCTCCTTGTCCTCCTATCTGAAGAATCAATTAGCCATGTCTATTTTTGTGGATTCAAAAAATAATTAAGTGGTGAAAAAAATGGTGTATATTCCTATTGCCAAGAACTCTATAGGATGTTACAAAATCTTTATAAAACTATCTGAGTCCTATACAAATGTTCTTCAAAAAATATTGAAATATGGCTTAATATCCTTGCTCAAAATAAGACTAGTATCTGAGTGTTGTCCTAACTAGTATGTTTTTTATCAATACCATCGAGCTTTTGATCATGAAATCAAACATTGTGTGTATCTTAGGAATGTTATCTAAGACCACATTGATAATGGTGCCATTTGAATTTATTGTAAGAAGAAAAATTCTAGAATAAATTTGTATCCAAACCTAACAACCAACTACACATACACACAAATCCTTTCCCTTCCCATTCACATATTTGATAACATTTTCTTCTTTATCTACTAATTCCATTCCATATAAGTATGTGAACATGGTTTCATTCTCTCATTTTCCTCCTTCAATTCATGCAGATAAGGCACCTAATATAACATTGTACATACTAGCTCGAGTCAATGATAATGTCATAACTAGCATTATGGTTGACCCTATGAGTCAAGTCAATGTCATCACAAAGGATACTCCCTTCAGAAATAATCTATAAAAGGAGAAATATTATGAGTCATAAAGCATGCTCTATACCCATGATCCTATTTTTGTTCTATTAATTGGCTCTATTTCTTTGCCAGTCCGTGTCGGGCCCAGATCTCTAGATGTAACATTTATTGTGATACCAAAATTTAAACTATTCACAGTTAGACTAGGAATTACATGGCTAGTCTATTTGAATGTGGTCACCTCTATTGTCCATAAATTTTTTAAGTTTCCTCATGAGGGAACGGTATATACTATCTAGGATAATAGATACAAACCACTAGTGTCATGTGGGAGATTCTCCCTTGACCATTTTTGGCCTTCTCCACTTGGACCCTTGCCACCTAAAGGGAACTTGCTCTATAAGGCCTACTTTAGGTATAAGATTGGAAGTTAAGTTTCTAATTTTGTTTTCCCTCCTTCTTCCCATTCTATCTCCATGAAGGCCTTTAGATGTGTGCAACAAAATGCTTCATCCTAAACCCATTCAAAATCTAAGGATAAGAAAGCTCTCATCCATAATCCTTCTCCTTCATCTTCATCTCTTCTTCTACAACTTCATAACCTTTTGCGGTGTACTCTATTCCTTCTACTGTGCATGGCATAGGAAAAGGAAAGGCACCAATGTTGTGGAAGTCCAAAAAACAAGTCTTTCAGCTCTTAGTTTTTCCCACAATCCCCTAACCCACCCAATATCTTAAGGGGAAGTATTCTCATGGTGTTCTTGTATATCAACCTCCAAGGCCTCCTCCTATTTGTCCACCTACCCCTAAAGTAGACAAAGAAAATCAACACATGGTTGAAACCCCTTTCTCTCTCTTTGTACCTCCTCATCTTGTCCCTCCTCTAGTGCCCACTCTTCCACTAACAACAGTTATGGAGGCTACTCTTTGAGTCTAACAAGATCCCTTGGAGTCTTCTCAAGTTGTACCACTTGGTGACCATATCCATTGCAACCGAATTGTGTGTGAGTGTAAGCATCATCAAAAAGACTAGGCTTACAAGCATGAAGCTTTGCAAAATACTCTTTTTGTTTTTGTTTCCTCTATTTCTTCAATTTCTTCCCTTTCTCCTATTCTTGTTTCTATTCCTACTTATGTTCCCATCATCTATGTTTTGGTTCTAACATCATCAATGGATCCTAATGAGCCTCACCCCAAGCAAGTGTAGGTTGTCATCACTCCTTCTATGGAGATGACTTTGATGAATTCATTACTGTATATTCCTCCTTTCCCTATGCCCTTTGATATGCCTTATATAAAGGTTATGTCTTCCATGGCTCCCTCTCCTTCCTCCTCTTCTACTTCTACTATGAGGATCCCACATCCTCCACTTAATTGTAAGTTGGAGAATGACCTCGTTTCAAATAATTGTTGAAAAAAGTATTTATTTTCTTTTGCAGCAAGTGTTCCACTTTGTCTTGTATCATTCTCATGATTATAATAATGCCTCATTCCTTAGAGTTTGTCATTTCCCCTCATTTTGAGGTTGCAAGTGACTCTTGAGTTTCTTGTCCTTCCCCTAGTAAGTTACATAACTTCACTCCAGAGAATTTATGTTTGACTCATTAGAGAATATTCCAACTTTGCCATCCATATTAGCTAGATCGATGTTGTTAGTCTTGTATGAGCTTAGTGATGAAGACCTTGATGAGACTTCTTTGTTGGCTCTTGTTATAGGTGAGTCAACAAAAACAACTCTTTTATTCCCCCTATAATAATCTAGATTGGAAGTAGGATGACTTGTTGGAGGTGTCAAACTAGAGTGGTAGCTCTTCTTTATCTTTAGATTATATTTGTGTGTTTGTTTTTGTTCCCTCATTATTATTTAGTAATGTTTATGCCCTTGCCTAGAGGACCCTTGCTACCCTTGTAGGTACTTGAATACATTAGAGAAAATTTTTTGTACACTTGTTTTATTTATCTTAGGGTAAAAGTAAAAACCTGTGTCACACTTTATAAAGGAATCAACCAACAACAAAAAAAAATCCTAAACTTCGACCACATAAAAGTGGCCTTTATGTTTTGAATTTAAAAATGATGTAAACTAATGAAATGTAGAAACCTTTATGAAGCTTTTTCCTGTCATTTTTTTAATTTTAAAAAAAAAAAATGATTTTTTTTTGTCTATTTAAGAGGAGATTTTGAAATGCTAGAAAAATTAGTAAAAAGTGACATTCACTTGACATCAAGAAACAAATAGAAAAATACTTCATTTCCCCCTAAACATTTTTCTCCAAATAGGTAACTTCAATATCTAGTGCATGGAATTATTTTAAAATTTTGATGTGTATTTTTCTCATAATAACATTTTAAAGTAAAAAATTTCCATAATTTGATAGTTTTCATTTGACGTCAACTATTGTCTAATTTTTAAATCATTTTTAAAAAAAATTATATCTAAATTTGAAGAGAATTATCTCCTCTAGTGCACCATATATTTTTAAATTTTCTAAGTATGTTTTAATTTTTTGTTTTTAATTTCTAATCAGCCTCTTTTTCAAAATTTAACAATCTACTTGCACTTTTAAAAAATATATATATAAATTAAAACTAATAAAAATATTAAAAAATTACATATTTGGATTCACCACTCAGAGCTCTACAAAAGGGTATTTTTATTTTTTTCAAATCATTCTAATTGAAGAAATACTTAGTTGAAGTTGAAAGTTTTAGAGAATTCTAAAAAGGTTCAGTTGGCTACCAACTAGGATGCCACATAGATAGTTTCGGTAGAAAGGGTTTCAACTGAAACCATTTCTATGAAAACCCCACACATAAAATTAGCCACATTTCAATGTAGAAAAGGGAAAAAAAAAAAAATTGGTTTTGGTTGAAAAAATTTCAACCAAAACCATATGTGCCACATATAGGCCACATGGTTTCAACCAAAATTTTTTACGTTGAAACTGTTTCACTCAAAACTATTTATTTGGCTCAAATTATGACACAACTTTGTACTTTTATCGCTCATAATTCTTCTATATGTCATACACTTTTCTTTTTCACATTGGGAATGATGCAAAGCATTGGGGCATTTAGGCGTCTTCCATCTTGACCCGACTTTTTGTTTGTCTTCATGTTCTTTTCTTCCCATTATTGTCTATTTGGGGGTTGATGACAGTTCCTACATATTATACTATTTTTATCTATCTATATCTATGATCAATTTTGATCTTGAATAATTGGACCCCCTTGTGATCTTGATTTATTCATCTCTTCTTTTCTCTTGATGTTGTGGATTTTATGTATTGTCCCTTTTGTGACAATATTCCATGGATACATCTCACTATGTATTTCGTTCCATAACATCTCTTTGTCTTTCTCTACTCCTTAGAATTAAATTTTCTCCTCTATGTAGCACACATCATTCTAAGGGCGCTATCATATATTATTATTCTCATTTTTCAAAAAAAAATCTTTAAAATATATGTCTAGATGTCTTATAATCTCATCATCTATCCTGGGACAACCTGACTAGACTTGTCTTGTCATTTTTGTGACTATCTTGTAGTGTAGTTTGTAATAGCCAAAGGCTTATTTTCTTATCATATGGTCTCTATCCTTGCTAGCCATACCTATCAGTGTTATCTTTTATCTGATCAGATTATGTCATGTCTATGAAATTTATCATGTCTATTTTTCACTTATTTGCATAAGGTGTTTGTCTATAGCTAACACGTTTATTGTGAGATTATAGTTAGTTTTGCAAGATGAAAGGCCCATTTCCTCTTCACATCCTAGCTTAGCTTCTCTATCACATATATTGGATCAAAGACCTGCATCCTCATTGTTCTAGGTATAGTCTCTTAAAATTTGTTCTACTTTAGCTCATACATGTTAGAATGCATATGCTTGCTATAGTGGGGACCAAATGTAGTGTCATAAAATTTCACACCATGTAATTTTGAACTACATAACCCCCCTTTATCTTAATAAAATATGATAATGCAATTGCCCCTTTTATTAACTTCAATTTTTTCCTTAAACCCCTTTGTTCTCAATCTTTAAGTGATTATTTTATCAGGGACACTAGCGTGACCCATAGATGTTTGCACATCACGTAAAGATCTTGAAAATATTCTTGATTCTATGGCCATTGGGATGTTACACTTGTGTTTTCTGACAAAGTGTAACACCTCTTTGGTTACAGACATGCTTGAAAATGCCTTTTTGCATACTTTTCCTTCATTCTTACATCTATTCTTCCATTCCTTCAACTGACTCTTTCATTCTTGCAATGTCAAGCTCTCATTCCCATTCTCATTCTCTCCTACACCATTATTCTTGCAAGTTATTCATTTCTACATCAACGTCTTGGATCTCTCAGCTCATCTAGAGTATTGTACTCTCCTTTGGCATCACAAGCTTGTTAAAGGGAGGGTAAATCACACTCTCCTTGCATTATTATCTTTGTTTTAGAAGAATATTGATATTATAATGTTTTTATCTTCTTTATCTTGTCTATTTACTTTCCTATCATCTATTTTATTTTCTATATGTCTACTTGGTTGTTAATGGAGGTGTTGGTGTTTTAATTTTCCCACTAAGGCTTCATAATTATCTAAGAGGTTGCCAACCTTTATATTCAAGAATTCACGAAGTTAATGGACAACTGACAAGATTTAGTCAAAGACCGAGATCTCCTACACTTTTGGCTTTGTGAGACCAAGGAGGGTGTTCCTATATGTGTTCATAAAAATTATTCATGCCTCAAGAACACTTCTATACACATATTCATTCCTATCAATGCAACTAGACAGCATCTACCTGGGTTTTGGTAAACCAAAGAATAAGAACAACTATCTAAAGCTAGGAAAGCAAATTTAGTATAAGATTTAGGATCTTGAATGAACTACCCAGTGCCTCATCCAAGTGGGTGGGAGTCACATAAAAAATAACCCTAATACTATTGAACTTATCATTATAATGCTTTACATTATGAGATTTTCCAGTATTTAAAATAGAACTCCTTAGTAAATCCTAAGCACATTATCACAGACCTGTAACTCCTTTTCAATAATTTTATTAACTCATTAAGTTAAAGCAAGAAAAAAAATTACACATCCAAATATACCATTGAAGCTGAATGAAGAAACTATTGATAAATCCATTCACAATCCATGATATGTACACAAGAGAGCAATTTTCTTAATTGGTTTTTAGATTTATTGATATCATTCATTACAAAAGCATAGCATGCTTATCTTATACAATACCCAAAATGGAATGATTCCCTAGCTAGAACCTTCCAAATACCACAATATAATTTTGACTATACAAAAACCTAAGCCTCAAGACACAAAAAATCCAACCCCAACAATGAGCCATGAAATCTCCTTTCTAGAACAAGAGAGCAACAAGCATCATGCTCCATTGTTCATTTCAAAATGAATTTCATCTAAACAAATGAAATTCATATTCATTTCAAAAACTCCTCATCATTAGAAATAACTATAACACACATAGAGGAATCAAAAATGGTTACACCCCTATAACCAGCTGAATAGGGAAAAAAAAACACCGCGCCACCCATGCACACGTCTGCATTAGACCCGAACCATTGAAACAAAATTAAAAGGAAAAAAGCACCACCGCAACAACCCTCATCATTTTCCTACATCATGAGTAACCACGCAGCCCTGATACAGGTGACCATTCCTGGTTCTCACTTTGGTATGAAGTAATACCATTACCTTACCCTTGCTTGTACCAATACCAAACCCAACAACATCACACAATGCCACCACAACAATTTGAGAAACTATGAGGACCTCCTCATCCACTCCCACGAGCTCAGTCAGGGCCACGAGGTAACTATGGTAGTCTGAATCGGTTTCGGACCCTTCACCACTAGATCCTGAAGAGAGCTTAGTAGGTGGCATGCAACGTCCAGACCTCTTATCCACCCTTTCAGTAATTGTCCCAGAAGTACAAGGAATAGTTTGTTTCTCCTTCTGTAGAAAATTCATTGCACCCATCCTAGCGCTTCATCGTACTGGGGAAATTGGTACTACTAACTTATCCATTGAATTCATGAGATCAAACTCAACAAGAAAATCAATCACCTACAAACAAACAAACTCAAAATGCAATGATACTAATGAAAAAATTAGCGAGCATTTATCGAGCAAGCCAGTGCAGGGAACATTAATTGCTCAAATTATAGTATGAGCAAGTGAGCAATTAGTGGTTGAAATTACCATGACAAAATAATTCTGAGCTCATGGAAAATGGCGTACAACCCATCATTGCATTATCAGGTGGATACCACTCGCACGTAAGGAAATCAAGATGAGATCTACTGAAAGACATGTGCCATTAATGAAAATAACTTACAGAGCACAAATAATCCTCACATGGGTGAATTGTAAATTTTTAATTTAGACCGTCAATGTGAAAAAACTTGGCATGTCGGATGACACAAATCGAGTCAAAGATCATTGAATAATTCACATCACCACTTGGGAAACCCAACAGCCAATCACACACCTTGCAGTCAAAAACCCGAGACCAAGAAGTAGACCACATCCAACCACCTTGTACCATAAAGCCAAGCAATGTGTCACCATCTTGCACACCTCACAAAATTTTTGAGAACATTAATCCGATCATGCGAGGCTTGCAAGGGACGGTCATCATTAATCCATTTCATTAAACATCCACCATTGAAATGACATCCACTTGTCACTGTTGACGCATTGAAATAGCTCCCACCCCACCATACTCGACAGATGGTGGCATCTCACATACCTCACACCACTTTAGTGACGTCAGTGGGAAACCTTGTGAGGTCTGCGAGGAACGGTCCAGATCTAAACCCCGTGATCCGACGGCCCGCCAAACTGCATATGGAAAAAAAATTTATGACAGTGGGGCCAACTAGGAGAACGGGAAAAGAAAACCCTCGGAGGCACAAATTTTTAGGCCCAAGTCTAAACATAGGGAAAATCCACCTGTTTTAGGAAAAATAATAAAAACACCCAAATGGAAAGAAAGGACCGATAGGTCGGGTGAAGGGGGGGTCGGTAACAACACAAAAGACAAGGCTCATTCAGATGACATAAGAGATCGGTAACCCCTAATAACAAGTCAATACAAAAATATAACGTAAGGGTTTAATTAGTAAAAAACAATTTTAACATGGGTAACAAAACCCTAAACCTTGAACATTAGAGCCCCCATTTACCAAAGATGAACATACATGCACAAAACCAAATAAAATTTTCATAAATTTTTAAAATTCCCATCATTGGCTTTGACTGGGGTTATATTCCCCCATGTGGGCATAGCAAGAACCTAGATCTCTAGGGAGCAGACCCAATATTGAATCAAATAGGTGCCCTGACGAATGCTCCACCATGCTACCATTAAAAGCTTGTTTACATCCAACTTGGTGGCCCCAGGCCCCCAAACAAGGGAAACAAGAATTTACCCCTATCAAAAAAAAAATCTCTGCTACCTGGAGTAGACCAAATCTTCAAATTTTGCCTCCTAGTGACCATATGTTATTTAAGTAATCAATATGCTCAAAAGCGTCATAATTCTTTCTAATATTCATGTGCATTCGATCAGTCAACATTATGTATCCAAACACTAACTGCAACTTATGACCACAATGACACCTTACCTTGGCCTGCTCCTAGTCATGTTTCATTGAATGCTAATTGATTTGAACTGGGAAACAAAAACATTTGTAATCTATCTGATCTTTGACATCACACAACTTGGCATTTAAAAAAACATGGCATAAAAATCAATTTGCATATCGAACTGAAAACTCTCATAGAAAACTTTGTGCATGTTGTACAAACCATTGTTCCATAAAATAGAAGATGCATATTTTGGGGAATCCTTACCCTGATGATTACAATATAAGCCTAATTTCCAACATCTATGTTGAGATATCCTAGAACAATTCCTGATATTATACAGGTGGGAAACATAAGTTACATCTTTCTCTAGGAAATGTGTGAATACATTCATCTCAGGCCTCTCACAATGTATTTCCTCCTACATCCCGTCATCCAATTCCAAACGAAAAACCTCAAAGGTAGGCTCTAGAAAACCAAATTCGACAAGGCCAATATATAAATAGTTGTGTGCACTAGTCTCTTTATGTTCAACATGACCTGTTGTATATGTTAATTTATAAGTGAAAATTTCAACACAAGTTGAAAACTTTTCACCGGCAATATCAATGACACTTTCATTATAAGCCTCATAAAAGCTCATCTCAAAAGGTGACAACAATTCAATCTCGGCTTCATACAAATATTCAGGAACAACAATAACACCAATACAATCATCCATGCGTTGGTTACTGTCAACATTGTTCTTTAGATCACAGTATTGAACACATGCCTCATTGTCTTCAAATTCCTCATCATTTACACAACAAACATGTTGCATTGCTAGCACATCTGGAGTATACTCCAAATATTCATCATTTTAAATTTGTCCCCTCACCTATAAGAAAATGACATCATGAGTCTCTGTATTACCACAAAACTCTAGTAAGGGAACTATTTTTGCTTCATCCTCGGAAAGGAAATCATCACTGCTAAATTCACAATCACTGGCCTTTAACAAAACCTTGGCAACATGTGTATTGTAATCATGACATAGAAGAGAACTTGGTGTCTCATTCGATCCTCCATCACCTTGCTCATCAAGCTTTAGTCAAATGTCATCTTCATTTTATGCATATATGCTCTTGGTTGATTTTGCAATCTCTATCCATTTAAGGACTTGGGCAATGTTACCAGGTTTCAATTCTTCTGGCAAAGCACTCAACCCAGGTTCATAAATTTCACAAAATAAATCAATGCATACAAAATCATTAGGTCTGAAATGTCTAGAAACTTCTATCAAAGCATCCAAAAACCTCAAAAAAAGCTTAAATGGTGATTCTCCCTCTTGTCTCTTCATCTCATAAAATTCTTGCACAAAAGAGTTTTGATCATCACTACTCAAATTGAGCTGGTTTTCAACTTGGGTTTCATCACTATCTTCATATTGTAATGATGGATATATTACTGTTGCCAAAGAATTCTTATCATAACAAGTGTTCCTTGCAACCAACTCCAGAATTTTACTAGTATGATTTGTGCCAGGGTAACCAACACTTGCAAGTAGATACCCTTTTATCATTGAGTATTTCTTGTTGTTCTTAATGTCCATAGCCATTAGATATGCCTGATATAAGTTTGTAGGTTCCTTATCTCTTAATAAGTAACCCATATTTTTGTCAAAAGCACCAAGATATACAACCAGGCATTGAGCCTCATTTGGTCTTATTTCTTCAGGAATTTCTCTTATAGCTTTTGAAAACCTAAGATTAAAATATGGAACTAGCTCATCTTTTCTTATGTGGATTCCCATAAAACCCTTTCTTACTATGCTTGGGTTTACTCTTTCACCAAATTTCTCAATAAAAACTATCACCAACTGATTCCATGAGTTAATAGAACATGCAGGAAAATATGAGAACCAATCCCTAGCATCATTCTTCAAGGGTTGCACAAAAAAATTCATAACAACATCCTCATGGCTGACTTCATAATCCCCCATCACATCTATAAAATTTTGCAGATGCTTAGAGGCAGATTCTGCACTTTGCCCTGTGTATTTAGGAAAATATTTCCTAATCTTCTTAGGAATTAGATTAGGGAAACCCTTAATACCACTGAAAATAAATGGCATATAACTTTGAATTACAAGATCCCCTGAAGCGCTTAGTGAAACTTGTTCCCTTTGCATATTTATGTTTGAAATATCATACAAAAATTTTTTATACCCATTCAATCACTATCAACTTTATACATGATTATCAAATACATCATTTACTAATTCTACCATGATTCTAAAAATTGACTAAAATACTTATGCCTTGAGTTTTTTAGAGGCATAATACAACATAAGCATACTTCTTAGATCATATTACATATTTCACTATTAGAAGTATGGAAAATCTAACCACTATTCCTTTCTTAATGCTAGAAAATCTAATTAGGAACCATTAATCATCCCTAGTTATGAACGCCTCTCATAATTGAAATATTTAACTTTTTAGATTAATGAGAATACCTAGAAATTAAGCAGCACTTGTTAACCTTCTCTCCCCTTACTATAAATGTTACAGATCTGGGACTTTTCCTTGTATATCAACTGGTTCTTCAGACAGAGTCGCTACCTCTTCAATAGAGGATTGAATTTCAAAAGAATATGAAATTCATTTTCAAAAAATTGATCACATTTTGGGTCTTCGTCCACAACAGAGTCACACTCAAATACTCTGATATCATAATGCTACCAATCTTTTCCAAATCCATAACCTCTTACCATCCAAACTTAAATTTTAGATCAACCAAACAAATTAATCTAGAAGGCCACTAGCTACTTTTGTGGTTTCTCTTTTTCTTTTAATTTCTTAGAAGTTCTCCCCAATGAAATCACCATTCAGCTAGTGACTTAGGCAAAAAAACAATTCAATAAAGTTCAACCTCTGGTTACAAGTAATATGTCAAGATTATAATGACTTTATAATAGCACCATCTGTAACCAAAAATTTTGAGTTTATCCCCAGCGGAGTCACCATTCTATTGGTGTTTTGATTTTCTCACTAAGGATTCATAATTCTCAAAGAGGTTGCCAACCTTTATATTCAAGAATTCACGAAGTTAAAGGCCAATTTACAAGATTTAGTCAAAGACTGAGATCTCCTACACTTTTGGCTCTGTGAGACCAAGGAGGGTGTTCCTATATGTGTTCATAAAAATTCTTCATGCCTCAACAACACTTCTATACATAGATACATTCCTATCAATGCAACTACACATCATCTACCTGGGTTTTGGCAAACCAAAGAAGAAGAAAAACTATCTAAAGCTACGAAAGAAGATTTAGTATGAGATTTGTATCTCAAGAGAGATATAATTTTATTTTTAAATGTTCAAATCTTGAACCTTTATACTTAGAGCTACCATCTTGTACTTCTAAAAAGGATCTTGAATGAACTACCCAGTGCCTCATCCAACTGGGCGAGAGTCACATAAAACATAACCCTAATACTATTGAACTTATCATTATACTGCTTTACATTATGAGATTTTACAGTATTTAAAATTAGTACTCCTTAGTAAATCCTAAGCACATTATCATAGACCTGTAACTCCTTTTCAAGCATTTGATTAACTCATTAAGTTAAAGCAAGAAAATGAATTACACATCCAAATATACCATTGAAGCTGAATGAAAAAACCATTAATAAATCCATTCACAATCCATAATATGTACACAAGAGAGAAATTATCTTAAAAAAAAATTAGATTTATCGATATCATTCATTACAAAAGCATAGCATGCTTATCTTATACAATACCCGAACTGGAATGATTTCCTAGATAGAACCTTCAAGATACAACAATATAATTTTAAATGTACACAGCCTAAGCCTTAGGACACAAAAAATCCGACCCCAACAATGAGTCGTGAAATCTCCTTTCTCGAATAGGAGAGCAACAAGCATTGGGCTCCATTATTCATTTCAAAATGAATTTCATCCTAACCAAATTAAATTCAGATTCATTTCAAAAAATCCTCATCATCAGAAATAACTATAGTATGCATAGAGGAATAAAAAATGGTTACACCCCTATAAACAACTGAATAGTACAAAAAAAATGACCATGTCACCCATGTGCACGTCTGCATCAGACCCGAATCGCTGAAACAACATCAAAAGTTAAAAAGAACCATCCCAACAACCCTTGTCATTTTCCTGCATCATGAGTAACCATGTGGCCCAAATACAGGTGACCGCTCTTGGTTCTCACTTTAGTATGAATTAAGACCATTACCTTACCCTTGCTTGTACCAATACTAGACCCAACAACATCACACGATGCCACCGCAACAATTGGAGAAACTATGAGGACCTCCTCGTCCACTCCCATGAGCTTAGTAAGGGCCACGAGTTAACTATGATATTTTGAATCATTTTCGAACCCTTCACCACCAAAGCCTGAAGAGAGCTCAATAGGTGACATGCAACATCTAGACCTCTTATCCACCCTTTCAGCAACTATCTCAAAAGTACCAGGAACAGTTTCTTTCTCCTTCCATAGTAAATTCGTTGCACCCATCTTGGCACTTTGTCGTACCAGGGAAACAGGTACTACTAACTTATCCATTGAATTTGTGAGCTCAAACTCAGCAATAAAATCAATCACCTACAAACAAACAAACTCAAAATGCAATGATACTAATGAGAAAATTAGCGATCTTTTTTTGAGCAAGTCGGTGCAAGGAACATTAATTGCTCAAATTGCAGTATGAGCAAGCGAGCGATTAGTGGATGATGTTGCCACCACAGAATAATTCTGAGCTCATGGAAAATGGCATACAACCCATCATTGCATTATCAGGTGGATACCGCTCGTCCTTAAGGAAATCAGGATGAGATCCACTGAAAGACCTACGCCATTAATGAAAATAACTTGCGGAGTGTAAATAATCCTCACATGGGTGAATTGTAAATTTTGAATTTAGACCGTTGATGTGAAAAAACCCGGCATGACAGATGACTCAGATCGATTCAAAGATCATTGAAGAATCCACATCACCACTTGGGAAACCTAGCAGCCAATCACACCCCTTACAGTCAGAAACCTGCGACTGAGCAGTAGGCCCCATCCAGCCACCTTGTACCATAGAGCCAAGCAATGTGTCACCAACTCACACACCTCGTGACATTGTTGAGAACATTAATCTGATTGTGCGAGGCCTGCAAGGGATGGTCATCATTAATCCCTTTCATTAAACATCCACCATTGAAATGGAATCCACTTGTCACTGTTGGCACATCGGGATAGGCCCCACCCCATCATACTTGATAAATTGCAATATCTCGCATACCTAACACCACTTTAGTGATGTCAACAGGAAACCTTGCGAGGTCTGTGAGGAACCGTCTAGATCTTAACCCCGTGATTCGACACACCACCAAACTGCATATGAAAAAAAAAAAGACGACACTGGGGCCGACTAGGAGAATGGGAAAATAAAACCCTTGAAGGCACAAATTTTTAGGCCCAAGTCTAAACATAGGGAAAATCCACTAGTTTTAGGTGAAATAATAAAAAAATCTGAATGGAAAGAAAGGACCAATAGGTCGGGTGAAGGGGTTGGTAATAGCATGAAAGACAAGGCTCAGTCGGATGACATAAGAGACCGATAACCCCCAATAATAGGTCAATACAAAAATATAACGTAAGGGTTTAATTAGTAAAAATAAATTTTAACATGGGTAACAAAACCCTAAACCCTGAACATTAGACCCCCCATTTACCAAAGATGAACAGACATGCCCAAAACCAAACAAAATTTTGATAAATTTTTAAAAGTCCCTTCAAGAGGTAGAAACGCCAAAAAAGGGTTTAACTAAGGCAAACCCCTAAACACCCCCAACATTTTGTTTTGTATTTGTGTGCATATCATTGATTGAGAGCATTACGTGAGGCTTCATACCATTGGACCTCTTGTTAGTCCATTCTTCTCTTTCTCATTATGTTATTCTATTTCATTTATTTTAATCTACACATGTTAGTTTTCTTCTTGTTATTTATGTTATTTTTATCTTTTTGTTAGTTTAGCAAAACCTTCAAACTTTATGTTTTTAGTAGCTACTATATTCGTCATGTTTCTATCAAAATTTGTATTCTCATACCATACGATAATATGTAATGCATCGGGTACATCAGTGCGCCACACTATCATCCTTGGTCGAGAGCCTATCAGCTTGCTCATGAGAACTTCAAAGTCTTATCTTCTGTCTCTAAAGTCATCATTCTAAAACCTATCCTAAAACATAAAATATGGGTAAAAATCCCCTTTACCTTCCTTTTTATCTAAGCTTTTCCTTTGAGGTAGTTGAGGGCCATTTTCTCCTTGTAGACTCTTCTTTTTCTAGAGACATAGGAGTAGAAAATATCCCCCTCTATAGCATGCATCAAACTATATATCCATAAAAATATAAGTTTTCAATGACTTATTTATTATTATTTTCTTGCATTGTATACCTCAAGATTCATATTTTTATTGCATGAAGGATGGAAAAAATCATCTTAAGAATACATGCATAGGTTCCCCTAGAGATAAAGAGAAAAATAATAGAGAAAAATAAATAAATACAACCCAAACATGAGGGGGATTAATACTCTATTTAAATTATTCAATCTACCTTTAGAATTTAAAATGAGTAATATATATAGAAGAAGAAGAGAGATAAGTGGAAAATAAGGAGAGGAGGAAGAGGATCCATTTGCAATGTGACCTACTATTTGAAATTTAAATATTTTTGTGACTACACTTTTAATATCGATGCATTCTATATCTTATAATGAACCTTCATCTCAAAATATCAAGAAACATTAATTTTCCTTTACATATATGAAGATAAAATATATTAAAATTTATGTTTTCTAATATTTATTTTAATCATTTCATCACTTCCATTATTTATATAGTTTATTTTAGCATTCATTTACCCTTTGAAAACTTTTTATTTTCAGTTTAGATTTTTCACTTCTATGTGAAAGTGATTCCTTTTTATTTTACCTATCTGGGTCAGTGCAAGATCATGGGGGTCCAAACTAGGCCCTTAAGTGGCCATAAAACTCAAAAAAACAAAATTAGGAAACTTGACATAATTTTTTAAAAAAATTATTAACATAATTTGAAAAATATGTAACAATAAAATTTGTAGAAAATTGAATGTAGTTTCTAAGATACTAGTCCTTTTCTAGAAAAAAGTAAATCCATTTGGTGAAAATTTGAAATTTCAATGTAGTAGTACTAAATTTTCAAGAAAAAATAAAAAGCAAGTGTATGTCTGACCAACCTAAGTACAAGGAAAAAATAATATATTTTTTTGAAACTTTCAATAAAATAATGGACACATGCTCAGATGTGCCACATTTTAAAGTATTTGTTTTGCAAGTATATAATTAGTTATAAATTTTTTATTAAAATTTTTTAAAAATATTAAAACTTGTTTGTTTGACCATCATAACTTGCTCAAAAATTATGAAATTCATTTTTTCTTTTCTTTTTTATCATATAGTATGGGAAGTATAGAATGTGTTGCATCTTTTGGATTCAAAAAATGTTAAATCATTTAAGAATTATATATGTTTTTTAATCAGCCTATCAATCAAGCCTTTAGTCAAAATGCATGTAGAAAATCAATAATAATTATCTATTTAATTCCAAATAAGGCATATCTTATATTGTCGAAAAGCTAATAATTTTGTCAATAAACCCTTTTCATTTCATCAAATTTGGATATAAATAAAGTCATCAGCCACTTTTTTATCATATCGCCACATTTTGGACCCCCATGATCCTGCACTCACCCATCTCATAAATGATTTTCTCACTTACTTTACTTTTGATTATATTTTTGGACTAACTGCCAGCATCTACCTTCAGGTTCACGACATGGTTTAACCACCTCCTATGGATCTTAATTGACGCTTGTATTGAGCATTGACAGGTCAATCTTTTGGTGCAACAGAAAGGCCAACAATTGGTATTAGAGTCAGTCACGGGTTTGAACCCCTTAGGTGATGTTGAGGGGGGATTGTTGGACTAACCGCCAGCATCTGCCTTCTGGTTCGCTACATGGTTTAACTGCCTCTTGTGGATCTTAACTGACGCTTGTATCGAGCATTGACAGGTTGATCGTTTAGTGCAACGACAAGGCCAACATATATATTTGAGATTGAGTGTCAAAAATTGTCACCCTTGACAATTTCAAACTATTTTTAGCTTCCCCCTATGTTCGTGGATATAATTATGCATTGATTTCCAATTTTATAAACATTCTTGGAAAATCAAATATGGGAAATCAAATTATGCATTTAATATTTTTCCCTCAACACTTTTGATCCCAAAAAAGGAGTGATCTAGTCTAGCGCACACTATGCCTAGACCAACATTTTTTGCTCCAAATTTGAATATGTCTGTGTCGTTAATTTTTTATTTTAATTTCTAATTTCAATTGTCAATTGTCAATAGTTTATTTTTTAGGAAATTAAAAAATCATATATAAATACAAAGTATCTTCATATTTTTAATCCTAGCATGATCAAGAAGAAAACTATTGAGAAAATTAGACATCCTAAGAGTATTAAAGAGTATTCAAGAGCATAATTATCAATATTATTATAGCATTCCATCATTCAAGTATCATGTCATATGTTACGTGAGTTTGTGTTCATGTTTACATATATTTTATTTGTCTACTAACACTTGTATCTGATCAAATCAATTCAAGTTAAGAAACAATTGATCCTTGAAGGTGATGAGTATGACTTTAGTCCATCAAGGAGATTAGATTTGAGTGGTGAGTTGTAGAAAGGTTGTCAAATATTTACTTCTTTTCAATTAACCCCTATCTAACCAAGGGTACACTCTCTTTCATCATAATTTTCTATTATGGAGGTAGAAATGCCAACATGAGGTTTGAATTATGCAAGCCCCTATATAGCACAACCCTTCATCTCCTCTTATGTGTAAAAATTGTAGATTTGAGGTGATTTGGAGGAAGATTCAAGGTTACTTATTCAGTCATGCATCAAAACCCTACCATTTTAAAATTGATGGAACTTTAATTTTCTCACTGATAGATGAAGTTCTAATAACAACACCCAGAGGATAGAAGCTAAAGACTACTGTCCTAAGTCTTGAATTTTCAAATATAAGATAGAAATAAGGATAATCCAAGGTAAAGGGTGCCTTATAGAAGCAAGATCAACCCCAAATTTACATCTCAATTGGATCAATTTCTACCCTTCTCATTTCTCAAATTCAAATTTTTTTTTCTACATCTAGAATTTCTCATAAATCATAATAAATTCTTGTATTTTTAAATTTTACCTAGTTTGTTCATTTGTGTCATACAAAATCAATCAATTAGCAATCATAAATTATCACCTACACATCACACAAGAATTAGAATCCTCATCCACCATTCTCACTCTTCTTATTAGGATTTGTAGTCAAGTGGGTTTGAGATCATTTCTAATCCTTCCCCACCAAATTTGGAAAGGTGTGATTTAGGGGCTTGATCCCTTTTCCCAACCAAATTGAAATATATTTTTCTACTCATTCTTCACTTTTGAAATATTAAAATAATCCAATATTTTATTTTACCTTCAATTATTTAGGTAATTTTCATTTGGGAAAATAGGATCTAGGGTCTAAATCACACTTTCTTCTATATTACATTGGAGTGAACCAAAATTGATCACAAACACCCACTTGACTACTAAACTCAATGGAAGAGCCATAATGGTGGATTAGGGTCTTGGTTCTTTTATTGGAGAGAGGATTGATGTTGATTGATTTATTTATTTGATAATGCTAATATGTGTACGTAGGTCAACTATGAAGCTACATCAAAATAATGTAAATACATAGAAATGTAGAGTTGAAACACATAAATGAGTTATAAAATAGTAGGGTATAAAGATAGAGGAACCTAGAGTATGAATTTGGGATTGAACTGGCTACACAAGGGTGATAGAACCCTACAAAAGGAAGTATAGATCTCAAGAATCAGAAACCACATCTTAGATTATCATAGTTTGTAGGTTCTTCCTTTCTAGACTCAACTTCAAAATTTTCTATGTTGGAAATAATTCCATGTGCCCTAGTTCTTTGATATGGGAGGCTTGAGTGATTGATCTTGTAATTAGGTATTCAATACTTTCACAAATACACTTTATATCTATCACTTACACACAAGAGAGGAGAGAAAGGGTTGTGTTGTATAGGGGCTTGCCTAAGTCGAACCTTGTTTTGGTGTTTTCACCTCCACAATGGATATGATGATGTAAAGAGTGTGTACCTAGAATCGAGCAAAAGTAAAATGGAGAAAAATAATTATAAAATGACAAGTGTTACAACTTGCCACTCATATATTCTTTCATTAATATATTGAAGTCATTGCACTCACTCATAAAAGGAGAATTGGTTTCTTGATTGAAAGTCTTTCAAGTGTTAGTACTCGGAAATTAAACAAATAAAAACTATGAACAAACTCACATATAAAATTGATGCATTGCTAACATGAATCTTGACTAATGGTAAATGTTGTAAAATCTACTAATTCTAATCTTAACCACTTTTTAAGATGTTTTATTGTTCAATTAATTCACTAGGATTTCAAATAGTGAAAAAGACTTGTATTTATATGAATTAATTTATTTTCCTACAAAATTAATTATCAAAAGCCGAAAAATGGATTAAATCTATAAATGTAAATTTTTTGATAATAATATATTTTAAATTTGGTGAAAATAGGCTAGATAGGGGTTCTAGTGCTCGTGTCTAGACTTATTTTGGGTATTTTAATGTTTTTAAATAAATATTAAATAATAAATTCTCAATTGAATTTTGATTTTCTAAAGATAACCATAAAATGGGTAATTTAAAAGCATAATTAGGTTCAATTAGATAAGGGGAGCTAAACCTAGTGTGAAATTCTCAAGGGTGACAATTTACAATACTACATTTAGCCCCCACTTCAGTGAGAGAATGAACTTACACTCATGCTCACACTAAAATAAGGACAAACCTATAGTGTAGGAAAATTCATACCCTTGCATATTCACACTTGTTTGGGCCCACCTTGCTTTATTTATCCTTATTTAGGTCTTAATTGGTCCTATTTTGCATCCACAAGCCTAATAAACTATACATTTTTCTGGCTAATCCCGATAAACTTTAATGGATAAATGATAATTTAATGATTCTATCTCAGTGTCCCTAATTTTTGGGTTGGGACTAAGATGCCACCTAGGGAATCTTTTTCCCCCAAAGGTCTTGGGACCCTAATTTTAAGGCACCTTAAATGGGCCCCTTTTTGGAGTATATGTCCCAAGTTTCAGGACTTGGGACTAAGATGCCACCTAGGGCATCTTAGTCCCCCTTAAGGTTTTTTTGGGATTTAATTTCGAATTCTAGTGAGATTTAGCCTCCTTTAATTAATGAGTTCATTTGTCAACTTTTTGTGGTGTAATTTTTATATATTAAGCATGAATAAGTATAAATACAAGGTGTATTGATTTCAGGAGGAGGAATAATGGCAAAAGTCAACCAATTTATAGAAAGTTGGTTTTTGAATGATCTGCTCAGATTTGAAAGAGAGATCAATGATCGAGATTGTTGAATGTTATGCGAGGTGAGTTTTGTGTCATTTAGCACATGAGTTGGGAAATTCTAGAGGATAGATATTAAACTAGAATAATAATTTAATCTAGTGTTAAGACTGTTCGAAAATATTTAAGAATAGACATTAAGATTAAATAAATGACTTAACCTTCAATTGAAAGTCTTGGAAAATAGAATTAGACTTTGAATAAAAAGGATAAAGTTAGAACTTGGAGAATGATTTGTTCGAATGCACACATAAATTAATTAATTAAATAAATATATTTAATTAATAAATATGTTCATGCATATGAGTTAGAACTAGTTAATTGATTGGTTGTGACAAAGAGTCCTTTTCGCATAGACGATCAAATATCGAATCTGGAGATAACTAACGGATTTAAATAGATCTCGAGTCAAATGGTGAGTGAATAATTAGATAACTAGATGACAAAAGAATGTGATAGAAATAATTAATTATGAATTAAATGTTAATTTAATTCAACATTCGAAAATTGAAATGATTTAATTAAATAAATAATAATCTATTTAATTGACTGAAAAGGTTAATTGAATAATTAAATAATTCAAAAAGAATATTTAATTATAGTCAAAATATGATAAAGGGATAAATTAAATAATAAATTATTTAATTCAGAAAGAGAATTAATTAATTAGCGACTTAATTAATTAAATAAGATTTATTTAATTAATCAGAGTTGAATAAGGGTCATAATGAATTAATCAAATAATTAAAAGGTTATTTAATTAATAGAAGAAAGATGTGTTTAGAAAGTAATTAAATAATTAACATTATTTAATCATGACCATGGACATTAGAAAATTATGTTGAAAGTGGTGCTCGTAGGCCTAGACCAATATTCAGTGTCTACAGTTTGCCCCTCTTTGATACAATGTTGTTTATCACGTTGTGTCAAAGAAATTGAAAAAATGATATGTGCTAGTGAAAGGGAGAATGACGAGGAGGATGATGAGGAGGTATTGGTATGCCCCCTCAAGAGAATAGGTGAGTTAAAAGAACAAGAGTGTGCTCTTGAAATGGATGAGAAAAATATAAAATGAAGGACAAAAGAATAGGGGAAAATAGATAAGGATGATGAAGATGCAGACTAGAAGAAATGTTAGCTCAGATAATTCAAAAATGTTAGATTTAGAAAAAGAATGGTTATTTGAAGGATATATGATCTTCGATATTTTTCCATATATATACTAAGCTTTGCATTTTATCATCATTGGGCAGGACTAACACAAATGGATATTACACACCATGATATAAGATAGACCATACTGTACAAATTCATCCACTTGCGAAAAACAGACAGTCGTAGACAAGAAGTGTCTTAACTCATACTAAGGGAAAGATTACTCTAGTCTTTTTGTCTTAGACAAACCACAAACAATAAACAAAGAAAATACGGGTCATGAGATGTCATTGCTCCTCTAAATCCTTCATGGGACATCCTTGAGGAAACTAGTAACATGACTCAAAATCCAAAGTTTAAAAGACAGTTGACAGATAGCAGTCAAACAAAAAGAGTCTTGAGACATCCTCGCTTCTCTAAATCCTTCAGGGGACATCCTTGAGAAAGCTAGTAATCGAACTCATGAAAATCTATAAAAAGATAAGACAAAATAAGATATAAATTCATAAATCCAATAAAAGTATTTCCCAAAACTTGATCTTGTGTAAATGTTTGATGTTTGACATAGCTCGATGTGAGGGATAACACATACCGTATAAGACATTGAGTCTGGTTTTGACTTGGTGACTATCTGTGTAAGGCATGACAAAGCCTGGTTTCAGAAAGACATGTGTCGTATAAGACATTTGAGTCTGATGATGTTGATGCGACAAGCCACATGAGGCTATGATGATTTGATGATGTTTGTTGAGAAGAAAGACATATCTTGCTTAAGACATAAGTTGATCACTTTCACAATGTGTTTGATTTTCACTTGATGACAGTTTTGAGATGTTTGCCTTGTTGATGCATGACTTGTTTTGATTCCTTGACTGTTATAAGTGTGTGTGTGTTGATAATGTATGACTTGAGATGATGTACCCTAAAGGACTAACCTAGTGCGGACTTGAGGGCTCATCAATTGATAGCCTTGCCTATGTTGTACACGAAGAGACCTCATAGTTCGAATAGACTTTAACTGACATAACTGAATGAAAATATGTAGTTAAGTTGATGATAAGCAACCCATCTGATAGTGAATGTGATAAACCATATTGGACTCACCTAGTGTGGCCTCGGGGGCTCGTCAATTGATAGCCTTGCCTACGTTGTACATGTAGAGACCTCGTAGTTCAACACAACCACTGACTTTGATATATACAAAGAAAAATTCATGATTTTATGTGTGTGATACATGACAAACCTAGACAGATAGACTTAATGCCTCGGGGGCACATTGACTGATGGCCTTGCCTACATCTAGTCATAGAGGCAACCCAATTCAACTATGTCTATGATTGACTTGACACGACTGACTCTGACTCTGTTTTCAGGATTTTTGACATGTTTTGATTTTTTTATCTTTTTAGAGTTTTCTAATGTTTTTGGATTTTTATTTTTTTAGGACATTTTCTAACATTGGGTGTAATTCTATGTACAAGGTCCACATGACACAGAATGAGGATTTTCCCCCTAGTCGGGAATAAGACATATAGGATGGAGTGGGGAGATAGAGTGGACTTGATGTCAATTGTTCCAAGTAATGGATAAGACAACCATTTATTATGAGTGAAGGTGAATATTCTGATTGGAATGATGGTAGACGAAGGAGCGAAGTCGACTACACATGGTGCCTTTTTTCCAGGTTTTCACCATGGTACTTATCCATAGCGCCACCGAAGTGGTTTTCACTATTGGACAGATTATTTCTCTTTACTATTTGTTGTTATTTCAATTTTTTTGGTGTTACAAAGAATCCTGTTTGCCAAGTTTTCATCAATGTAACCATTTTTTAGTTTTTTTATTTTTTTTATTTTTCTGATTAAGACATAGTTCTCAGAAGCTATGCATAGAACCTCTTCAGATGAAGGTTTTTGATTGGTGACAAAAGTGGTTCTCCTTCAGGGGTAGAGAGTTGATACGCTCTTGATGCAAAAACTTCTATAACAATATAGGGCCCTAACCAGTTAGGTTCAAACTTACCTAGTTTTTCTCATTCAGCTTGATTCTTGGGGTTCTTCATTAAGACCAGGTCACCAATGTCAAAATGTTGATTTAGAAATTTCCTATTATAATTGCGACAAAGACGATTCTGGTATGATTGCAAATGATCTAGTGCATTCTATCTTCTTTCATCTAGTAATTCTAACTCATGCAATCTGGATACACGGTACTCTTCATCGTCAATATGACCTTTCAATGATACCCTCAGGGAAGGAATTTCAACCTTAATAGCTAAGATAGCTTCAAATCCGAATACTAGGGATTATGGAGTGGCGCCAATGGGAGTACGGATGCTTATGTGATAAGCCCATAAGGCAGGATTAAGTTGTAAATTCCAGTCATGACCAGTGTCATTGACACTCATTTTTAGGATTCTGATAATGGTTTTATTAGATGCCTCGGCTTGGCCATTACCTTGTGGGTAATATGGAGTGGAAAAGTGATGTTGGATATGGAATTATTCACATAGATGGTGGACTTCTTGGTTTTTGAATGGATGGCCATTGTCTGTGATAATGGATTGGGGTACACCATACCAAAAAAATATGTAGTTTAGGATAAACTTGGATATTTGTGTGTCAGTGAAGTATGTCATGGGAATAGCTTCAATCCATTTGGTGAAGTATTCGGTGGTGGTTATGATGAACTTATGGCCATTGGATGATGGAGGGTGTATCTTACCTATGAGGTCAAGTCCCCATTGGGCAAAGGGCCATGGTGAAGTAATCAGATGGAGCTTCTATGTCGGCGTGCATATCAAATCTCCATGTATCTGCCACTGTCGACATTTCTTGACAAAGATATATGAGTCCTTTTCCATTTTAGGCCAATAATAACCTAATCTCATAATCTTGTGGGCTAAAGTAGGACCGCTAGAATGGGATCCACATATACCCTCATGTACTGCTCGCAAGGTTGCTTGTGCTTCTTTCGCATCGAGACATCTTTTTAAGGTGCTATATAAGGTACGTCTATACAGGGTATCTTTGATGATGATGTATTTGGCAGATTTACAGATAAAGGTTCTACGTTGGTTGTTTGAAAGGTCTAAAGGTAAGATTTGGGCATTTAGATAGTCGTATACATCCTTGTACCAAGGGTAAGTAGGACCAAAAATCATACACACCATCATGGAATCAGGGACGTCATAGGTAGGGACCAACAGTTGTTCGACCAAAAACTCAAATTTAGGCACGTTGCTAGGAATATCCAATAAGGAACCCATGGTTTCCATAGCATTTGCTACCCTATTCTGAATGTGTGGTATTTATTGAAAGGTGATTTCATCAAAGTACTACTTGAAACTATCGGCCATGCACTTGTAGCGGGCAAGTTTCTCATCTTTAGTTTCATAATCATCATTTACTTGTTGGATTAGTAGCTGAGAATCCCCATAAATATGTAGACTCTTAATCTTCCATTGAGCTGTCATTCTTAGTCTTGTCACTAAGGCTTCATATTTCTCTATGTTGTTGGTGCAAGGGAAAGAAATCCTGAATGATTTAGGAATGGTATCGCATTGAGGTGTAACAAATATTATACCTGCTCCTGAACCACGACTAGTATGTGACCCGTCAAAGTATAATTTCCATTCGGTTCTACTGTCAACTTTGAAGATAAACTCATCAGGAAAATCTACCACTAAAGGATGGTTTGCCTTCATGGGTGCATCCGCTAACTAATCTGAAATTACTTGTCCTTTTATATCTTTCCTCTCCACATACTAGATGTCATATTCACTAAGTATCATCACCCATTTATCCAATCGGTTTGTTAATGCTTCTTAACTTAGGAGATATTTGAGAGGATCAATGTTTGCAACCAAAATGGTTTGGTGGTTTAGCATATAGTGCCAAATTTTTTCAGTAGCAAGGACTACCACAAGACAAGCACATTCTATGTTATTGTAGTTTAGTTCATATCCCACCAAGGTACGACTGATGTAGTACACTGCCCTTTCATGACCTTGACACCATTTTGTGTGAGAAGGGCTCCTAATGTTGACTGAGTTGCTGAAATGTAAAGTATCAAAGGTTTTCTATCTATAGGTGGCATTAGCACAGGTGGAGCAAGTAAATAATCCTTGATCAGTTCAAAATCTTCTTGGAATTTAGGCATCCATACAAATGGTACTCCTTTCTTGAGAAAATGTTGAAATGGATGTATTTTGTCTGGTAGTTGTACAATGAAGCACTTGATGGATTGTAACCTTCCTTGTAGTGTTATTAGTTGACCAATGTTGACTAGGGGAGGAATTTCTATGATAGCTTTTGCCTTTGTTGGTTCTACTTCAATGCCTCTTCTAGCAATGA
Source organism: Sequoiadendron giganteum (assembly GCA_007115665.2). Classification (NCBI taxonomy): domain Eukaryota; kingdom Viridiplantae; phylum Streptophyta; class Pinopsida; order Cupressales; family Cupressaceae; genus Sequoiadendron; species Sequoiadendron giganteum. The sequence goes on along the minus strand of VCHN02000014.1, from coordinate 48,480,775 downwards.
TATATCCTAGAAGTTTCCCTGATTTCACTCCAAAGACACATTTCTTTGGATTTAGTCTGACGTTGTAATTTTCTAGTCTTTGGAATATCTTGTCTAGAACTTTCAAATGATCTACCCTTGTTAATGATTTGGCTATTATTTCATCGACATAGTCTTCCATGAGAGTATGTACAAGGTAATGGAGAATAGTCGTCATTTCACGTTGATACGTAGCTCCAGCATTTTTGAGCCCAAAAGGCATAACATTCCAGCAGTATGTTCCCCATGGACATGTGAAAGTTGTCTTGTGTTGGTCTTCACTAATGATTCTAATTTTATTATACCCAAAGAAACCATCCATGAGGGATAGCATCTCATATCCTACTGTAAGGTCCACTATCATGTCAATGTTCAACAAAGGGAAGTCATAATTAGGACATGCCTTGTTGATATCTCTAAAGTCTGTACAAATGTGGATGCCCCTAGTTGGTTTAGTCACTGGCACATGAGATTTGAAATCTAGTCTGCATAGTCTATGGATCTTATGAATCTGACATCCAATAGTTTCTTAAGTTCTGCTTTGACCAGTAGTGCAATTTTTGGATGCATTTTCCTTAACTTTTGTTTGAATGTCTTAACACCTGGTTGTAATGGTAGATGATGCAATATAAGGTCTGGATCCAGCCCAAGCATTTCAATATATGACCATGCAAATTTTATCTATCTCTTTGTGAAGAAGTCTCAAAACTCTTGTTGCTCTATCTCTCTCAAAGAGGTTTCAAAGTACATTACCCGAGGGTTTTCTTTTGTGTTTATGTTGACTTCAATAGACTCCTCTACTAACATTGGTGATATTTCTTGAGCAACTAGGATAATGTTCAAACCTCAATCCTTGGGTGCCTCAAAGAGGTTTTCACCCTCAACTGCGTCCTTTATTTTTACTATTTCTTCATCCAAAGGCGCCTTTCGGTTTTCACCTAGGGACTTGTCATTTTTCTCATTTTCATTGTTTTTCTTTTTATTTTCACTTTTGCGACTAGAGGTGTTAACAAACTCCCCAAAATATTCTTTTTCATCTAAGTCTATGGTAAAGCTAGCTTTATGATCCCTTTTAGGTATGCCTTCTCGAAGTCCCATGAACTCAGTTATTGCTTCATCATTCTTGAATATGTCTAAGATGGGTGTACCTTGTTGACCCCAGTCAATAAGTTGGGGATATACAAGGGGCATGTCATCATTGGATTTATCAAATGTGGAGGCTGACAAGGTGAATATAGAGTGGTTGACATGGTCACAGAAGTTTTGGACTAACTCCTTTCTGTTCTTTTTCCTATGGGTAGGTAAACATTGATGTGGGACTACTGTAAGGGCTAGCTCATCAAAAGATGGTTTGTTAGGTGCCCAGATGTAGGATCAAGGGTTTCCCAATAATAATTCTTAAGCCATTCTTCTTTGGACAAGGACTTTTAAGATGGGGGCTAGATGGATTCGGTACGGGTTTTACCATTTTGTCAAGTTCCCCAATTAACTTATCTAGGTTCATGGTGTTGGTAGAGGAAACGGAATCCCATTCACAGTCACTTGAGTTAAGGGATTCATCATAAACTAGGGCAAGTGGTTCGTGAGATATCTCAATGTCTTCATAAGCACTTACTTCCTCCTGAAATGGTGATGAAGTACTAGGAAATCCAATTCTAAGCGGTTGAAATGCTAGCCCTAGGCCTTTTGGTCATGGTGAGACAATGATTGGTTCATTCCTTCCATTCTGATGCAGTCTTAACCCACTATGTAGATCATAGCCTTTACTTTGCATTATCATAAAGCCTTTTCCATATTGATCCTTAGCTATTTGAATATATGGTGATGGGTATTCATTGTCTTCCTGGTACAACCAAGAGGTAATATCATCTTGGTCCACAACTTCTTCACTTAACTCTCCCCATTTTGTCAATGTCATTGTAGGAGGAACATGAAATGTGACTATGTATTGTCTCCTATTTGCTATGGGTAAACCATATGTCTTAGGTGGACCTAGCTAAATGACACAATAGGATTCCTTTATGTGATATTCTCCACAGCCCTTGTCTTGGATCTCGACCTTAGGATTGGATGATGGTGCCTATGATGAAATGGACTTGGTAAGAGTTCATGGATCAACGTACAGGGATAAAGTAGATGATGAAGCTTCTTGATTAACTGGCACCTATTGTTATGAAATTTCCTGTAGGCTTGTGCAATATTTAAAAGGATCTAGATCACCATCAATCGTGATCTCGGTAGAATTATACGGGAATTTAAGACACTAGTGATATGTGGAAGGTATGGATTTCATTGTATGTATCCAAGGTCTACTTAACAAAAGGTTATATGGAAGGGTGAGATCCAAGACTTGGAAGCTAGTGTCCATAACTACAGGGCCAATCCTGATAGGGAGTGTGAAAAATCCTTTGGATGATCTTTCGTCGTCATTGTAAGCCTTAATGACTATACTCTTAGTGGTTTCCACGCATGCTTCTGAGAATCCTAATTCCTTAACCAATTTCAAGGTGTAGAGGTTCAACCTTGCTCCTCCGTCTACCAAGATTCATATGACTTTTGTTTGATGCACTAGGACTTGAAGGTGTTATGGGACATTATGATCGGTCTTCTCAGTTGAATAATCTTGTTGAGAAAATGTGGCATGATGGGAATTGTTTAAGTATCCTACCATTTCTTCAAAATGATTGACATCTAAGTTGGTAGGACTATTGTGCTCTGTAAGGCTTTGTTGAGAATGGCTCGATGATTTGGTGATAAAGTCAATAGTTCCAAGATGTATATTTGTGTTGGGTTCTTGCTCAGTTGATCAAGCAAATTATACTTAGACTTGAAAGATTGTGTAGGTGGCTTAGAAGAAGGACCTGAAAGAGTTATCTTAGTTCTTCGTGTATTTACAACACATTCAGGACACTTCTTAATGGTGATGGTATGGATATTGTCATTTGTAGATCGGAGGTGATTTATGATCCTACCTTTGCCATAGTCATACTTGGTATTTGCATAAGTGGTCGATGCATTAGTCTTAGTTCCCAAATTGGAGGCCTTTCCATTCCCATGGTCATGTAATGGGTTTGTGAAGACCTTATGATCATTGTTCTCTATATGTTTATACCCCTTGACCTCTATGGTTTCACCTTCAACAAAGTCTTGTATGATATTCTTCAGTTGTCGATATTGTTGTAGGTTATGCCCTTTTGTTTGATGGTATTCACAATAGGCATTATCATCCCACCATGAGGGTTTAAACTATCCAAGATCATACTGTCTTGGTTCTAAAGGTTTTAGGAGATCGTGTTTAATCAGTTCTTTGAAAATTTTCTCGATTGGTTGCCCCAAAGGGGTAAATTCACGTTTAGGGAATCTCCTTTGTGGTCGTTGTTGTTGTGAATTTTGGACAAAATTTGTTGTTTGATCTGGATTACTCGTCACATCTTGATTGGGGTCGTAACCTCTAACTGTGATGACTGGTCCCGCATGTATGGTCTTAGCATCAACAATACTATCATTTGTAACATTTTTGTTTCTAGACCAGAACTTGTTTCTATCATTGGGAGCATTTTGATGTTGAACAATTGGGTTCCTGCCTGGTACTTTAATTTCTCCTTTGACAATAAGGCCTTTTTCAAGGATAATTCCCTTTTGTACCAAGTCTAGGAATGAATTACAACAATGTATCCTTAAGTCACTTCTCAGTTTTGGATGAAGATTTTCAAGGAATATTGTGAATTTTTGTTTTTTTGGTATCTCAATTGGACATCTACTAGCTAAAGTTCTCCATCTCTGGAAGAAAGTGGTGAAAGTCTCACCTTCTTCTTGCATGGTATGACACAAGGTAGATATTATTATTTCATTGTCTATGTTGAAGGCAAAGTGTTTGACAAGCTTCTCAACTAATTCACCCCATGACCATATGTCATATGCTAGTTTAGAGAACCATTCCAGTGCTATCCCGACAAGGGTTCATGAAAATAGTTTCATCAAGTATGTGGGGTCATATGATATGTCCATGCATGTTGTAGAGAATTCTCTAATGTGTTCTAAAGGATTCCTCCTCCCATTATACTTAGGAAAATCTGGTATAATGTATCCATGTGGGAAGGGTGTCATGTATAGCGCTTTGTCCAAAGGACATGGACATAAATCTTGCACTGAGATAGTTCATTTTCCTGACATAGACATGTTTTCCATCTGTTGTTGAAGGATTTGCATTTGATTTTGGAGAACATCTACTTGTGTCATGGACATGTTGTTTACATTGTTAGGATCAATGTAGGTGTTCTGAAATGCTATGTTCTGTGATGGATTGTGATTTGGGGAGGGAATATATCCTGGTTGAATATTTTGTGATGGTGTAGGGATATATCTTGTCAAAATGTTCTAATTTGGTGTTGGAATATTTCCTACTGGAATTTTCTGATTGGGTATAGTTTTATTTTTACCGACTTTGGATCTCTTACCAGCAGTGTTTGTGCCAAAGGGGTTTGATGAAGATGCCTCCGCAGTGAATTGTAAACCTTTTGTTATGTTGAATGGGGTTGTGTTTACAATTGACGATGTTTGATTTGGTCTGCCATTTGGTATTGTTGCGGTAATTTGAGGAACAAAGACACTTGACATCATATTTTGTGTTGGTTGAGTAGATGTTGTTTTCAAAGTGTGAACATCAAATCCTTGTGGTAGTGTGGCACATTCTACTAGCAACTTCACTAGATATCATTGGGGATCATTTTCTAAACACACATCCATAAAGGATGCAAACTCAGGATCTTGTACAACAACATCTACGTCTTCAATTAAAAAAATCCATGTGTGTCTCTAGTGACGTGTTTCTCAAGAAAAGTTTTGGGTGGTCTCTCTTTCCTTGATGGTTGGTTTCGGAAAGGATTGAAAAATTCATTAGGGTCTGACATTTCTTTTTATTTCTTCTTAGACCTTGTTTCAACCATGAAAAGTTACTCAAAATGAGGTAATGCAAACTATGTCTAAAAACTGATATGCCTTATTTCTATGTTTTTTTTAGGGGGATTTTCTAAATATGAAGGATGTCGCTAAAAATTAAGGATTTCTAAATTGATGTTTACTAAGATGACATATGCTAGGATGGACAGTATGGAAAATATTGAGTAGATTATGAAGGTAAATGATTCTAAGATGGGTATAACCTACCACCTATGGAATAAATCCAAGCAATGATCTAACTTTACCAAGGAACCTGATTGTAGGACAAAGACAACTGACAAGGTGAATTTCCCAAACTAGACTGTTGAGCTGGAAAGATTCACTAATAGGATAATAGTGACTAGGTTCAATGACAAGGACAAATCAGAGGATGAACGTATACAATGACGCAGAAAGTTGTTCTATTCTATGATATGCATTTGTGAATTTGACTGTCTAAATGTGTGCAACTTAGGATGACTACTGCTAAGACGTAAATGACACCTAATAATGCAAAGGTTTTGAGCAATTTTTTTTAGTTTATGTCCAAGGTTGATGATGAGAAACATAATCGAAAAAGACAGTTTTGTTTTCGGACTAAGTTTGCAGTTTTTTGAAATTTTCTATTGACAGTCAATTGTGGTTCGCGTTTCAGATGCGTTGATGAATTTGACAGATGTGTCTCATTTTTTAGATGCGGTCAATCGACCAAACCAAGTCTCAATTTTTGACACACAAATGAGAAATTTTCTGACAGATGCGACTTAATAAGCATATGTGACTCAAAAACTAAACTCTATGAAATTAAATTTGTTGATAGACACATGCAAATTTTTGTTTGATAGTTGCAGCTCGTAAGGACACATCCGGCTTGAAATATGATAGTTGCGACTTAGAATCTAAACTCTCAAACTAAATCTATTGAAATACATATGTGGTTTTTTGTTTAACAGTTGTGACTCGGAAAGACACATGTTGTTCAAAATATAACAGTTGTGACTCAGTTGACAGTTGTTATTTTCTGATGACAATTTTACAACTCACTCAGTTTAATGATCAAGTTTTGACAAATAAAGAAAAAACAAGCATAGAATACAAAGTGTTTTTAGTTTTATGTGTATGAATCTGTTAAAATCAGAAGACAAGTACAACCTAGGCTATGTTGGACAGGATTTACTGAGTTCCTACTTGGATTTCTCTAGCCACGCATATTCAAGGTGGATGACTAGTAGCTTGACCCCATTAGCTCCCCTCCATGACACTCACTTATACGGGGCAGCCAAGCTACTATACCCATGAAATTGCCATGTCATACATTTCATCTCTACACATGAATTGTAAGAATGTAAGACAGCTTCATAGGTCCGTTGTGCTGCACCAATAAATAGATTAGGATTTTGGAAAAACTACAACAAGGTTTTTAGTAAGAGCATTTCATTTGTGGGGCACCATCCAGTACGGGGACAGACCATTTATGCCCTTCTTGTCAGAACAGTGAGCGTGATTTTTGGGGTTTCCCCCAAAAATCCACTTTTATATACCGGTTGGAAGTCATTGGTGACAAGCGTCTTACCTCTCTGAGTTGTCTTGGGGTGAGTAATTTTTCCCACCAAGACAGGCCCAAGTTATAGATTTGGTAATCATTTCTATTACACCCAGGATCGCATGAATGCACAAGGGGAGAGGATACTTCGATATACTGAATCGTAAGGGTAATTACAAAGTGTGTGTTCGCACTAGACAAAGAAAACACTAGTTAATTTTAAGCCAAATGACAATTATCTAACTACCAAACACAAGAGTTCATTTTAAATATTTCAATTCTTCGACAATAGCTCCTGCATGCAACTAATTAGTATTTTATTGGTTGTCTTTGTCATTCATCTTGCAAAAATGAAGAGGTTTTGGTTTTCAAAGTCTTCTACGCTTCATCCTGAAAAAATAAATGTTATCCTCCTAAAACACAACTACAAACAAAAGATTAGTGAAAACAAAAACAAAAACAAAAAATTATCCAAACATGAAAATACGGAAGTAAAAAATGAAAATTATTACCAGCCAGATGCATCATTTCAATTCACAGTTGCGTCATGATGTTGATAGTCAAATGTATTGTAGGAGGTCTCAAATGCAGATCGTATTCTCAAATGCATTGCAGTATTTGTCAGATGTGGTTCACAAACTCATATGTGTTGTTTCATAAGTCAGATGCGGTTTGCCATACGATACCTGCAAAACAAAAAAAATAGAAAAGCGGAATGGAGTCGCGAAGTTTGAAGTGTGCTTCATGTCGGGTTCACCAAATGTAACGTAGATAAAATGAATGTTGCATAGTAAGATGGTTAAATCTAATCTAAACATGCATAAATCTAAATCAAACAACAAAGAACGAGATAAATAAACTAAAACAGTAAATAAAACAATAATCATAACAGTCTCACTGAATATCAATCCATTTCCTCGAATTATCTTGATTGTCCTTCTCCATTTTTTCATGTCGGTATTCTTGCCCTCATATTTTTAGTATGTATGCAAGTATAGCCTTGATGTATGTCTAAGAAAAATATCAAAGATTCATTTCTTCCAAAAAGTGTATTGATTTCGGGAAGAGGAATAATGGCAAAAGTCAGCCAATTTATAGAAAGTTGGTTTTCGAACGATCGTATCATATTCGAAAGAGACATCAATGATTGAGATTGTTGAATGTCATGCGATGTGAGTTTTGTGTCAGTTAGAATGTGAGTTGGGAAATTCTACAGCATAAAGATTAAATTAAAATAATAATTTAATCTAGTGTTAAGACTTTTCGAAAATATTTAAGAATAAACATTAAGATTAAATAAATGGTTAAACCTTTAGTTGAAAGTCTTCAAAAATAGAAGAATTAGACTTTGAATGAAAATGATAAAGTTAGAACTTGGAGAATGATTTGTTCGAATGCACACATAAATTAATTAATTAAATAAAGATATTTAATTAATAAATATGTTCATGCATATGAGTTAGAACTAGTTAATTGACTAGTTGTGATAGAGAGTCCTATTAGCAGAGATGATTGGATATTGAATCCAGAGATAACTGACGGATTTAAATAGATCTCGAGTCAGATGGTGAGTGAATAATTAGATAACTAGACGATAGAAGAATGTGACAGAAACAATTAATTATGAATTAAATGTTAATTTAATTCAACATTTGAAAATTGAAATGATTTAATTAAATAAATAATGATTTATTTAATTGACTAAAAATGTTATTGAATAATTAAATAATTCGAAAAGAATATTTAATTATAGTCGAAATATGATAAAGGGATAAATTAAATAATAAATTATTTAATTCAGAAAGAGAATTAATTAATTAGCGACGTAATTAAATAAATAAGATTTATTTAATTAATCGGAGTTGAATAAGGGTCATAATGAATTAATCAAATAATTAAAAGGTTATTTAATTAATAGAAGAAAGATGTGTTTAGAAAGTAATTAAATAATTAACATTATTTAATCATGACCATGGACATTAGAAAATTATGTCGAAAGTGGTGCTCGTAGGCCTAGACAATTTTTCAGTGTTTACACTTTGTATTTCCAGAATCCTTATTACATTTCCATAACTCTCAGGTACACATACCCTAACTTTTTGTTGCATAATTTCATCATTTGCATCATTCATTTAGCTTGCATACCTAGGTTTTGTAACTTGAATGCTAAGTTGTCTTTACCAAGATTTTGGTTGGTGGTGAACCCTTCAAAGCCCAAAAGAACCCTTCCTAGGTCTTCCTTGTTGAGAATTGACTCACCCTTGAGGTTGATAGTCAGTCCAATTATGATTCTTAGGACATTATTGAATGACAATAGGAGAATAGTGGTGTTTTATAGGCCATATAGCATCACCCATTTTCCACATTGTTTGAAACCAAGAAGGTTTTATGTATCCAAACATTGAAGAGATAGGATGGCATCAAATCTATGAGGTGTATTAGCTTTCAAGCTCAATATCCTATGGAAAAATAATATAAAGACAAAGGACCACACACACACATGACGTGTAATGAAACATGACAAATATGAATCATACGTAACAAAGACATAAAAGCATACACAAGACAATATGTGAAGTAAACACACAAAAGACACAAGGGGGACACATAAAAAACACAAAACAAACATAAACATAGATTTATTAAACTAAAACAAATTTCAGTCAGTAAGGTAAAGAGACCTCAAACTTAAATTATCTCAAATACCAAATGTCATCCATTGAATATAATGTCATATAAAATGGTGTTCTCAGAAGGACCAACAAGTTGTGTTATCCTAGATCACTCATGATCTACATAGATACACTAGTTAGAAATATATGGTATGCTAGGTGTCCATGCAATATATGGGTTTCACAATGCTAGAAAGTTGTGTTATGTTAGGTTACTCATGAAACAGATGGCTCCACTAGCAAGCAAGTTTTGTTATGCTAGGTGGCCATGTAAAAATGGAACAACTAACTTAAATTATTAGACCTAGATCTACATCTATTGGGGATTGGAATTGATTAAAATATTTTGGAATAATTAACTCAATGATCCTATATGGCCTAATATTAAAATGCAAGATCCTAAAGACTGACAGTCAGAAATAGTAGTTTACAAGTAGATCTGGGAGATGCAGAGGACAACAAATATGCTAAAAAAAATGGGTTTTAGGTTTCTACAAGGACTCATTCTCCCATGGGTGAATGGGTCTTTGTACAGGTGTCCAAATCAATGTTTTGGGTCATCTAGTGCAAGATCTGAGCTTCAGTTTGACATAGGTCCCACTGTTAGGGTGACAAAAATAAAAATTAGTTTTTGTGGCTTGACAACACTAATGACAACAAATACAATAATGAAAAATTTATTCTTCAAGATCTTTCCACTCCTTCAAATTTTAACCTAAACATACACAAAGAGGGGAAAAAACCATTTGTTTGTATGGGGGTTTGCCTTGGTCAAACCCCAATTTGGTAATTAAACCTTGATAGAAAGATAATGACAAAAGAGAAGGAAAGGATGAATGAACACTTGCTTGCTACAACCCACCAACCTTCAATGGCTTCCCTTAGAGGAATGAAGTCAAACACATCACTCCAAGGATCTGGATCTTGCTTTTCTTGATTGATTTGGATACTTGAAATGCTTGGATGCTTTAAGATCAACAATGCATATAAGCCTTCACAAGATGACATGAACACACATAAACTTTTACATGATGTTAGGACCTTGATAGCAACAACACATGACTAATAAATCTACTCTTGAATACTCTTGGAAATGATATTTTCTCAATAGTATTTCTTCTTAATTTCACTTATATTTCAAATGATAAAAAGACTATGTATATATAGGTGTTTATCTAATTTCCAAAAAAAATGATTCTAGAAGCCAAAAATTACAAGTTGAATTTGAATCAATAAAAAATTTCCCAAAACATATTTAAAAATGATTCATAGGACTTAAATCGGACACATTCACCCTTGGGCAAATGGGTCATGGCCTATAAGTCTAGGACACACATGCTCCAATGTGATTTAATTATTGTTCCATTAATTAAATATTGGTTCTCCTTTCAAAAAATGATAAAAATAAGGCTTTGGAATTGAAATAAAAGAAAAAAATTCAGGGTGATGATGCAATTGTTATGAAAGGGGGTTCACCACAAGGACCTATTTCTCCAATTTCATTCAAGGACATGAGATCCAAAAAATGAGATGACTAAGAACCAAAAGGTGAGTCAAATCAAGGTGTGAATCATAAAATTTCCTCTCTATGCAAGGATGGGGGTATGACTCAAATAGCACTTTGGGGAGAAAGATTACAATCATCAAATAAATCTAAAATGCAAGCTGTAAAATGCAAATAAAAGACTATATTCAAAATTAATAGAAATAGATCAATTAAAAGGAAGATCTAGAAATGAGAAAATAATGTGTACCTTTAGCCAAAATTCACCTTTTGAAGCTCACTAAGGACTCATTCTCCCTATGGCAAATGGGTAATGGGTAGGGTTCTCTGGAATCTATTTTTGGGTTCTCTTCTGCTATGTCTGCACTCCTATATTCTCAATTCTCACTGTCGGACAGTCGGAAATAAATTTTGGAGAAGAGTTCCCATGAAATGAAAACTTTGCAACTTTCTTCACTTTTTCTCTTCAAAGGATCTTCCACCTAAAATCTACAATTACACATCAAAGAGAGAAAAATGTTGCTTGTTAGGTGTTTTGGTAAGTAAACCTTGAAATGAAATAGAAGCATGAAACGAATGATGAATGAACAACTCTATGTAACAACTCATCAAACCTTTGTTTGAACCTTGGATTGTAGATCTACAATTAGCATGAAGTGGCCTCAATCGATCTGGATCTTGATCTTGAAACTTTTCTTGAAACAATACCTTTGAATACTTGAGTAGATCTTGAAATCAACATCACCATATTAGCTTAAACAACATGCATGATGCAATAAATCTTTGACACGATAATGGAATCTTGATTGATGTAATAATCTTCTATAAATCTGCCCTTGAATGCCTTGAAAATGCTCTTGAATTCTCTTGATAATGCTCTAGCTTGATCTTATGAAGTCACATAAAAGTTCTAGGATGATCTCTCTTGAAATTATTAGGTGAAACATAGTGAAATGGCCTCATATTTATACATATCTTAACATTAATTCTTAAAATTCAAATATCACAAGTTGACATTTGAATATACATTTGAAATCATTGAAATGCTGCCAAAAACAGTTTGAATTTAGGTCCTAGTCCTAAGTGAGGACCCATTCACCCTATGGCGAATGGGTTCTAGGTCACTTACCTAGGACACACATTGCTCAATGTTAAACATTATGTTATGGAATTTATGAATGTCGGGTTTTATCCCTTGAAAATTGTAATTAATTAGGTTTGGATTTGAATTAAAGGGGCCAATTAAAGAAAATTAACCTCAATTAATTAATGAAGCCTTAGATTAGTGTGAAAGTGTAAAGGCACACCTTACAACACCAAAAATAAGGCATAATTAAGTCCATTTTAATTAAAGGCCCTAAACTTAATATGAATATGTAAAATACATATTACAACACTAAATTAAGGCATCATTAAGCTCATTTTATTATTAAGTGTGAAAAAGGGATAATTTTTCCTACACTACATTTAGCCCCCACTTTAGTGCGAGGATGAGTGCAAGCACAAACTCACACTAAAGTAGACATTCAAGACATGTATGTATGTAGCAATGACAACCATACACAATCATACAACATCAATGCTGGAATATGATGTTGTTGATTGTTGTCATTAATGGTTCTCATTGATGTCAAGATATCTTGGTTGATTGTTTAAGGTTTGTTTTTTATGCTTTGGTGATCCGGATTGGCATGCTTCAAATGTTGTGTTGTGATGATATATCTTTGTTCATGCTTGTCCTAGTCCCATTCATTTTGCAACATAATGAGATACACTCTTATGGGTCCAGATTGATCTAGAAAGTGGTTAGCGTGCCCCAAAATATTGTTTGCATTGTAACATGTGCATTCTATTCTTTGGTTCCATATATCATGGTTTAAATGTAGATTATTGATTTAAGTGAGGAGGTTATGTATGGTCCATGTTTCATTCATTTCCACTGCGGGAATTTTTTGTGGTTACCTAATTTAAATTATGTTTGGTCGACTTAGGATTTTATGGAAGCATGGAATGGAATTGTGTTTGGCCAACTTAGGAGATTATGAAGGAATGGATCGGTATAAGTAAGAGTTGATTTTTTTTTATGAAAGTAAGTGTGGTGAATGCAAATCTAAAATCTAGACATTATGTGAAAGTATACAACAAGAGGTAGCAGATAGTGAGATTCTATTTGGTGTCATTATTGGTGATAGTCATTTTAATGGTGGATTCCCTTTCATCATTATTCTAGTAGTGAGCCATTTTTTTTTGGTAGTGAGCCTTTCTCTTTTGGAAGTGAGTCATTTTCTATTGGTAGTGAGCCTTTCTCTTTTGGAAGTGATCCTTTTTATCTTTGGCTATAATAGCCAAGTAGTGAGCCCACTGGTGGTGAGCCTTACTTGTAGTGATCAATTTGGCAGTGAGCCTTTGTAAAAATCACCTTAACTAGTGTCACCTTAACCAGTGCTTTTTAATTGAGAATTAACATTCTCTGTGGTTTTTCCCTTCTTTCGTTTCTACGTGAATTCTAGTGTTCATTGTGCATGGTGTTGTTAGGTCCTTTCATGTTCATATCAATTAGATCATTATCTGATTGGTTTAAGTTTACTCCAAATTAATTAAGGTCAAGAAATTTTTTTATAATAACTAATTCACCCCCCCCCTCTCAGTTGTCTAAATTGTTCAACAATTGGTATCAGAGCTTTGGTTCCTTGAAGAAGAGCTTAACCACTTGGGGTAGATCCGATGGCACACAAACTGACAATTCTTATGTTTGATGGATCTGACTATAGTTTCTAGAAATTGTAGATGAGAGGTTACCTAATTTCTCTAGGGTAAAAAACTTGGAAAGTTGTTGAGACAAAATATGTTGAACCAACAAATGGTCCTTCTTCTGCGGATGAGATTTTAGCCTATGAAGAGAATGAAAAGGTAAGGTATGCAATATTTACTGCTTTGTCTAAGACCGAGTTAACAAAATTTATTTCATTGGGCACTACTTATGATGTTTGGGAAAAGTTGAATCAAAACTATGAAGGAAATGATAGATTCAAATTATCAAAGAAGTTGACAGCTAAGCGTAGATATAAAAACTTGAGGATGGAAGAAGGTGAGGATATAGCAATCTATTTTCAAAGAGTTGACAGTGTAGTAAATGAAGTCAAAAATCAAGGAGGCACTCTAACAGATGAAGATGTTATGGAGAAGATTCTAATGACCCTACCAGAGAGCTAGAGTGACAAGATCTTAGCTATTGAGGAAGTTTATGATCCAAATAAATTCACCAGAGAGAAACTATTTGGCACCTTGACCAAGTTTGAGATGAGGAAATTTAGAAAAGGAAAGGAGAAATTTGAAACAACCTTCAAAGCCACAAATACAAAAGAAGATTTGGATAGTGAAAGTTCAGATGAGTTGGAAGCAAACGTCATAAGAAAACTAAAGAAAGGTATTGAAAAGTACAAAGGTATGTTACCTCTTAAATGCTTTAGATGTGGAAAGATTGGTCATTTAGCAAATAAGTGTCCAGAGAAAAGAACATGGCAAAAATTTAAAAAGATCAATAAGAAGGCTTATTATGTTAATGAGAATGCCAATATTTCAGATAATGAATTAGATCATGAGGATTGTTTGTTTTTGGTAGAAAAGGATGAACCTAGATTTGATATCTCTAATATTTTTTTGGAATCTAATGATAACATTGAAGCTACATTATTTGTCAAAAGAAATAGAGATGAATGGTTGATTGATAATGGATATTCAAATCACATGACTGGTGACAAAAATAAGTTTGTGAAGCTTGAGAAATATGATGGAGGTTCTGTTAGATCTGGAGATAATAAAACAACGCGAAATTTTTGAATTGGTTCTATTACCTTTGATGGAAAATATAACATTGACAATGTTTACTATGTTTACTATGTGAAGGTTTTTTATCATAATCTTTTGAGTGTTGGACAGATGTGTGAGAATGGCTATAATGTTGTATTTGAGGATGGTGGTTGTGAAATCCAAAAGTGTTCTAGAACTGTTATTGCAGTAGGAAAAAGAACAAGTGGGAATATGTATCAACTAGAAGGAGCTACAAAGAGATGCTTATTTTCTCAGAGAAATGACAGTTGGCTTTGGCACCAGAGGATGTGTCACATCAACTTCGATAACTTGGTAAGGATAATTTCAACAAGAGCAGTCAGAGATTTTCCAAGATTGACCAAACCAGACAACACTATCTGCAAAGGATGTCAAGAAGGAAAGCAAACCAGAGAAACATTCCAAAGAAAAGAAGAATCCTCTACCATTTTTTTGGACCTGGTACACATTGACCTATGTGGTCCAACCAGAACAAGAAGATTACAAGGTGAGAAATATTTCATGATTTTAATAGATGATTATTCCAGAATAACCTGGGTTGCATTTTTAAGAGAAAAATAAGAGGCTTTAGAAAAGTTCAAGATCTTCAAGGAAAGAGTTGAGAATGAAGTTGATAGGAGAATCAAATGTTTAAGATCTAATAGAGGAAGACAGTTCACTTTTGATGAATTCAACAAGTTCTATGAGAGACACAACATTAAAAGATAGTTATCTACCCCTAGAACACCACAGTAGAATGGTGTAGTGGAAAGAATGAACCAGACAATTCAAGAAGAAACTAGAACAATGGTCAGTGAAGCAAGTTTACCACAGGTCTACTAGAGAGAAGCAATACACATAGTATCATACACTCTTAACAGAGTACTATTCTAGAGGAAATAGGGAAATACATCATATGAGTTATGGAATGGAAGAGCTCCCATAGTAAAGTACTTCAAAAAAATTGGAAGCAAATGCTACATCTGGAGAGATGAAGACAATCTTGCAAAGTTTGACAGCAAAGTTGATGAAGGCATATTTCTGGGTTACTCTACAAGAAGCAAGGTGTACCCATCTTACAACAAGACACTAAACAAGATAGTTGAAAGTGATAATGTGAAAGTAGATGAAGATGTTCAAAGAAATCTTGATAGGCACATTGAATATGATTCAGATAACTCAGATGAAAAAGGACAAAAGGATAAGAAAGAAGAAGAAGAGATAAAGGAGGCTCCAGCAACTAAAACCAAAACTCCAAGGTATGTACAGAGAAACCATTAAAAAAAAATCAGATTATTGGAGATAAGAATAAAGGAATAATCACAAGAAGAAAAGTTGCTCAAGAACAAGTATTACTATGTTTACTCTTGGAAACTGAGCGAAAAAATGTGGAAGAAGAATGCAATGATCAGAATTGGGTGAAAGAAATGAAAGAATATTTTGATCAGATAAAGAAAAATTAGACTTGGAAACTTGTGCCTAGACCAACAGACAAAAATGTAATTGGAACATAGTGGGTATTCTGGAAAAAGATGGACAAAAATGGAAAGGTAATTAGAAACAAGGAAATATTGGTTTGCAAAGGTTACACTCAGATCAAAGGTATTTATTTTCAAGAGACATATGCTCCTATTGCCTGGATGGAAGTGATCTTGATATTCCTCACTTTTGCAACTTTTAAGGATTTCAAAGTCTATCAAATGGATGTAAAATCTACATTATTGAATGGAGAACTGAAGGAAGAAATCTACATTGAGAAATTGGAGGGATTCAAATCTGGAAGTAACCCGGATGTTGTTTGCAAGTTAAAGAAAGATTTATATGGATTGAAGTAGGATCCTAGAGCCTGGTATGGTAGATTAGACAAGTACTTGATTGGACAAGGATTTCAAAAGGGATCTGTTGACAGTAATTTATACTACAGAATTCACTCGGATCAAATGTTGATTGTTGTGGTTAATGTTCATGACATAATTTTTGGAGGAAATGATGATTTGTCCAAAAAAAATTGTAAATGAAATGCAGAAAGAATTTGAAATGTCTATGATAGGTGAGTTGAATTTCTTCCTTGGATTACAAGTAAATCAGAACATCAAAGGAATTTTCATTTCTCATTCCAAGTATACCAAATAATTATTGAAGAAGTTTGGATTGGAGAACTCCAAACCTGTTTGTACACCTATTGTTACCAAATGTAAGTTGAATAAAGAAGATGATTCACCTAAAGGTGATGCAAGTATGTATAGTTCAATGATTGTTGGATTGTTATATTTGACTGCTACTAGACCAGACATTATGTATGTTTGTTTAGCAGCTAGATTTCAGCAAGAACCAAAGGAATCACATGTTGTAGTAAAAAAAAAAAAATTAGATATTTGAAGGGTATAGAAGATATTGTGTTATGGTATCCAAAGGACTCAAATTTCATTTTGACAGCCTATACTAATGTTGATTGGGCTGGATGTGTTGATAACATGTGGAGCACAAGTGGTGGATCTTATTTCCTTGGCTCCCAATTTGTTGCTAGGTCAAGCAAGAAACAAGATTATGTATCTTTATCTACTATTGAAGCTGAATACATTGTAGAATCCTCATGCTACACTCAGGTACTATGGATGAAACAAATGCTAAAATACATTGGCATATCATTTGATAAATCGATCTCAATTATGTGTGATAATACCAATGCAATAAACATTTCAAATAATCTGGTACAACACTCCAGAACGAAACATATATCCATCAGATATCACTTCTTGAGAGAGAAGGTATTTGAGAATGAGGTAAGACTTGAATATGTACCTACAAAAGAGTAGATTGTAGACATTTTCATAAAATCATTGAGAAAAGATACTTTTTAGTATCTCCAATAGAAGTTAGGGGTTATGCCCCCTCCAAGTCTACAATAATTTGTACCAGGGTGTGCATTGGTCCAGGGTATTATATGATCACTCTTATCTAGATCAATGCTTGGTGGCTTCCTCATAGGGGGAGCAGAGTAATTTTTTCAGGGGGGATTTTTCCCTTTGTCTTTAATGTAAAAGGGGGAGAAAAAAGAAGGTTCCTTGATGGTGTTGATGTTGTTGTTGAGTTGTTTATTTTTTTGTTGATGAATGTTGTCATCAATGACAAAGGAGGAGATTGTTGGAATGTGATGCTATTTATTTTTTCATTAATGGTTGTCATTGATGTCAACATATCTTGGTTGATTATTTAAGGTTTGTTTTTTATGCTTTGGTGATCTAGATTGGCATGCTACAGATGTTTTGCTGTGAAGATCTATCTTTTTTCATGTTTGTCCTGGTCCCATTCATTTTGCAACATAATGAGATACACTCTTATGGGTCTGGACTGATCTAGAAAGTGGTTAGCGTGCACTCAAACATTGTTTTCATTGTAACATGTACATTCTATTATTTGGTTCCAGATATCATGGTTAATATGTAGTGTGTTTATTTGAGTGAGGAGGTTCTATATGGTCCATGTTTCATTCCTTTCCACTATGGGAATGTTTTGTGGTGACCTAATTCAAATTGTGTTTGACTGACTTAGGATTTTATAGAAGCATGGAATGGAATTGTGTTTGGCCAACTTAGGAGATTATGAAGCCATGGATTGGTATAAGTAAGAGTTGATTCTATTCGATGAAATTAGGTGTGGTGAATACAAATCTAAAATCTAGACATTGTGTGAAAGTATACAACCAGAGGTAGCAAACAGTGAGATTATATCTAGTGTCATTGTTGGTGACAGCTATTTCGGTGGTGGATTCCCTTTCACGATTCTTCTAGTAGTGAGCCATTTTCTATTGGTAGTGAGCCTTTCTCTTTTGGTAGTGAGCCATTTTTTGTTGGCAGTGATCCTTTCTCTTTAAGCAGTGATCCTTTTTATCTTTGGCTATAATAATTGGGAAGTGAGCCCACCAACAGTGAGCCTTACCTACAACGAGAAATTTGGTAGTGACCTTTGTAAAAATCACCTTAACCAGTGTCACCTTAATCGGTGCTTTATAATTGAGAATTAGCATTCTCTGTGGTTTTTCCCTTCTTGGGTTTCCATGTAAGATTTGGTGTTCATTATACTTGGTTTTTTTATGTGCTTTCATGTTTATATCTATTAGATCATTATTTGATTGATTTAAGTTTTCTCCAAATTATTTAAGGTCAAGAAATTTTTTTTATAATAAACGATTCAGCCCCCCTCTCAGTTATCCAAACTGATCAAAAATCAAAGACCAGAAAGATTAGGCCTAGACTGTCCGATTAGCATAAAACACATCTAAGCTTTTAGTTTTTGTGCTCATTCTGAGGTAGCAAAACTTTAGGTTGTCCACTAGGTGAGTATCCCAATAAAGTGGCTTAGTGAGAAAGTCATGCCCTCATTTAGGCTTCTCATCGTGCTAACCATACCAAAGCTATCCCTCTTAAATTTTAATAAGGCATCACAAGGCAAGGTTGCATGCTCCATAGGGCATAACAAGCTATGTTATGCTAAGAACCTATGAACAAGGCAAGGCTCCACAAGAAAGCAAGGATTTTTATGCTAGGTGGCCTTGAATTAAGGGATTTGAGCTTCATAAGGTTAGCAAGCTATATTATGCTAAACACTTATGAACAATAATGCTAGTAAAGGTTATTGTTCAAAGGTATTTTGTTTAGTTCCTGTAAGGTCATCTTCTTAGGGAACATCAAGTCTAATGTCTCCAAGAGAGGACAAGTCAAGAGTAAAAGATACGCAACTTAGGGAATGTAATGTTGTATCACCACTAAGAGGAAAGTCATACACTAAGAAATATCACACTCTTAGAGGACATCAAACCCAATGACACGACCAAGAAAAGGAGGCATCACAAGAAGTAAGAAAATTGCACCATGAAACATGAGAAATGTAAAAATATATTATCGATGTATGCCCCTACTTTAAAGTGGTTTCTAACACCATTACTATGAGAAATTACTTTAAATTAGTCAATGTTCAATTGTAAGAAATGATAGCTTATTTTGAAAGCCCTATGCCAAGTGATATGTTTCTAAAATGAAGCTACATCATGAATTTGGAAGGAGGGGTTTCCCCCAAAAATACATAAGGGATCTATGGATTCGGGGTTAGTATATCTTTGCTACAATGTTTTCATAGAGCTCATAAACATCATCATTCCCCAAATACTCGTAGAAATGGAAGAAGGACACGTAGAGAGTGAAAATAAAGAAATCCTTTTGGGTCAACCTGGAAGAGACCTAAATTTATCGACACCTTACATCATCCCCAAAAGGAAAAATCCAAGACAAACAAAAAGGAGAATGTAGATACAAATAGAGGAAAGCACAAAAAGAGAGATATGCATTAAACAAAACATTATAGGAAATCACAGTATGCAAATGCAATCACATAAAGAACATGAAAAAAGAAAATAAAATCAAAAGACAAGGCACATGCGAGTCAACCTATTAGCAAGTCGTCTGCATCCCAATCTCGGTCAATAAATATGGAAGGTGGACAACTAGCCAAATGGAAAATATCAAGTGCCAAAACTAGGACAAGGCTACCTAATCCTTTTCCCCACTAAGTGCAGGACAAGGATGAGCCAAGATGGGTGATGAGAATGAGCTCCTTGCAATAAAGAGAATGATTTGCAATGAGTTTAAAACATGTAATAGTGAGGGTACTATGATCCTACAACTATTACATGGAAAGGAGAAAAATACATGATTTTTTAGTCAAGTTTGATTCTTAAAGGGTGAAAACTTCTTCAATAATTTCTTTAAAGGATGGCAATTGTTAGTGTGATGCAAAAATAATCTATGATAAGCACAATTTTGTTCATTTCTATTATTTTATCTTTTGGTCAAGTTTTCATGTTTAGGTGGTAATTTGACTAGTTGCCAACATAAAAGAGCATAGAAGATTGTCTCAATTTTGGATAGTTGTAATAGGTTATAAAGAGATTCAGGAGGTTCATACGACTGTTGTAACTAAATTTTTTGATAATCATGCACTCTTGGTTTCTTCTTCTTTGGTACGATAACTATGTTTTCTTCAATTTTATCTTCTAATTACAAGTCCTTTCCCTTTTCATAAAAGAGTGTGCTAGGGATAGTAAAGTGTCCAAAAGGTGTGGCTTCTTTTCGCTTATGCACAGGTAATGTATTAGAAGTGGGTTGATAGGGAGGAAATTTTTTGTTGATGAGATAAGCCAAGGTACATATATACTCTATTCCTTGTTAGTATTTAAGTAGTGTTACGCCCTGCATACACGCCCCAACTTTTGCTTGGAAAATTTAGGGACCCCCTTTTATTTTCTTTCGTTTCGCTAGTTTCTTTTGTCATGTTCGCGCTTTATCGTTCTTGTTTCCGTCCTTTCTCATGCCTTGTTCATTGCTTTTCATCGTTATTTTTTCAGGATCAGGTCATGGGTTGGAATTGGCACTTGACACCTTTCAGGATTTTAAGTTCTGGTTTCGCCTCGACTTCAATCCTCATTTCACCTTCGGGTGTTGTTCGGGTTTGTGTTCCTTGTTTGGTCCCATCTCATCCCCATCTTGTTATTCATCCCGTTTTTGCTTCGTCTCATCTTTTGTTGTTGCATTGTTCGTTTGTTTTATTCTTTCGGTCATTTCTTCGTTTTTGTCAATTTTCTTTTTTGGTGTCTGCTCTTCAAAATAAGAAAATACAAAAAAAATACAAAACTTAAAAATACAAAAAAATATATAAATAAATAAAATTTTAAATAAATCTTCTTCTTGGTTTAAGCTTAAAAAGATTTAAATTTAGAATTTTTAAAATAAACAAATCTTTTATTTATTTAAAATATTTATTAAAATAATAATAATAATAAACTTTTTTGTATTTTTTAAACATTTGAAATGTTTTTAAAATAAAATTCTTTTAAATTAAAATTTAGAAGATTAGAAATAAATAAATCATTTATAAAACAACAAAAAAAAAAAATTAAAAATCTTATAAATATTTAACTTTAAAAGATAATATAAAAAAAATCATAAAAAGGGAAAAAGGAAAACATGCACCCAAATGAAATTAAGTGTTTTGGTGCTACAATTATACCCATCCCGCACAGCAGTCTCTCGGACTCGGGCCTGGGGAGAAGTTGGAACTAGACACAAAATGTCTAGGTTCATCTCTCGTTTCACTCCCGACCAACTCACGCTTCCGCTCCCGATAGCCACAGTAAAGATGTAACAGTGCTTTCTTCTGTTCCAATCCCACGCCAAGCATGAAAACGAGGGTGTATAAGATTTTTTCTAGAATTCTTTGAAGAGAGGCATCATCCCATGGAGAGAATGATCACGAGGAGATGAATACAAAATGTAGAAGCATGGGAAAGGTGTAAAGTATTTGACAGAATGCTTAAAAATGAGATAACATGTCATGGTTCAAAATTGAACCTGAACCCGCAGCCTAATCGGAACCGGACCTAGAGAGGATTCTGAATCGGGAATAAAGAAATTTTCTCATCCTACTTTCATTTTGGTCCTGTTTGGAAATGGTGTTTATCATCGTTCTGACCCCGTTTGATACCTGTTCTCATTTCGCCCCCGCTAATGGTGAACGATGGAAGCATACACAACACATGTAAACTGTTCAACAGTCTGACTCAAAGAGTTCATTTCATGGAATGCATTGATTGCAACATTTACACAAAATACATTTGTTGAAAGGCTTAAGAAACTCTGAGAAAATGCAGTTTGGCAAGTGAAGAGCGAACCTCTGCCAACGTCCTCCAACCTGCACCGAAATGGGAGTTCTAAACATTGTATGGAAATCAGTTGAAGTAGAGTTCTGAGGGAAGTCATTGGAACTATTTGAAAAAATAGAGAGAGGAGGCCATATGAGTGTTTGACATAGTGCTTCTAAGAGTTTTCGTCACATGCCATACCGATGATTGCAGAAGATGTACAAAATGAATATGTTGAGAACGGGATGAGAAACTCAAGCAATTGGCTGCTGTGAAGCCAAACCCGTAAACCATTGTGAAACGTCATCCCAACCGTGCCAAAAGGAGAACATTTTCAAATATTGTGACTGCCCTGGTAGAAAAATGTGGAGACATAGACATTTACATGAATCTGGAGGCATAAGCACCAGGCCGAAACAGAGATGTGATATTTTAACAAAATGCCTAAGGGAATGTCATTTCATGGAATGGTATGATTTGATAAGGCGTGGATATCCATTGGAGCAGCCGTCAACATAGGAAATGCATAAAATAAATCTATGGAAAAGGCTTGAGAAGCTTTTAATCAAATATGTTGAAATACAAAAAAGGCTCATGAATAGTCAAATCGAAAACAAATGTATTCTCATGGAATGTGGTCTCATGAATGCATGATAAAATGCCTCAAAAGCAATCTGGTTTCATCAAATGTAATCGATGGAAGCACAGAAACAGTTTGTGGAGATGCTTGATAGAAAATTTTAAAGAGATCTCGTCTCATGAGAATGCATGATTACAGGAGAAATGCAAATGGGAAAGCATACATAAGGCATGCAAATTGTTTATCGAAAAAACCCCTAAATGAAATTCTTCCAATGGAAAGGCGTGATTGATGGATCTATATAAAATGGATGTGAAAATGCAATTGACTGTTTGATAGTGTGCCTCAACGAAGGACTGCAAAATATGCACAGAATGGATTTAATTCAGTTGTGAATTAATTCTCTTATTAATTAATTGTCCATCTATAATGGAATTTGTTAATTCAATTAATTGATTATGCCCTTTTGGTGATTTAGAGGTATTGTTCAGGTTTGAGAAGCAGAGCTATGAGGAACATGCAAATGAAACATCAGGACATTGAAATGGGGGATAAATTAATGTTATTTTATTTTAATGACATTAATTTAAAGGAAGTATTTAATTATTATTTCAGATGATAGAGATAAAAAGTTTTATCCAATGTATTTTATTGAAATAATTAATTAAGGTATTTACAGTGATAATTAAATTCTATTAATTAATTAATTTTACAAATTAATTAAATGTGTTTGGTGTCTTTTAGATACTTTGAAAATGCAAATGATCATGATTTGCAAAACTGACATTCGAAATAGGAGATTTTCACAAAATAACAATCAGCTGAGAGTAAACTGAAAGTATGGCGGACCTGTTTTACATGACTTCTAGAAAAGGATATTTACTTTTTACATCATGCAACACGATGAACTTGGAGTTTAAATTGGAAATCACAATCGTCACAAGAGTCAAATTGGAGAATGTAGTTCCAAACTGAGGTCAATTGAGATCAAACAAAAATTTGCCTTGGTGGGGAGATTGTTTGCATGCAAAATGCTATAGCTTTTGATGTCTCAGTTTTGGAAGAAATTATGTAATTAGTGAGCTATTAATTGTCAAATGGAGCTCATTCGAAAGGGTTAGAATTTTAGGAAATCGGTTGGACAATTTACTTAGAAGTTTTTTTCAACAATTTAGCAGTAGGATAGATGATGCATTTTTTCAGATTTTCTTTGTTTAGTTGAGGTAATTTGAGGATATTGGTTTCTGTACACTGGTGAATTTTCTAGAATTGTAAATGTTGTTTATCTATTTTTCAACAGTAGGAATAGTCGAATTCAAGTATGTCCTAAGTTATGCTCTAGAATTATATTTTTTTGGTTTACTATTCGATTTGGAATTCTTCGAGGAATGAGGCTTTATCTATTCTTTTGTTCAAATTATGATTTGTGATCTACTATTAAAGTTTGCACTATGAATGAATGTTCAGCTTTGTATTGATTATGGGTTGGTTTGTTCTGTAGTTTGGTTTTAAGAATTCCTTGAAGAGTAACATGTCTGGTTAACTGAATGAATCAACATTCTTTTCTCTCTTATGTCCCTGATCTATCTTTTGTCCTTTTTTTTTATACCCCCTGTTAGACTAAGTTTAGATAGAAGTTTGATTTTGTAGCAACCAAAAAGCTCAATAACTAGTAGGCCCCTTGAATATTACAACCTCATTGACCGCTCAGCAAAACAACACAGTTGAGAACCAATTATAGAGACCTTGGAAGATAGGTGATTTTAGATCAGTTATCCTTTTCAGGAGAAATAGAGTAGAGATATTTTGTTTAAATGTTGTTGTTTCGATTTGGCCATCAACAAGTAGCTTTCATAGGCTTCTTATAAGGGTAACGACATGGACAACAATAGGTTCATCTCTCACAAAGTCTTGTAAAGTTTTTAATTCTTCATCCAACAATATTATGTTTTCTTGCAGGACATCAACAACATCATGCACATTGGTTGTAGGTAAGGAAGTCATTGGAAATGAGGTGTGCAGGCTATGATCCATAGAGTGTTGATTATCAACACTATTTGTGAAAGAGTTGGAAAACCCAAGATCCATGATGAATGGTGTATTGCGGGATGACATGAGTCATGAACTATGTCTCATAACATTATTGATAATAGGACACCAAATTGTAAACCTCATACAAGTTTCACAAACTTAATGTCAACCCAAAATGGAAAGAGGTTAAAATGCAATGCAATGACCTAGAATACAATTTTTAGATTCTAAACAAGGTAATTTTCCAAAATTACACTATGCAAAAACCTGAAAAATGAAGTCTTGTAAAAGCAATTTTGAAATCACACAATGCACTAGCTTTATCAAATGAATCTAAATATGACCAAATTGAAGAAACATAAATTCTACAAACATAAATAAAAATCTGAAAACAATAAAAAGGAAGGCAAAAATGAATGTTTTAATGCCCAGAAAATCAAGAAATGACCTTGATCAGGGACTCATTCACCCTTGGGTGAATGGGTCCTAGATTAGGGTTTTGAAAAAAAAATTACAAATTTTTGAGTTAATTTCAGTGGTTTCCAAATTCTAATCAAATAACTTTGACAACTTTGCAACTTTCTTCAATTTTTCTCTTCAAAGGATCTTTCACCTAAAATCTGCAATCACACATCAAAGAGAGAGAAATGTTGTTTTTTAGGTGAATGGTGGTTTTCCTTAGTCAAACCCCATTTTAGTAATTAAACCTTGAAGGGTGAGTGCAGGATCATGGGGCTCCAAAATATTTTGATATGACAAAAAAGTGGTTGAGGACCTTTTTTTAATCCGAATTTGATGAAATAAAAAGGGTCTATTGAGAAAATTGTTAGCTTTCCACCAATATAAGATATGCCTTATTTTGAATTAAATAGATAATTATTATTAATTTTCTACTTGCATTCTGACTAAAGTCCTGGTTGATAGGTTGATTGAAAAACATCTATAATTTTTAAAAGATTTAACATGTTTTGAATCTAAAAGATGCAACACATTCTATGATTCCCATACTATAGGATGAAAAAGAAAAAGAAAAAAAATAATAAATTTTTGACCAAGTTATGGTGGTCAGACAAACAATTTTTAATATTTTTTAAAAAATTATTAAAAAAATTCATAACTAATTATTTACTTGCAAAAAATTACAAAAAAGATGTGGCACACCCAAAAATGTGTCCTCTACTTATGTTGAAAGTTTCAAAAAATTATATTATTATTTTCTTGTACTTAAGTTGGTCAGACATACGCTTGTTTTTTATTTTTTCCTAAAAATTTAGTACTACTACATTGAAATTTCAAATTTTCACCAAATAGATTTAGTTTTTTCCAAAAATGGTCTAGTATTTTAGAAACTATATTCAATTTTCTAAAAATTTTGTTCTTACATATTTTTTAAATTATGTTAATAACTTATTCAAATTTTTATGTCAAGTTGTCTAACTCTATTTCTCTGAATTTTCATTGCCACTTAAGCGCCTAGTTTGGACCCCCATGATCACTAACCATGAAATGAAATAGAAGCACGAACCTGGAATGTGTTATGCCTTGCATAACCACCCCATCTTTTGCCTTGGTCAAAATGGGTCCCCCTTTGTGTTTTTTGTACTTAGTTGTTTTTGGAACAAAGTTTGGAGTCTAGTTTTGCCAATACTTTGTTTTTCTTTGATTTCTCTATTGGAGTCGGAACCAGAGATGAATCGGGTTCTGAAAGTTCTTTTGAGGTTTGTTTTTTGGTTTTATCCCGACAGTCTTTGCCTTTGTTTTTGCTCTTTGGCGGAAGTAGAGGCGGAGTGGGAATTGGGATGGTTGTTATCAAAATTTGCAAAATCAAATTCAATTCCGATCCCGCCTCCGCTCCCTTTTAATGTTTGTTTATCTCAGTTTTTGTGTTTTGTTTTATTAGGTTGGTCTTTTACTTAACTTTTTGTTTTTGTTTTTGTTTTGTTTTTAGTTGTCGGACATGGAGTCGGAATGGGGATAAGGTTTGGAAATTTTATGATTTTAAGATCCTGTTTCCATTGTAGTTCCGACCCCGCCAATTTTTTGTGTTGACTTTTTGACTAAAGTTGCACTGCAGACCAGTGTTCGTTCTTTTACAGTTTCGACTCCGCCTTTACTGTGTTTTAATGCATTAATGGTGGTTGCCAATGTAGGTAGAAATTCACATATTTTAATTTATTAAGGGTTAAAGCCGATCATTATTGTTATTATCACAAGTCTGAGAGCGCGAAGAGCAATAGCAGAGTTTGTTTGAGCAAATTGATCGAGATAGAGAAGGGATATTGTGTGTGAATTGATTTAGAAAGTTAGCGGGGCTTTGTTTGTGTTTGAGGTAGGTCTTTTATCTTTGTTGTTCATTTTTTATTTCCTTGTTGTGTTTTGCTTTGTATCTATTCGCGTGTTCAATCATTGTGTTTTAAAGCAATTTTATGATTGAATAAGCAGGTTCTTGTTTTGACTTGTTTTGTTTTGCTTTAATCTTTGTTGTCTTGTTTTATCGTGTCATTTCTTTCTATTTTTGGGCATTGTCGCTTTCATGTCTTAATTGTGATCGCGTCGTTTCGTTTTCAATTTGCAGTAGATTAGATTAGATTAAAGGTTTTTATTATGGCGTGAGTTAGATTAAGAATTTACAGTGAGGTAGATTAGAGATTTTATAGTGAGTTAAGGTAGATTAGATTTATTGTTTAAATTAGGGTTTCATCGTTTGGGAGAATGGTAGGGTTTTAAACCCATGCTCTGGTTTTATTAAGTTTTTTAGATTAGGGTTTCATTGGTATTTGCAATTACTTTAAATAAGATTTAAATAAATGGCTCTAAAATACAATTGTTCCCCACGGTCATATGAGGGTAGAGTTTTTAAGCTCCTTTGCCATTTTATGGTGACCTAGGTTTAATCATGAAGTTATGATGAAAATGAATAAATTTGATGATGTCATGATTAGCATAGGCGGAGGTGGGATTGGAATGGGTATGGGCATAAGAGTTTTGTTTTTACCAAAGTTATCAATTCCATTGCTATCTCGTTTTCAATTCCGAGTTCTAAAAGGTTTTTTTGAAGTATGTGATAATTAGCGAAGGCGGGATAGGAACTGATCTTGAACTTAAGAATTTTTTTTGTAAAGGTTATCAATTCTATTTTCATCCCATGTCCGGCTCCACATATAGTGGGAAGTCTTTTGTCGAAGTAATGATAACCAAATCGGAGGCGGAGGCGGAATGAAAATAGAATATGAAAAGAAGAGAATTCGAAGAAAAACCAAATCCCTTTTTCATTCCGATCCCGGTTTCAATAACTTCCCCGACTTCAACTCTGAGCCCGTTTGTTACTAGGTGAAGTTCCTATATTGGTTTTTGCTCCGAGTCCACCAGTTTTGTAAAAACGTTTGTTTTGAGCTTCTGTCTAGTTCTGACTCCGATGTATATGTAACAGGTATGTTTTTGAAACATGTTTTATAATGATTTATTTGAAGGTCTAATTAGAGGTTTTCTTGTAGGAGATTTGAGAGATGTCAGGAATGTCAGGAGAGGCTGCTCGAAGGAATCAACCGGTTGGAATAAGACAGCACCGAAAATCAAGAAGGTGAAACCAGAATAGCTACCTTATACATTAAGGTATGATCATAGGAATCCGGTGGTGAAGGCGAGCAAGGTGGAATCAGACTAGTCAGATATCACAGATACTAATCTGGGCTAGTATAGTTTTGAAGAATTACATGAAGAGACCTTTGCAGAAAGGGAAAACTTGACAGGGAGAACTCAAAGGATTGTTGACTCCGGTCTTGCACATATCACTGTGTTTCCTTTGTCAGTTCAGTGTCCGGAGTTGATATGTACAGTGGCCAATACTTATAATCTAGCTACAAGATTATGCATGGATTCACAGAATAATGTGATTCTAGAACTTACTCCGCAGATGTTCCAAAGTATATTTAATGTTCTTGATCCCAAGAATTTAGTGCAGTTAACTGAGGCTGAGGCATTGGAGAAATACAGTAAGCATAAAGACTCCAATAAGTCTCATTTAGACAAAAGATGGTTAAGCACCGAGAAGAACTCTTTAAGCAAACTGGCAGACTAGCCAAAGAGGGGAGACTTCAAGAAGGAGATATCTGATTTGATATTGATATTGTCAAGAGTGTTTGGGAAGAGGGATGCCTTCCATTTCAAGGAATGGATGTTTCATTTTATTCAAGTGATCTTTCAGGGTGATTATCAATTTGATTGGTCAATGATTGTTTCTGATGCCATACATGATCATCTCACAAGGGTCAGATAGACCAAATCTTTCTTCGTGACTTCATATGTGGTCTATGTTGTGGCAAGAATGGGGATTTTCCCCGGATTAAACAGAGTAGGTATAATGGGAGTCTTGGATGGACAAAGGAAGGTGTGGGAACACTACGATCAATTATCCCTTCAGGTTGTTGAGACTCACTTTAGGAGAGTCAATGATGCCTTTTTATATGTGGTTATCAACCAGTTGAGTGGAGATGCAGGATACAGGTTAAGCCAAGAAGCTATGGCATTCATTTCTGAATGGGGAAGTTGGTACATCCAATACCCCAAATTTACATACTTCAAATTGTTTGGGTTTGAAGGTCATCCCCATTTACTTCCAAGATGCTGCAGCAATAGAATAGTGCTTATGGAATTTGTATATCAAGCCATTGGAGTTAATGCTAGATTTGGGATGAAGCACAAGACAGGATGCCATAAGTTTCCTATCACACTAGGGGAATATGGCTTTCAACACTTGAAGGCAGCTAAGGTGCTTTGTAATGAGTTGATACAATTAAAATTGGGATTGTATACAGCCCGTAAGTATTTTGATCCAAAGAAGAAGATGTATGCTTTATTACCTTCAGTTTTTACTAGACATTTTAATTTGTTGGAGGATTTTTGGTGTGATAGGCAGGATGAATATGACTTAAGGAAGAAGAATTATGAGAGATTATCAGTCTCACTTATGGTAGAGTTGGATATTAAAGATAATATTCCTAACACTTTGGTGGATGATGGAATTGTATTAGATCCCTCATATGAAGCTTTGAAGATTGGCACCAAAAACTTAGATCCAATAGACTGGAATGAGGAAGAAACTATTGATATTAAGAAATAGGGAAGAACAGTCTTGGATAGAAGTGTGCAATGGTTGATGATGAGAACTCAAGCTCCTCAGGGACCAATCCTCAAGAAAGGTAAAGGGTATAAGAGGATTAAAAGAAAGGCACCTTCCAAGGAACCATTAGAATTCTTTCCTCCTGATGTTGAAGAAACAGAGTTGGAGGTAGTTGATGAAGAAGAAGAGACACCCGAGGGAGATGTTCCAATTGAATCTGTTATTCCTACGCCCGCATTGGGTGAGTCATCTGCACAAGCCCCACTCATAAGAAAGAAAATTAAAGAAGTTCAAGGAGTACTTTATGCCATGGCTAAAGCCACTAAAGGAAAAGAAGTGGAGGAAGAATTGGTAGAAATTGAGACAGACTCTGATGAAACTCTATCAAAGAAGAACTTGCAAGAAAATGTACCTCTAGATTATATTGTTGAGCAGATTCTTACACAGGAAGAACAATGGAAACAATTTGAAGATGCTACCAAAGAATCTGATGCAAGGGCTGCTGCGGAGAAACAAAAGGAAATGGAGGCAAAGTTACAAGCTGATGCTCTACTTCAATAGCAGTAATCAAAGGTAAAAGAAGTTGAAACAAGGACATCGACCGATACAATGGAGGAGCAAATGAGGAAATGAGAGCATGAGATCAAGGTCAAGGCAGAAAATGACAAGCTAGAACTGATACAGAAGATCCATG
Organism: Sequoiadendron giganteum; assembly: GCA_007115665.2. Lineage (NCBI taxonomy): Eukaryota > Viridiplantae > Streptophyta > Pinopsida > Cupressales > Cupressaceae > Sequoiadendron > Sequoiadendron giganteum. The sequence continues at coordinate 48,450,155 of VCHN02000014.1, read as the reverse complement.
ATCTTGAGGAGGAGAAAATAAGAAACCGAAGGGAAAAGGAAGCCGTGGTTGCTAGATTGAAGCTTGCAGAGGAGGCTCGACAAAAAGAACAAGAAGCTGAAACTCTAAGAAAAGAAAAAGAGGTTGAAGAGCTAGTAAAGAAACACCAAGCTGAGGAAGAAAGGGAAAAGGCAGAGAAACTCATAGCCTTGGAAATGGAAAGGATAGAAAAGGAAGAAACTAAAAGGAAGCAAAAAGAAGAAGAGGCTGAAGCTGCAAAACTTAAAGCTTTAGAGGCAAAACGGTTGGAAAGAGAGGCCTTAGAGAAAGAAAGGTTAGAGAAGGATCAGATGGAAGAGGAGAGATTGAGAAAGGAAGAAGAAGACAGGAAAATACAGGAACAAAGAGATAGAGAAGAGGCTGAGAAGTTGGTGCAGATGCATGTGCTGCAGGAGCAACAAGAAAAGGCAAAGGTTGACTCTCAACCTGAGGTAGATATACAGCCATCCTCTACCGTTGTTGCTTCCTCTTCCATGATGATGACTCCTAGTGCTCCTACATGGTTGAAATTAGATTTGCAAAAGAGAGCTAGAACACCTCCTCAACCTCTTAATTGGGAGGACATGATGAAGGAGATTGAATAGGAAAGGCCTAAGAAGAGGGCTAAAGTTTTGCATTCTACTAGACACACAGATAAAGGGGAGATAGTTGCTGAATGTGTCGTGCCTATGATTGAAAAGGAGGTAGGGGATATGCAGCTCACAGACTATCAATTGAGAATAGTTAACTATTGAGAATAGTTAACTTGGGAAGACCCACTAGAAATCAGCAAATGAATCTGATTGATGTGGTGGCTTCAACGACAAAATCAAGGATGATTAAGGACAAACAAAAGAAAGATGAGCTTAAGGCTCAATTGGATCAGTTACATTCATTCTTGAAGAGTGTCTCCTCTCCAAGGTCACAACAGGTTGCAGCAATTGAGACTCCTATTTTGCTAAGCGAAAAGGAGGTTGATGATTTGGTGCAAGTTAGAGGTAAGGCAGAGATGGTTGACAGATGGATAGACAAAGTGAACTAGGAGGTAGGTGAGGTTTTGGAAAAAGGATTTGAAACCTATAAGGAGGTGGAAGGAGTAATAAAAGAGATGCATCAATATATTGAGGCATCCGAGAAGTTAGAAGAAGAGTACAAAGAGTATAGTGAAAAGTTAGAGAAGATAAATACATTGCCTCTAACTACTCTTCTAGAGGAATCTATACTCGAAGATGATAATAAAGATTTTGTAGAAAAGACTTCTTGTATCCTTAAGTTTAGGACTAGCTTTGTGAGCAAGCATAAGGATGAAATTCAGGAAGCAGTTCATAATTTAACTGTGCAGTTGAAAGAGTTGGAAGCGGTTATGGCTATAATAGTAGATGTGAATGTAATGACTAAAGATGGCATGCCGTTGAGTTAGGTTAGAGAGAAATGGAATGAAAGATTCCAAGGACTCATGCAGGAGAAAGATGATGGAGAAGACTTAGTGATAGATCGGCTTGTAGAAGTCAAGGAAGAAATAAAAGCTACAGGGAGAGAGTTGGTCAAGGTAAAAAGCATGAAATAATTTGTTGAAGTTGAGTTGGATCGCATCAAATTTGAAGATGACTGGATTGATGGGCCAGATATGGATATGCTACAACAAGTCTTCACTAGTTATGATGAGTTCATAGCGGATCCAGCTTCACATGCATAAAATCTTGCATGTATGATAGTCTTCTTCCATGCATGACGCATGATGATCTTCTTCCTTGCATGTTGCATGCATGCAGCACTGATAGTCTTAACAACGCATGATCTTCTTTTCTTCTATTTCTATCTTCTATTGTTAGATCAAACTGAATGTATAATGTAAGAACTCAAGATCAAAGTTGATCTGAGTTTCCAAGAAAGTTGATTGTTCCTAAAAAGGTGGAAAGCCTAAGATAGAAGTAAAGTTCGAACTTCTTTTTGTATTCTATAAATACCAGATGGGTATTACATTGTAAGGGTCGGCTAATTGAGAATTGGATTGGCTTACCTAGTGCTAGGAGATAGAATTTTTATAGAGCGTTTTGCAGAGATACATTGTACCAGATCTTGTTTACAGTTAATAGAATTGCAGGTTTACGAAATATGGAGTTTGCATTGAATTGTGTTGTTTGATAAGGTTAATGAGTTATAATCCACTTGAATGCCAGTGATTGTGCTGAAGCATGATAGTTTCTTATGTGATGAAAGTCATTAGAAGAAACCAGGTTTAAAGATTATCTTGTTAAATTGTCATTGAATTAAAGTTATTGAAGTCTGTTGATCTATAGTTTGAATGATGAATGAATGTGTGTTGTTTTGAAATCTTGGAAATACTTGTGATAGGCGAATAGAGGAATTGAATTAAGCACCTAAGATGTATACGATGGTACAGTTATACTGCGGATTGTGTCATGCTATAGTTTTTGTGATTGATTAAGAAAACATTCATTGCTAAAAGTATATGTCTGGATATTAGATAAATTTAATTCATACTTACTGATTTACCCCCTGGATCTATCTTTTTCTTTTATTTTAAACCCATTGATTTACAGGAACTCTTTTGACAAAGAGAGTCATAGCTTGAATCCTTTGTTACCAGCACAGGCCCCTTGAATATTACAGTTGCATGAACCAATTGAGTGACATCAGATAGTTGAGAACCAACTACCAGGACCTTGGGAGTTAGGCCACTACATGTAGTCTTTCTTTTTCAGGAGAAATAGAGTAGAAATATTCTATTTTAATGTTGTTTGTGTCATTTTAACCATCAACAGAATGATGAATGAAAAAATCTATGAAAAAACTCACCAAATCTTTGTTTGAACCTTGGATTGTAGATTTGTAAATAGCATGAAGTGGCCTCAATGGATGTGGATCTTGATCTTTGAACTGTTCTTGAAACAATACCTTTGAATACTTCGTAGTTTAGGAAAAAGTATCCTTTTTTCACACTTAATTTGGGAGTGAATAAATAATAATAAAATGAGCCTAATGATGCCTTAATTTGGTGTTGTCTTATTTATTTTACATATTCATGTTAATTTTATGGATATTTTAATTAAAATGGACTTAATTGTGCCTTGTTTTTGGTGTTGTAAGATCTACCTTTACACTTTCACACTAATCTAGGGCTTTATTAATTAATAGAGGTTAATTTCCCTTAATTTCCCCTTTAATTCAAATCCAAGCCTAATTAATTGGAAATTCTAAGGAATAAAACCCACCATTCATAAATGCATTAGAATAAGGTTTAACATTGAGCAATGTGTGTCCTAGGAAAGTGGCCTAGGACCCATTCGCCATAGGGCGAATGGGTCCTCACTTGCCAACAGGACCTAAATTTGAATTATGTTTTTGGTGGTTTTTCATTGGTTTCAAATGTACACGGAGATGTCAAATTTTTATATTTGAATTTTGGGAATTAATTTCAAGATATGTATAAATAAGAGGTCATTTCATTAAGTTCATCCTAGATTTTCAAGTGTTCAAATCCTACTAGAAATTTTATGAGATCAAGAGAATTTTCAAGACATTCAAGGGTAGATTTATAGAATATTATTACAGCAATCAAGATTCCTATCATCATGTCAAATATTTCTTGCATCATGCATGTTGTTTGAGCTAATATGGTGATGTAGTGTTGAATATTTATCCAAGAATGTTCAAGGAATTATTTCGAGACAATTTTCATGATCAAGATCTACATTCATTGAGGCCACTTCATGCTAGTTTGTAGACTTGTAATCCAAGGTTCAAATAAATTTTGGTGATTTGTTGCATATTGGTGTCCATTCATCATTCCTTCATGCTATTTCATTGTTTCATTTCAAGGTTTAATTACCAAAATGGGGTTTGACCAAGGAAAACCCCCATTCCCTAACAAAAAAATATTCTCTCTTTGATGTCTGATTGTAGATTTTAGGTTGAAGATCATTTGAGATAAAAATTGAAGAAAGTTACAAAGTTGCCAAAGTTGCCAAAGTTGCAAGAAACATTTTCATATCACAGAAACTCCTCTATAAAATTTATTTTTTACTGTTCGATAGTGAAACTTTATAATTTGGGAGTGCAAACATAGTAGAAGACAACCCGCAAAGCATTTTTCAAGAACACTAGCGAAGACCAATTCTCCATAGGGTGAATGAGTCCTCAATGAGCTTCAAAAAGAGATTTTTGTGAAAGGTACACATCAATTTCCCCTTTTAGATCTACCTTTGGGATACTATTTTTATCAGATTTGATTATAGTTCTTCATTTACATTTTATAGCTTGCATTTTAGAGTTTATTTGATGGTTTTGATCTTTCTCTCCAAAGTTCTATTTGAATCTTACCCCTATCCTTGTATAGATAGGAAATTTATTGATTCATACCTTGATTTGACTCACCTAAGGGTTGTTCGTCACTTCATTCTTTCGATGTCATTTCCTTTAATGAAATTAGGGGAATAGGTCTTTGTGGTGAATTCCCCCTTTTTCATAACATTTTCCATCATCACCCACATGTTCCCATTTCCCCATTGTTTCATTTTGGTGAGCTTGGTGTTGATCATTGCATTTTTTTATTTTGGATTCCTCTTTCACCCTAGGTTTAGATCTTGCATTAATTTTCATCTCTTTGCATTTAATTGAGTCTTTTTTAGGGTGTCTAGTTTGTATTTAACTTTGTATTTCATTTAAGGGTTTTAGGATTACATCTTTTCATTCTTTAAATCTGAAAAATAAAAAAAAATCAGTCATCTTGCATATCATTTACATAGCATTACATCATATTAACTTGTATTTGAAAATAAAAACAAAATGGCATATCAAAATTCGGTGTTCTAGGTTGTCATTTTTGTCATATTTTGTATTTGCATTCAACATTGAATTCATAGAAAAATCAAATTGAAACCTATAGTATCATATAAGAATCTAGAAACCACTGAAATTTACTCAGAAATATGTAAAAAACTTTAAAAAAACCCTCATCTAGGACCCATTCGTCCTAGTGCAAATGAGTCCCTAATCAGGCCATATTCTAATTTTTTGGGCATCAAAACATTCATTTCTACATTCTTGTTTGTTGTTATTAGATTTATGTTTTTGTTTGAATATTTTTTGTTTCTTCAATTTGATCATATTTAGCTTCATTTGATAAAATCAGTGCATTGTGTGATTTCAAAATTACATTTATAAGATATTATTTTTAGGCTTTCATATAGTGTATTCATAGAATTACCTTGTTTAGAATATGAAAATTGCATTTACATATTACACTCTAGGTCATTGCATTGCATTTTACCCTCTTTCCATTTTTGATTGACATTGAGTTTGTGAAACTTGTATGACCTTTACAACTTGGTGTCCTATTAGCAATACTATTGTGAGACATAGTTCGAGACTCATGTCATCCCGTGATACACCATTCATCATGGATCTTAGTTTTTCTAACTCTCTTTCTAATAGTGTTGATAATCAACCCCCTATGGATCATAACCTGCATACCTCATATTCAATGACTACAACCAATGTGCATGATGTTATTCATATCCCAATTACTAGTAACGTTTCCTCTCAGATCAAATTCTAAACATTTCATCACTTTCTATCCTTTAATTCAATAAATCACTATTTATTGGATCAAGTCTATCACCTCCTTTGATTAAATTAATCAGTTTAATTTAATTAACCCTACATTGTTGTTTAATTAAATAAATCATTTTATTTAATTAAAATCTCTAAATTCCTCCTATTAAATTAAATAAATTAAATCTTATTTGATTTAATCTAACACATTCCTTCTTTATTAAATAAATCAAATTATTTATTTAATAAGTCATTTCTTCTCAATTTCTGACTTAAATCAATTCATAAATCTAAGTCTAAATTGTCACATCACCTAATTCTTCATTAAGTTAATCAGAACATTGATTAAGTTAATCCTTCTCACCAAAATTCTCTAGAGAATGCAACTTGCACAATAAATCAATTACTTTGATTTATTAATTCTCCTAGTTTCCCTCACAAAGCATCAAAAAGGGAATATTCCTCTTTTGAATTCAAAAAGGCCAAGTGGGCTTAGTCCTTCCAACAAGGCATTAAATGCCTCTTACATGTCCTTGACCTTGAGCCAAGTGACATTAACTTCATTCCTTTTCCCTCTTCAACATGTCATTTCTCAAGTTTGACATGCCACCTAAATGCATTTATTGGCACATTGGCCAAAACTTGCACATTCCTCATCCAATCACATGTGGACAAGTGGCACAATGCCATTTGATGATCTTTTATCCCACATTGCTCAATCTTGCTCATTCTTCCAAGATTGAAATCTATAAATTGGAGACTCTTCTCCTCAATCTTCATCCACAACTCATATGCAAAGTTACTCTCTCCAATTGAGAACTAATTTTGCCCATTTCATCCAAGCATTCACAACATTTCACATTTTGCATCAAGGTTATGCTTAAATCTCTTTTTCTGCAGAGCACCATAGACAGTCGACCGCGTGGCACTGTATAGCACCACCTATGTTTTTAAGCAGCACCGCACCCGTTAAGGAGCATTGCACTTGCCAAACTCTACCGCGGGATCAGTCTGGTTTTTAAAAAATTTGAATATTTTTTTAGTATTAACCTAGTTTGCTGTATTTCTTTCTTTTTACTCTCTATTTTTCTATTATTTTGCAGGATGGAGGAAAAAGGAGAAGTTCACCATAATGTTATCTTCACACACCCAAAGTGTTTCTAAACACTTAAGTGTTCTTTAACACTTCTTGAGAAAATTTGTTAAAATCTTTGGCCTTAGGAAAAACTAATTTTACTTTGGGCTTTAAAAAAAATGTTCAAATTTTCTTTTATATCATGTTCATTTTGTGCAAAGTGTTTCTAAACACTTAAGTGTTCTTCAACACTTCTTAAGAAAATTTGCTAAAATCTTTGACCTTAGAATACTAAATTTTCATTGGGATTTAAAAAGAACAAAACAAACTTTGTTTTCTAAGGTTGCCAAGGGGCTAAAAAGAATTTTAGGCAAATACACTAGAGTTGGTTTGAAAGGTAATAATTGAACAAGGCAATTTCACACTTCATTTGGTGCTTTTAAAAATAATTCATCATTGCTTTGAAGGTTAAAATGAACAAGTGTCTTTTATGTTTTGCAAAATTTTTTTACAAATTAACATCATTAAAATGTGTATGCGCTTCTCTCATGCTTTATAGCGATCTTGAGAATCAAAAGCATTTTTGTGATATTAACTTGTCAAAGAGATTGGCTCCACATTTTGATTTGGGCACTTAAAATTGAACAAAACATGTGTGTGAGCATGACATATTGCGGAGGTTTTCCCCTTTGTTTTTCAACGAAGGTTGTGTAAACGACGGGATATGTTTGTTCGCTATTGTTTATCTTAGAGGGCCTGCCTTGTCCGAAAAAGTACTCACCCAAGGGAACGACCCAACTGGGAACAAGCTAAAGCCAAGCGACTTCCAACTGGTATATAAGTGTGGATATTGGAACAAAGGCCAATATCACGAGGATTATTCCGACAAGATAGACAGCAATGGACTCTTGCCGATGTTGGATAATTCCTCACGAACGAAATGCCCGAATTAGAACCCCTTATTTAGAAAAAGGCCAAAACCTTGTCTATCTTGTTGGTGCAAAAGTTTATGTCCTTTGAAGGCGCCCCATGTAACATGCAGTCTTGTTGTGGAAATGGAAAGTATGCCATGGGAGATTCATGGGTAGTAATGCTTGGCTGACCCGAATAAGTGAGTGTCATGGAGGGGAGCCAGTGTGGTCAAGCATTTAGCCATTCACACAAGATATGCGCAGCTAGATTTATCCAAGTGGGAACCCAACAAGGTATTGTCTCATCAACCTAGGAGTGTAAAAGTGCTTGGAAGAACACATTGCTTGATCTTGAAAACATCTTGAAAAATTAACATACACAAAAACCTTGAAATCTCAAACACCTTGTGGGAAACAAATACCTATTGACAAGCTTTCCCACTCTTGCTTTCCCTAGGAATCACATTCCTAGAGGTTTCTAAGTGTACAAGTTCTACCATCATTTGTTTCCAATAAGGATAAACATAAGGAACTTTTGCCCTATTTTCCTTGATTTCCACACAAAGGACCTTGTGGGATGAGAAAGAGAATGGGACACTAGACATATAGTTTGAAAACCTCAGTAAGCAAGTGTCTTGGATAAAAAGAACCTCATTTAACCAAGATAAAGAGACCAATTGAATTACACATGTGTTGTTTCCAATGTTTTCCCGCAAGATTAAAATCCCAAAGCCAAAATTCAAGAAAGTGAGTCTAAAAATCCAGTAGCAACGCCTTGAGATGCTCCTTGAAGTAAGGGAGAGACTTGTATACAATTTCTACAAAAAGGCCTCAAGGAACAATCCCGCATTGTATGCATTTTATTGCCAACAAAATCTTGAACTTTTTCAAAGGTTTGCATTTCTCCCATAGGAAGTCTAGCATGTTTTTCAATACCGAGGTTTTGTAGAAAGAGTCGCATCTAGGTTAAGGTTCAAGATCAAAGTTGTCATTTCCATTCATTCCTCCATCAAATCAAGTCTCATTTTATCATCAAACCTTTTGGGAACTTTAGAATCAATCATCACGCTAAACTTAAGAGGGCTAAATCAACATCATCATATCTTGGCTTAAACACACTTAGCCAACATAGTCTCAACCATTTGACAAATTTTCTTTGAGATAACACAACTTCCTAAAGTCTGTTAGTTCTCAAAACACATTGGCATAACACACATTGTCAATTCATCCGTTTGTGCAAGTTCCCTTAGGATAACACAACTTCCTAGGGAAAATAACTTCACAACAATCTTGTTTGACTTAACGCATCTAGTCAAATTATCAAATCAATCAAACCAAAAGCCCTTACAAAGTTTAGCACATACATTCAAAAGTTCTCCAAAGGTTTCACTCACTCATCCCATCCATTTAACCCATCACCATTATCATCATCTTTGATCTTTTAGCTTTCCTAGTTCTTCTCTTTTGGACCTAAAGGATTAGGATCGAACAAATCCCTATTTTTTATGGTCCAAACAAGATCTCAACACAAGAAGGACATGGAGAATATCATAGAAATATCAGCTTCTATGGACATGAGTCATCTAAATACCGAAGTGAACCTAGCGGGATCAAGCAACTCTCCCTTATCATCACCAAATCCTCAAGAGGAGAGTCATCAAGAGGACAGCACAAATGAAGACATGGGGATGACACCAAATGAAATCATGGAAATGGTTCAAAATCCAGAGAACCACAAAATTGTTAGTGCTATGTTCAAATACATAAATACGATAGCAAGAGGAGGGGTCATGCCCCCTCCCGACCTTAACACAAGCACTAGTACAGATGCATCCCCATTGTCCAGCATCAATCAAGAAGTACCTTGCACCACATCAGTCATCACACCAACCTCCCTGAATGTGAACCAAGGGAGTGCCATGTTCCAGGAATTGCAAAAACACTGCCTTGTGGCTAATAAAGAAGCAATCATCACCCCCACACCGGCTACATCTATTCTGTAAAATCCATCTCACCCATACGTCCCACTCACATTTCGTAATCCCGCTAGTTCATCCTCATTTCATGCCACACCAGCCTGTCAATTGAACATACCAACTGCCCCACCACATGAGGAAGCTGGCTTGCTTGGAACGACGGAAGCTATCAATCCTTTCTCTTTCCAAAGTGGTACATCATCCCTTCCCCCACTTCCTTTCACATCCGCATCACCTCTTGGAATGGGTCTTCCACCTTTACTCATAAAAAATTTTGCCAATCCAAGAAATCCAACCACCACCTTGAATCCTCACAACAAATCGCAACTATTCCTGTCACCACGGTTAATGCATCTATTGATCCTCAAGTCTCCCAAAGCATGCCTCATCAAGGACCAATTGTCTCAAACACCCCTCCAACAACCCAAATCACAATCACCACCACAATCCCTCCACTCGCCACTTCAGTTGGCATGATTCCTGCTCCACCACCAATCCCACCAAAAGCCAACACAACAAATTCATTCACCACTCTAATCCAAACCCTCCAAAAGGCCAACCAACAAAGAGTACTTTAGCAAAAGCAGCAAGCACAAGCCCAAGCTCAAGCCCAAGCGCAAGCCCAAGCTCAAGCCCAAGCGCAAGCCCAAGCTCAAGCCCAAGCGCAAGCTCAAGCCCAACAATAGGCACAAGCTCAATACCAAGTGCAATTGCAAGTGATCCACCTACAAGCCTACCAACAAGCCCTGCAAGACTTTCAGGCATAGCACCAAGCTAAACAACAAGCTTTATTGGCATAATAGCAGCTCGACCAACAACAAGGATTGTTGGCGCAATAGCAGCTAGACCAACAACAAGTGTTACTAGCTCAACAGCAGATTGACCAATAGCAGGCTTCATGGGAACAACAACAAATGGACCAACAGTAAGCGCTATTGGAACAACAACAGCAAGACCAACAACAGGTATTGTTGGCACAAATGTAGGCTTACCAACAAGCCTTTAACGCACAACCAAACTCATAGCAAATGCCGACCAGTACTCTCCCCACCCATAAAACACCTCCAACACCTCACCACTCATTCATCCCACCCCCCGATCCAAGCAAGGATGTTGCAACACAAATCAAACTGCTTTCGCAGTAAGTGTTGGACTTGGAAGCAGGAAAAACCACAAGGACACCAGGCAACTTGTGCCCTTATCCATTTGATAGAAGTCTCACCATGGTACCGTTCCCAAAGGGATTTGTGATCCCCAAATTTGATAAATACAATGGAACGGGCAACCCTGAAAACCACATCAGGGAATTTCAGGTGCACTGCATGGAAGTCGCATATGATGACACATATCTAATGTGGCTCTTCCCCTGAAGCCTGACTGGTCTAGCTATGGAATGGTTTTCTCGCCTACACACGGGCATTAAAACATTCGAGGAAATAGTGGAGGCTTTCCTTAAAAATGATGCTTTCAATATGGGTGTGGATGTCAGTTTAGAAGAACTATCCACACTCAAACAAGAAAAAGGAGAGTTATTCGCATCTTTCTTTCAAAGATGGTGATCCAAGGCCAATCAGAGCAAGTGGACTATGCTAGAAGAACAACAAGTTTGCACCATCATAGCCAACCTTGATAAAAACTTGGCATTCTACTTGAAAATGCAGTGCATCGCATCATATGATCAACTAATTCCAAAGGCACTCAACATTGAAAGAGCCCTTATGGAGCAAGAAGGCGCACCCACATTCACTCCACCATAGGATAACCACCTGTCTAACAACAACAATGATAAACCTCGAACATGGTCAAGGAACAAAAATATCACGAACGATGGCGTAGTCGACGCTAAGGTAGTCATCAGTGCTCCTAAGCAAAATACCCAAAATCATCATCAACCGCAACATCATAATCACAACAATGTGCAGACTAATGCAGTAGTAGCACAGTCACAACCACCTTCCACCAGTCAAGTCAACAATGTGGGTAATCAAGGAGGACCACCTCCCCACAACAAGTTTCCAGCCAAAAGGAAGTTCACAGCCCTTGGAGAATCGATTGAGTCTGTCATGAAGAATCTGGTCAAAGAGAATCTAATCAAGATCTCTAACTTCGAGCAATACACGAAGCCCATGGCCTAACCGCCATGGTACAATGAGAATCTCGTATGTGAGTTTCACAAAGTGAAAGGACACACCACCACCAACTGCATGAGACTCAAGAATATCATCCAAGACCTCATCGAGGATAAGGTCATCAACATCGAGCAGCCAGTCGGAAACCAAGACCTGAAAATCTACATGAATTCGATGCTGAATCATAACCAAGGGAACAATCAGGGAAATAACCAAGGGAATAATAAGGGTAAGCAAAAGTATGCTAGTGCTAATCTAGTATATGAGGAGATAGCCATATGTGTTGATGAGATGGTCACCATCATAAATATCAAGGGAGCCAACAGTGAATGTGGAGTCACCACACGAGGTGGAAAGGTTACCATTGCTGGGGCACCCACTAAGACCCCCGTTACCAACAAAAATGCCATCCCCTATGATTACAATGTAATTGACCAGCTGAAAAGAACACCTGCACAAATCTCCATCATGGAATTACTAAAAATCTTCGTCGCCCATAGACAGATCCTAGATGAAGCACTAGCTGTGTCTACCATTGCTGCGACCCTTGACACAGAGCAATTTTAGGCTATGGTGGGTAACAACATTACCCCAAATCTCATCACATTTTCAGACCCATATTTCCCCCCATAGCCATCTCATAACTGCGCAATCCACCTCCAATTCCTAATCCATAAAAAGAAAGTCAAATGAGTCCTGGTAGATGGTGGTGCAGGTCTTAATATTTGTTCGCTGAAACTCATAAAAAAATTGGGATTCGCCGAGGATTACATCAATAAGAACAAAAGCATCACATTAAGAGCATATGATGACCAGGAAAGAGTGTCTCAGGGCACTATCAAGATCCCCATCCAAGTGGGGCTAGCAACCATGGAAACAACCTGTCAATTTCTTGACCTTGATCTGCCATACAACATCCTCCTAGGACGCCCATGGATACATGGAATGAAGGTAGTGGCCTCAACCTATCACCAGTGCATTAAGTTCTCATATCGAAACGGGGAGGTTACTATACATGGGGATCCCGAACCTTTCGCCTATTGCAAAAACTTGGAAGCCAAGTTTTACAAGATCCCTCAAGTACCTAAAAATGATGAAGGACCATCCACTTCATACATAGACCCAGCTAATCTCGCCTCCACTTTTGTGACAGAGACACCCGCCATCCTCGACATATCCAAGATCAAAAACATGATACAGGACAATGGATACGGTGATTATAGAATGAAGACAAATACTTTTGTTGTAGGAGAGTTACCATAATCTCCTAGGTCACATGGGCAACCATAATTGATTCAAACACCTATTTGCACTAGAACAGAACCCTCTGGATTCCACAGTTGGGGGGATCTCAGTCGGGAGAATGTGGACGAGGAGGACATCATAAACACCCTTTACTAGGATGAAAGACCCACTCCCACCCTACCCATGGAGGAAACAAATAGAGAGTTACAAATGATGTTCGGCATGGGCTATAACAGGAATGAAAGCCTAGGAAAAAATAGTGATGGATGGTTGGAGCCCATCATTGTAGAAAGAAGAATGTGGAACCTTAGCCTTGGCTATACCCCTCTGAGTATAACCATGCATGGAAGAAGTGTTCCTAATAGGGCAGTCAAGTCCTCTCCTCGGGTCTTAGAAACTAACCTTAGATTACTCGTGTCCACAGGCCTACCTCTCGATAACTTCACATTCGACATAACTGAGGTTTGTAGTAGCAGTGACGATGATGAAACCATAGGTGGCTTACCCAGGCTCTTTGAAGATTCCACTTTACTCATGATTAGTGCCTCACCCATTGAACCAATCCAACAAACCCACCAAATCCACTTAGTGTACCCCCAACTCATTGATCACAACCAATGGGGACCACCAATTCTAGACTCGTTCGAAAATGATGAGGCTCTCTCAGAATTCATGGGACTAAGGGATACAATCCCGTGCAGAGATCACAAGGCTGGATTCAGCATCACACTGGACACACAAGCATACTATGGGGAGACAATTGAGTCCTTTAGTCGCAAAAGAAAAAGATTGAGAATAAGCTTGGGGTTATTGAGTGAAAACCACACTGTGGCACTCTCTAACCATAAAACAGTAAAAATAAAGGATGCATCCGATGGTGAAAACCTCCCTAAGGTAGAAGTCAGCAATATTGGCAGAATAGTGCAACCCTATCAACCTAGGAATAGAAACAGAGCCACAAATCACATTCTATGCCCAAACACTTCAAACAAAGGAACAAGAACTATTGGTAGCATTCCTAAAGGAGAGAAAGGTAAATTTTGCGTGGACCTATGTAGACATGCCAGGCTTGGACCCTGAAGTAGTAGTGCATCATTTGGCCATTTACCCCAGAGCAAAACCAGTCAGAGAGAAGCTAAGGAAGATGCACCCACAAATAGCCTTGCTTGCAAAGATTCAGTTGCAGAAACTTCTGGATGTTGGCTTCATACGCCCGATCGACTATCTAGAATGGGTATCTAATCTTATACCGGTCTCAAAACTGAAAGGGGGCATCCGCATCTGCACTAATTTCAGAGACCTAAACAAAGCATGTCCCAAGGATGACTTTCCACTACCCAACATTGACATGATAGTGGATATGACGGCCGAACATGAGATGCTCTCCCTAATGGATGGCTTCTCGGGGTACAATTAGATAATGATCGTGAAAGAAGACCAGTGCAAGATAGCATTCACATGTCCTTGGGACACCTACTGATGGAACGTAATTCCATTTGGGTTGAAAAATGCAAGAGCTACATACCAAAGAGCCATGACATTAATCTTCCATGACATGATCCATAAAACAGTCGAAGATTATGTAGATGACATACTGGCTAAATCAAAGAAGAGACAAGACCATATAGCAACTCTAAGTGCTATCTTTGACAGGCTCGAACAATATAAGGTTAGACTCAACCCGAAGAAGTGTGTCTTTGGGGTACAATTGGAAAAGCTGCTAGGATACATAGTTTCAATGAGAGGAATAGAGGTGGACCCTACAAAGGTAAAGGCAATCCTTGAAATGGAAGCACTAAGAACATTAAAACAACTAAGAGGATTGCAAGGTAGACTCCAGTCCATCCAAAGATTCATAGCACAACTGGCAGACAAACATATTGCCTATTCACACCTACTTCACAAGGGAGTAGCTTTTAGATGGGATGACAAATGCGAGCAAGCATTCAGCAAAATAAAAGAATATCTACTTACACCACCTGTGTTGATGCCACCAATTGTGGGGAAATCATTAATCCTATGCATCTCAGCAACAACAGCAGCTCTGGGGGCCCTTTTAGCCCAACATGATGAAAAGGGAACCGAGCGAGCTATCTACTACATTAGCAGAACAATGGTGGGACACGAGCTCAATTACACATCAATAGAAAAAGCTTGCCTAGCACTAGTATTTGCGGCTTAGAAATTTAGACACTACATGCTAGCGCACCAAATCAAGTTGATTGCCAAAATAGATCCTCTAAAGTACCTACTGTCAAAAGCGGCACTTACAAGTAGAATGGCTAAGTGGGTAATGATATTATCTGAACATGATATCGAGTATGTGGAATGAAAAGCCATAAAAGCACAAGTCATTGCAGATCAGCTGGTAGAAGCTCCCCTCTACATAGATAACCCACTCATATCATAATTCCCAGATGAGTCCATTTTTAACCTTGGTGCAGCAGACCACTGGAAGTTATACTTTGATGGCTCTCACATGCAACATGGATCAGGAGCTGGTGTATTCTTCATCACGCTGCAAGGAGACTGCATACCTAGATCATACAAGCTGGCATTCCCTTGTACTAACAATATTGTAGAATATGATGCTTTGACAATAGGTCTCAAGATTTGAGCACAGTGGCGAATTATGGCACTAAAATTCTATGGGGACTCGCAACTTATCATCAACCAAGTCAATGGTGAATACCAAACAAAGGATGATAAGCTCACACCATACAAAAAGGTGGTGGAAAGCCTAAAAGAATCATTCATTGACATCACCTTCAAGCAAATACCAAGGACAAACAACAGAGTAGCGGATGCAATGGTGACAATTGGATCCTTACTGGACATCCCTCGCAACGTCTCAAAACATGAATTCCTCGTAGAGTAGCTTCTCGTACCCACATTCGAGGTACCAGAGCTAGAATACGTGTGTGAACTAGTTGGTCCCGACAATCTTTGGTATCATGATATATACACCTACCTAAAGTTAGGAATCCTCCCCACTAACATCACTCCAAACCTAAAATGCACTTTTATCAAAAGGACTTCACGATTTGTCATCCTAGGAGAGACCCTCTTCCATAGAAGTACTGATGGAACCTTGCTACGTTGTTTAAAACCCGAGGAAGCCTTGATTGCTCTAACCGAGGTACACAATGGCATGTGCGGGTCACACTCAAGTGGTATGACCTTGGCTAAAAAGTTGTTGAGAATAGTGTACTACTGGCTGACGATGGAAAAAAAGGCACACAACTTTGTCAAAAAATGCCTACAATGTCAACAGCATGGAGATCTTATTCATGCACCAGCTCAAGAACTACATCCCATTGTTACACCTTGGCCCTTTTCACAATGGGGGCTCGATCTCATTGGTAAAATATCGCCCACCTCATCCAATGGACATAAGTTCATCATCACCGCCACCGAATATTTCACAAAGTGGGTCGAAGCAATTCCCATGACCTACATCACAGGAAAGCAAATATCCAAGTTCATCCTGAATTACCTTATTTGCTGATATGGTGTTCCCCAATCCATTATCTCTAATAATGGAACGCCATTCAAAAATTAGGATGCCTGTGATCTGTGTGAAAAATTCAAAATCCAACATCGTTTTTCCACTCCATATTACCCATAAGGCAATGGCCAAGCAAAAGCTACAAATAAAACCATTTTGAAAATCCTCAAGAAAACAGTCAATGACTCTGGTCGTGACTGGCATCTGTAGCTAAATCCGACCTTATGGGCCTACCGCACCAACATCTGTATGCCAACAGGTGCCACCCCATTCTCTCTGGTCTATGGATCATAAGCCATTCTCCCTATTGAGATCGAGCTCCCGTCATTGAGGATATCACTGCAAAACCTCATCACAGATGAGGAATATAGGGTCACAAGACTCAATGAGCTGGAATTACTAAATGAAAGGCGCATGGATGCCCTTAATCATCTACAAGTGTACCAAAATCACCTAAAAAGGAGTTACAACAAGAAGATTAGACAACGCACTTTCCAAGTTGGTGACCTTGTGCTGAAAGAAAACCAAAAGAACGTGCCAAATCAAGATACAAAAGGAAAGTTTGAGCCCAACTGGTTGGGACCCTTTATCATCACTGCAAGCTACAAATCAGGGGCATATCAGTTGTCGACACCAGAAGGCGAGCCCCTGCAAGAGCCCATGAACAGTTCACATCTCAAAAAGTTTTATGCCTAAATCTTGCAAGGTATAGAGCTAGAAAATACAAAAACAATTAGAAAATATCCTGAAAAAATGGTTACCTTGATAAAAACCTGGCAAACAAGCATCTTGGCGAAAACAAAAAAAATACAAAAATACAAAAATCCAAAAAATCAGAAAAGGATTGAAACCAGAAAAGAAAGAAAAAATCGTCCTCTAGTGAAAACCACTTCGGTGGCGCTTTGGGCAAGAACCTTGGTGAAAACCTGGAAAATAGGTACCAAGTGTAAATAAAGCACCTTCCCCATCTACCAAGATTTTCACGGCTCATTCCATCACTCATTCATCCACTCATCTACTCGCATCCATACCATAACCTGCATTGGTGTCTACACCATATTCCACCATGGAACTACTTGGCATTTCTAAGGTCAATCTGTCATGCCTTTATCGAAGTAGTCTATCACACCACACTAGGGGCACATTCTCGTAACATCAGATCAGATTCGTGTATATTCTCGTGATCTTTTTCAAAAATTTCATCAAAAAAATCCAAAAATATGTCAAAATCTCAAAAAATCTTCAAAAAATTCATCATTGAGTCTTGTCAGTCTTTCACCTTGTCAAAGTACGTCGTCTCTGAGCTTGAACGTAGGCAAGGTTGATCTTTGATCATCCCCTGAGACAGTTAGGGTCGGTCCTTTAGGCATCTGTCACATTGGCAATCCGTTTGGCCATCCATCCTTTCATTAAGTCAAATGTGTTATTAGTCAAACTATGTGGTCTCTGCGTGTATAACGTAGGCAAGGCTCATCTACGGATCAGCTCCCAAGACCCCTATGATAGGTCTTTAGGTTAGTTTGTTTGTCATAGATCTTGAAAATCCAAAATGGTGCATCCATTTCATCTCGTTTACACCTGTGATTGTCATAACTCATAATAAAACAATTGCCATCGCTTTCACCCTTTGGTGAGTCGGTCAGAAACAAGTTTAGCATGTTCCAAAGTGAGCACCTAATCGTCAAAGTCTTGAAAGTCTAAGTCAGTAAGCAAGCAAGTTGGTAAACTCGGAGTAGCAATAGCTTATCACCCAATCAGTCCCATCAAACCCTGATCACTACATGTCCTAGGATGAAGCTTTCCTGTGATGGACATAAGCATCAGGTACTCCTCATAGTAGTTAGTCTTGGCTAGCAGTACGAAGAACATTAGCTTGTATGTTTACTTTATCTTGGTCTTTTAGACTTATCTTATGTTACACTCATTCCAAGGACCTCTCCATGATGCCTAAACAAAATAGGTTTAGAGAGAAAGGAATGGGGCAATGATCATTATCTTTTTTATCTACTATGCTTGTGGGATACGTTTGTAAAATAACTTAGTTGTGCATGTTTTGTTCAATTTGTAGGGAAGATATTTTAGGTATCTTCTTGACCACATAGGAAAGCTTGCTTTCTTGTGCTTTGGCCCGAGATATTTAGAATGTCTGAACTATATCCTGAATGAAGTATGTATGCTAAGTGTGAACAAGAATATTCCTATCTAATTGTCAAGTCAAAGTCCATCACACTAGGTACAATGCCATCCTAGTTCTTTATACCTTGATGCATCATACCTATGTGTGTTATCAAACATAAAGTAATTGGCCCTTTGAAAATCCCAACTCCTGGTAAGCAATATCATCATCACCATCAGTAATAATGTGAACTTGTGTGGATCCTCCTTCCATCCATCTTATTCTTCTTATTCTTCTATCTCTACTAACATTTCTATCTAAAATCAGTGCATTGTATCATAATATACACAAGGCTACCCATGGTCGATGACTGTCTATACATCATCAGAATTGTCTACATCAAAGAATTATCTTACGTCCTCTGATCAATAGAACCACTCCTCTCGCATTTTATCGTGATCTCGGTCAAAAAATCGTACATTTCCGCTCGATCTCTCGAGGGGGCAGTATACCAGCATAATCCTTCTGCTGGGGCAATAGTGGGGCATCTGAAAATCGATGAAATTTTGAACTTTGATTACAACAGTTATTCTTTGAATCAATGCAACAAGTACATTGCTTCAAAGAGGGGCAAAATGTAGACATGGAAAATGTACAAGCTCATCTTGGCACACCTGATCCCGATTACTGACAATGTTTTCTCTCAGATCAAATCCTCAACATTTCATCATAATTCTATCCCTCAATCTAATGAATCGTCATTTATCTGATTAAGTCTATCACCTCCTTTGATTAAATTAATCAATTTAATTTAATTAACCTTACATTGTTGTTTAATTAAATAAATCATTTTATTTGATTAAAATCTCTAAAGTCTCCTATTAAATTAAATAAATTAAACCTTATTTGATTTAATCTAACACATTCCTTCTTTATTAAATAAATCAAATCATTTATTTAATGAATCATTTCCTCTCAATTTCTAACTTAAATCAATTCATAAATCTAAGCCTAAATTGTCACATCACCTAATTCCTCATTAAATTAATCAAATCCATGATTAACTTAATCCTTCTCACTAAAATCCTCTAGAGAATGCAACTTGCATAATAAATCAATTACTTTGATTTATTAATTCTTCTATTTTCCCTCACAAAGCATCAAAAGGGAATATTCCCTCAATTTGAATTCAAAAAAAGGTCAAGTGGACTTGGTCCTTCCAACAAGGCATTTATTCCTCTTACATATCCTTGTGGATTGAGCCAAGTGGCATTTATTTCATTCATTTTTCCCTCTCACATGTCATTTCTCAAATTTGAAATGCCACCTAATTGCATTTATTGGCATTTTGGCCAAAATGTGCACAACCTTTAGCCATTCACATCTTGACAAGTGGCACTTGGCCATTGGATGTTGAATGATCCCACATTTCTCTATTTTACTCTTTTTTCCAGTTTAGAAATCTATAAATTGGAGGCTTCTCTCCTCATTATCCATCCACAATTTTGAAGTAAACTTATTATACTCAAAATTCATCCATCCACAATTCAAGCAAGTATACTATACTTCATTTCATCCACAAACAGTTTTAAGTATACTCAATATATTCAAATTCATCTCAACATTCCACATCTTCATGCAAGGTTATTCTCTTCATTGGAGAATTAGTCTTACTCATACTATCATTTAGCTTGTTCAAGGATTGGGAAAGGGCTACTTACTACACAACAATGGTGGCACCAATCGACTATGGCATGAAGGTTTAATCGTGTTTCCTTTTATATGCTTCTAGTTTAACTTGTTTTTATGCTCATTAGTTGCATATTTAGACATGATTAAGTATCTCATAGGGATGTTAAATTTGTTGTTTTAAACTAACTTTCGTGCTAACAACATGAAATTGTTTGAGACAATTTTCGTTTGTAGATTTTAGCATCCACAAATGCTTCCAAAGTGATCATACTATTTTTTTATTTTTCTCCCATGGCACAAGAAATACCCAGAGTAGATTCTGAAAGGTGAGAAACTCCAATTGTAGCCTACAGGTCATGAGAATGAGATATAGGGTGTTTTTGACCTCACTAGCAACCAAAGAGTGCATAAAACATTGCCAAAATTGCCTCCCAAGCAATATAAATGGTTGAGACACCTTGCTGGAAGCACAAACCATGGTTTGCAACTCAAAAATAGCATTAAAAATCTACCCCAAACCAAAAAAACGCGATTACATTCATTTTCAGCTCCATCCACAATAAAATTTATCCTCCCCATTGTGAAAAACATATTGCAATGTTTAATAAAATGTTTTAAAACACTTTATGTTCACACACGAACTCCCCTCTTACAGCTAAATCCTGCCTTATGGGCCTACCACACTAGCATCCGTATGCCAATAGGCGCCACCCCATTCTCTTTGGTCTACAGATCAGAAGCCATCCTCCCTATTGAGATTGAGCTCCTGTCACTAAGGATATCACTACAAAACCTCATCACAGATGAGGAATATAGAGTCACAAGACTCAATGAGTTGGAATTACTAGATGAAAGGTGCATGGATGCCCTTAATCATCTACAAGTGTACCAGAACCGCCTAAAAAGGAGCTACAACAAGAAGATCAGACAACGCACTTTCCAAGTTGGTGACCTCGTGCTGAAAGAAAATTGAAAGAACGTGCCAAATCTGGATACAAAGGGAAAGTTTGAGCCCAACTGGCTAGGACCCTTTATCATCACTACAAGCTGCAAATCGGGGGCATATCAATTATCAACACTAGAAGGCAAGCCCCTGCAAGAGCCCATGAACAGTTCACAACTCAATTAGTTTTATGCCTAAATCTTGCAAGGTATAGAACCAAAAAATACAAAAACAATCAGAAAAAGTCCTGAAAAAATGGTCACCTTGATGAAAACCTAGCAAATAGGTATCTTGGCAACAAACAAAAAAATCAAAATATACAAAAATCCAAAAAAAAATCAGAAAAAGCACTGAAAATAGTAAAAAGAAAAAAATTGTCCTTTAGTGAAAACCACTTTAGTGGCGCTTTGGGCAAGTACCTTGGTGAAAATCTAGAAAACAGACACCATGCATAAATAAAGCACATTCCCCATCTACCAGGATCTGCACGACTCTTCCCATAACTCATTCATCCATTCATCTGCTCGCATCCATACCATAGCCTGCGTTGGTGTCTACACCACATTCCGCCATGGAACTACTTGGCATTTCTAAGGTCAGTCTGTCCTGCCTTTATCGAAGTAGTCTATCACATTCCCCATCTACCAGGATCTGCACAACTATTGCCATCACTCATTCATCCATTCATCCGCTCGCATCCATACCATAGCCTGTGTTGGTGTCTACACCACATTCCGCCATGGAACAACTTGGCATTTCTAAGGTCAGTTTGTCCTGCCTTTATCGAAGTAGTCTATCACACCACACTGGGGACACGTTCTCACAACATCAGATCGAATTCATGCACATTCTCGTGATCTTTTTCAAAATTCATCAGAAAAAACCAAAAACATCCAAATCATTTAGAAAATCCAAAAACATTCAAAATTTCATCAGAAAAAATCATCAAAAACATGTCGAAACATTCGGAAAGTCTTCAAAATTTTCATCATTTAGTCTTGTTAGTCTTTCGACTTGTTGAACTACATCATCTCTAAGCTTGAACATAGGCAAGGTTGATCTTTGATCATCCTCCGAGAAAGTTAGGGTCAGTCCTTTAGGCGTTTGTCGCATTGGCAATCCATTTGCCCATCTAGTCTGCATCTTAAGTCAATCCTTTAAGCGAATAAAAAAGGGGGCAACCTATTTGTCCATCCATCTTATGATCAAGTCAGTCCATCATTTTTCGAACTACGTGGTCTCTACGTATATAACGTAGGCAAGGCTAATCTATAGATCGGCTCCCGAGACCCCTAGGATAGGTCTTTAAGTTAGTCCATTCATCAAAATCTCAAAAAATACCAAAACAACCTCAAAATATTTGACAATCCAAAATGGTGCATCCATCTCATCTCGCTTTCACCCGTGATCGTCTCACTCATAATAAAGTCAATCGTCGCCTTCACCCTTTGGTGAGTCAGTCAGAAGCAAGTCTAGCAGGTTCCAAAGTAAACACCTTAATCGTCAAAGTCTCAAGTCTAGAGCAGTAAATAAGCAAGTTAGTCACGTTGGAGTATCAATAGCTTATCACCCAATCAGCCCCATCAAAACCCTGATCACTACATGTCCTAGGATGAAGCTTTCCTGTGATGGACATAAGCATCAGATAACCCTCATAGTAGTTAGTCTTGGCTAGCGATATGAAGAACATTAGCTTATTTGTTTACTTTATTTTGGTCTTTTTGACTAATCTTATTTTGCGCTCATTCCAAGGACCTCTCAATGACGCCTAAACAAAATAGGTTTAGAGAGAAAGGAATGGGGCAATGATCATTATCTTCTATCTACTATGCTTGTGGGATACACTTCTAAAATAACTTAGTTATGCATGTTTTGTTTGGTTTGTAGGGAGGATATTTTAAGTGTCTTGTTGACCACATAGGAAAGCTTGCTTTTTTGTGTTTTGGTCCGAGATAGTTAGAATGTCTGAACTACATCTTGAATAAAGTATGTATGCTAAGTGTGAACAAGAATAATCCTATCTAATTTTCAAGTCAAAGTCCATCACACTAGGTACCACGCTATCCTGGTTCTTAATACCTCGATGCATCGTACCTATGTGTGTTATCAAACATAACGCAATTAACCCTTTGAAAATCTCAATTCCTATATGCAATGAAAAATCATCATCATCATCATGACTAACTCATTAATTCTATGTTTCTTCTACCTTCTTTCCACACTAACATGATATTATAATAGTGTTCAAAACATCGCTCATGCATACATCCTACATCCACTAGATAGTTAACATCAGAGGAGCATTATATCATATCAAAATCGTAAATTATGAGGAATAATATAAATTCATTATTTTAAACATCTTAAGACATCATTGCATCATACATTATCATCTGCAACCATTACCATTACCATTTGCATCCATTACCATCATTAATACGCATTACATCATTTAAAACACGAAAAATATAAAAAGAAATGCATTCATTACATACACTGCATCACATAAACCATAAGAATAGAAACATTTCATAGCATCACATATTTGCATTCACATATTTACATGTACATCATAAAAGGGTGAATCATCTCATATATATCATCAAAAATCACTATTATAATATAGATCGGATCAAGTGTCCATCGGATACATAATACAATAAGGCCAAAATACTGCAGCCCATATATCAAAAATGAAACAAAACTATCCTGTGATAAAAAAGGGGGCAGGCCCTGCTAGCTGCTGCCCTCCCCATCATGTCTCTCACCGTGTGCCTTTGTTGGTCACCTCCCTATCTGCTATGAGAATTTTGGCACCCTGCGGTTCTATGGCACTACCTATCGATAATGATGCCAATAGTACTCGGCCTCTCTGATAGACTCTCTGTAATCCTGAATATCAATCAATCAGGCCTGAGATGAGGACACCACACTCTCTAACTGCCACTACCGGCCTATCTTCTAATCCCTCTCGGATTGTGCCTAGTCTCTCTCCGCAGTCAGAACCTGTATCTACCCCTATAGCTGCTGAATCAGCACATCTCGATGATCAGGCTGTCCTGTCGGCTGTCTTGTTGGCTGTCTTGCTAGCTACCTTGTTGGTTGTCCTGTCGGTTACCATGCTAGCTGATGTTGAGGATCTACCCTCAGCTGACCATCCTGATCTCCTACTCAGATAGGTAACTATTGGGCCCCATCCTTGGGAGGTGTCTAATGAGGAGGTGCCTCACCTCATCCTCTGCCTCTGCCCCTGCCACCTACCCAGCCCCTGCATCTGCGTCGTGGTGTAACTGCGCCTAGAATTGTCAATTTGAGAGGAGTTCTGAACCATTCCCTGTAAGCTACGATAACTCCTGCATCTGTCAGCCCCTGGTCATATGGCCACGGTCGAGCCACTAACTATCTAAACAAGGCCACCGCCTTGACTACCGAGATGGGCTGGCCCCATGTTGTCTCCCTAGTACTATGTGCAAAGATGGCCACATACTGGTCATCAGGCCTGTCCTGTACCTCTCCAAACTGATGAGCAACCCTATTTGGAAGGTACCTCTCAATCATGGTGTGCTCTCGGCCCTACATCAGCCTATCCTATCGAGCGAAAAAAGAGTTGTTGGGCATCATCTCCCCACGGACCAATATCCATCCAAGGTCTCTAGACGAACTCTCTCATCTCATCGAGAACTTGTCACCAGTATGGAATACCACCTGCTCCAGTAAAGGAAAAATGCATCAATGCCCCGTCATACCGCCAAACGAGGGGATCATCTATCTCCAAAGGAATCGGTGTGATGTTTGGATGAAGCACTGAGATCCTCTCCCATCCCCACACATGCAGCAAAGTGCCTCCTGCCCCAATGGACCTGCTATCCAAGTAAACAAACTCATGAAGGTCCCTGTAGAGGGACGCCACTAGTACCGGTCCCCAAGCAAAACACTCCCTCTGATGGACCATCTGATCCCATGCAAGTCCCCATCCTGGACTAAAGTATTGGCCCCGCCAATCAGGTACTACAAGGCCTGAGATAATGGCAGCAATGATCAGTTGGTACATGTGCACTCGGTCATGATATAACTCTAGATCAATCTGACCATCGCAGAACTCAATAATATCCATCTCCATCACCCTATAATAGGCCTCTCCGCTGACATCTGGATCATCAATAACTCGGGTCCTATGAATGGGCAAGCGAAGGATGTGCCATACATCCTCGAGTGTGATGGTGGCCTCGCCAATAGGAAGATGGAATGAGGAGGTCTCACTGTGCCATCGCTCCGCCAGAGCCGTAAGCATGCCTAGGTGAGCCCGAACAGGAGGGGCGTACGTAATGTACCAAAGGCCAATGGCACCAAGATTCTCCTGGACTAGCTCAGGCATGGCCCCTAATCTACAAAGTACTTGCCATCGATGCTCCCATGAATAGAGTACACCAGGCTCCTCCTGCACAGGAAAGGCAATCGCATCAGGAAAATAAAGTTTCAAAGTTCAAATCTGCCTTAAACTGGCAAATGCGGCGCTGTTTGCAAATGCGGCGTAGTTTGGAAAGTTCCAAACTGCACCGCCGCAATGGAGTTTGTCATTTTGGCCGTTGCAAAGTGACCCGTGTGGTGCACTTTTCATATGCGGTCCTGTTTGACGCAAACCCTAAATTCCTAACTAACTCGCGTGGTGAAGAATGGACATGTGGCGAACTTTTGGCCAACCAAGTGCCAAATTACAAACTGCCCTGCACGATGGACTTCACATATGCGGTGCAATACAGCACTGCACGGTTGCGATAAGACACTTTCCACGGTGCCATATGGCACCGCGCACTTTGAATAAAGCCTTAACCCTATTTAATGCACGTAAAACGATAAAATTAAAAGATGAATAGGGGTACACACCACGGGTCCTACGTCGACTGGCTGCTAGTGTGTCCGAACCCTCTCCGTAACGTGCCTGGGAAGCTGTCATTGCGCCATTTCCACTCAAACTCAGAGCTAAAAATTGGAATTTTCTAAAGGCTAAGATTGCAAAATGAATTAAAAATGACCCCTCATGGTTTATTTAAGCCTAAAAATTAGGGTTTTTTGACCTAATTTGACCTCCCACCTTGGGTTTTGGTCCCCTGAGCCCATGTTCGTCCAACTGAGAGTCATTTTGCGTCCCTTCTGGCATTTTAAAGCAGTTTTCTAGCATTCTAGGGCATTTATGGCTTGTCGGGCACCTTGTCATCTTTTTCGCGAGACCATCCAAAAATTCAAAATTTTCATCCGATCTCTTGAGGGGGCAATATCCAACAATATCCTTCTGCTAGGGCAGCAATGGGGCATCTAAAAAATTCAAAATCTCGGACCTTCGATCACAACAATTTATTCTTTGAATCAAAGCAACAAGTACATTGCTTCAAAGAGGGGCAAAATGTAGGCATGGAAAATGTACAAATTCATTTTGGCACACCTGATCCCGATTACTAACAATTTTTCCTCTCAGATCAAATTCTAAACATTTCATCACTTTCTATCCTTTAATTCAATAAATCACTATTTATTGGATTAAGTCTATCACCTCCTTTGATTAAATTAATCAGTTTAATTTAATTAACCCTATATTGTTGTTTAATTAAATAAATCATTTTATTTAATTAAAATCTCTAAAGTCCTCCTATTAAATTAAATAAATTAAATCTTATTTGATTTAATCTAACACATTCCTTCTTTATTTAATTTTTCAAAACATTTATTTAATAAGTCATTTCCTCTCAATTTCTGACTTAAATCAATTCATAAATCTAAGTCTAAATTATCACATCACCTAATTCTTCATTAAGTTAATCAAAACATTGATTAAGTTAATCCTTCTCACTAAAATTCTCTTGAGAATGCAACTTGCACAATAAATCAATTACTTTGATTTATTAATTCTCCTAGTTTCCCTCACAAAGCATCAAAAAGGGAATATTTCTCTTTTGAATTCAAAAAGGCCAAGTGGGCTTAGTCCTTCCAACAAGGCATTAAATGCCTCTTACATGTCCTTGACCTTGAGCCAAGTGACATTAACTTCATTCTTTTTCCCTCTTCAACATGTCATTTCTCAAGTTTGAAATGCCACCTAAATGCATTTATTGGCACATTGGCCAAAACTTGCACATTCCTCATCCAATCACATGTGGACAAGTGGCACAATGCCATTTGATGATCTTTTATCCCACATTGCTCAATCTTTCTCATTCTTCCAAGATTGAAATCTATAAATTGGAGACTCTTCTCCTCAATCTTCATCCACAACTCATATGCAAAGTTACTCTCTCCAATTGAGAACTAATTTTTCCCATTTCATGCAAGCATTCACAACATTTCACATTTTGCATCAAGGTTATGCTCAAATCTCTTTGGAGATTTGACCATTCTCTTCATCAACCATATTGCAACCATAGGAATTGGGAAAGGGCCAATTGCAACATATCATTGTCACCAATTCCCCCATAAGATCTTTAACTTATTTGCTTAATTAGGATTTCATTCAAGTTTCTTGCTTTATGTTCTTCATTTTCCTAATTTTAGCTTAATAGGTGGATTTCGTGGGGAATCCTTCAAATCTTTACATGCATTTTGATCTAACACTAACAATGTTTGACTTCTTTGTGCATTTGCAGGTTTAGGGGTTCACAGATGAAATGTAAACAAAAGTATGACAAGAAAGTCACTAATTTCATAGCACGATATCAAATGCTTTATTCACAAGTAAACATTAAGATTCATGATCCTAACCTTCAAAGAATGTTTATTTCCAATTTGTAAGATAAAATTCAAACTAAGCTTGAGATGATGAAATTTCCCTCCTTCACATAGTTATGCACAACCCTTCATGATTACCAAAATTCGCTTAATACTCATGATGTGAAAAATCCTCCTTGTTGAACTAAAAAGTCTGACTTCGAAACACAAAATAGTTACCAAAATTTCAAGAAAGAAAGAGGGGGTTTTTACAGCTTAATTCCCCTAAACCAAATCAACACTGAGCTGATAACCAAGTGGCTACTATAAAGATGATAAATCATTTTTCCATTGGGGATAGGAATAGACAATTTACCCTTCTAGCTAACACCCATCATAATATCATGTTGTAGCTTGTGGACAATAATTTGATTTCCTTACCTCCTGTCAAATCTCCTGATCCTAATAAACCATTACCCTCAAACTATAGATTAAATGCTTATCGCCATTACCACCAAAAAAATGGACATGATACAAAATATTTTTAGTGTCTTAAACATCTTATGCAAGACCTCATTGATTCTAATCGACTTCAAATTAGAGGTGTGAATGATCAAGGTAATAAGTTTGTAGCTCCTCCTAACAAAAACTTACAAATCTTTACCAATACCATGTTGAGACATACTATTTAATTTGTCAAAGCTAGTGAAACAAAGAATGATGTGATGAATGTTGACACAGGTGATGAAACACAATAGATGACAATGAGAACAAATGATTAAAATGGTGTCATTTATTGAAGCTAAACCTTTTATAGGCCAAACCAAAATGCCCCTTGATTTTGCATTCTCTCAAAAATACATAATCAAACATGCACCTAATGGTCCTCTTTACATAGCTAGAAGAATCAATGACAAAACTACTAATGGGATATTAATTGATCTCGTCTATGTCGAGAATGTGATCACTGAAGAATTCCTATTTTTGCATGAACTCTATCAAGACACATATGAAATACCGAAATCATGAATCAAAATGCATAATGGTTTTTATTGCCCTATGCTTGGCTTGATAAATATCACTCTAAAATTCAAACCAAAAACATTAAATACCTCATTCACCATCATCCCATCATCAGACCAATTTTGTGTGAAGTTAGTCTATCCTTGTCTTCACTCCATGAATGTTGTCCCATAGGTTGTGCATAAATTTTTAAAGTTTCCCTTTGGCAATGAGATCTTTATGGTGCACCATATGGCTTTAATATTTTGTCTTCCCATGGGAGCTTTTTATTAGATTTCTCTTGGCTCGAGCCTATTGAACCTATTAGACCCCATGAAGACTTCTTTTTCAAATCCTATCAAAATTTTAAGGAAAAATTAGTAGTAGAATAATCCCTTAGAAATATTCCTCAACTTGTGATTGAGCCACCTATGGTTGATCAAACCATGATTGAACCAAAATCCCTTCCAAATATCAAAAAGTATCCTATTACAAATTATCCTACCATTTTCTATAAGAGACCATGAGAAAATTAAAAAAATCATGTTGTGCCTCCTAAAATCAAACAAGTTTACAAAGCTAAAGAGAAAGTGGTTGAAAAACCTCCTATGGTTCCTTCTTTTCCTCCCTTAAGGGAAGAAAAGGAACATATGGTTCAGAAACCTACTCCTACACAATAACAAATTGAAAATAGAATGAGAAGAAATTGAAATGCTAGAGAGTGTAGGTGTAGATGTCATGCTATTGCTCATATGTTACAAACTAAAGAAGAAGAGAGAAACACAAAAAATCAAAATCCAAACTTATCTCCCGCAAGAAACGATTTCTCTTTGCCCTCACTGTAATGTAAACATGAACAAAATTTTATGGATATTGTTATTCGACCTCTTGTTGTGATTAATTTAGATGATGACATTGGCATTGCAAAGATTTATGAACAAGTGCATAATGAGTTGAATTCATTGTTCACATCTTCTATGAGCTTAAATGACAATTCTCCGAAAAGAGTGTTGAACTTGGTGCTTTTCCTAGTTCGGAACTTGACATTGTCCCTTTGGCTAGTTGTCTACCTTCAACATATACTGGTCAAGATTGGGATGCAAATGACCTGCAATAGGTTGACTCGCATGTGCCTTACTATTATTTTTCTTTATTTTATTTCTTTTTCATGTGATTGCATGTGTGTAATGTGATCCCCCGTACTATTATGTCTGATGTATTTCTCTCTTTTTGTTCATTCCTCTATTTGTATATGCATTCTTCTCTATGTTGTAAACATTTATCCTTTCTCGTTTTTCTTTTTTTTTCCTTTTGGGGATGACATAAGGCATCGAGACATTTACATGTCTTCCATGTTGACCTGAAATATTTTTCTTTGTTTTCACTCTCTATGTGTCATTCTTCTCTATGATGTTGTTGAGATCTATGATAGCATTGTAGTAAATATATACTAACCCTGAATCTGTAGATCCCTTATGTATTTTTGGGTGCAAATCCTCCTTCCTTTTTCATGATGTAGCTTTATTTCATAAACATATGGCTTGGCATAGAATTTTCGAGTAAGCTCTCATGTCTTAGGATTGAACATCAGGTACTTTAAATAAATTTCTCATAGCAATGGTGTTAGCAACCGCTTTAAAGTGGGGGCATACACTGGCAATATCTTTTGACATTTTTCATGTTTCATGGTGTGATTTTATTTTTTCTTGTGATGTGTGTTTTTCTCGGTGGTGTCATTGGGTTTGATGTCCTCCAAGAGTGTGATATTTCTTAGCATACAACGTTCCTCTTAGTGGTGATGCAATGCACTACATTCCCTAAGCTGTGAATCTTTTACTCTTGACTTGTCTTCTCTTTGAGACATTAGGCACAATGTTCCCTAAGAAGAAGACCTTACACAAACTAAGAAAAATCCCTTTGAACAAAACAACTTTTACTAGAATTATTGTTCATAAGTGTTAGCATTATTGAACTTGTTAGTCTTATGAAGCTCAAACTATAAATTCAAGGCTACCTAGCATAACACACTGTGCTTTCCTGTGGAGCCTTTCCTTGTTCATAGGTGTTTAGCATAATTCATCTTGTTAAACCCTATGAAGCTCTAACTCTAAATTCAAGACCACCTAGTGTAACACACCTTGCTTTCCTATGGAGCATTTCCTTGTCTTGTGGCACCTTATTGAAGTTTTCAAGAGGATAGCTTTGATATGGTATGGGAGCCTAATATTATTCTCTCATTTTCCACCCTTTTGGGATACTCACGTACTGGATAGCCTAAGGTTCCACTACCCCAAAGTGAGTTCACAACAAAAATAAAAAGCTAATAGCTTAGATGTGTTCCATGTAGATTGGACCATCTAGGCTTGATCTTCCTGGTCTTCAATGTTGTATGATTGTGTATCTTTGTTATTGTTGCATACATAAGTGTCTTGAATGTCTACTTTAGTGTGCATTTGTGCTTGTGTTCATCCTCACACTAAAGTGGGGGCAAAATGTAGTGTAGGAAAAAGTATCCCTTTTTCACACTTAATTTAGAAATGAATAAATAATAATAAACTAAGCTTAATGATACCTTAATTTACTGTTGTGATATGTATTTTACATATTCACATTAATTTTAGGGCTCTTTTAATTAAAATGGACTTAATTGTGCCTTGTTTTTTTTGTTGTAAGGTGTACATTTACACTTTCACACTAATCTAGGGATTTATTAATTAATTGAGGTTAATTTTCCTCAATTGGCACCCTTTAATTAAAATCCAAGCCTAATTAATTGTAAATTCTAAGGAATAAAACCCAACATTCATAAATTTCTTAAAATAAGGTTTAACATTGAGCAATGTGTGTCCTAGGAAAGTGGCCAAGGACCCATTCACCATAGGGTGAATGGGTCGTCACTTGCCCCTAGGACCAAAATTTGAATAATTTTTTTGGTGATTTTTTAATGATTTCAAATTTACATTGAAATGTTGACTTGTGATATTTGAATTTGAGGAATTAATTTTAAGATATGTATAAATAATAGGTTATTTCACTAAATTCATCCTATATTTTCAAGTTTGCAAGTCCTAATAGAAAGTTTATGAGATCAAGAGAAATTCAAGAATATTTTCAAGGAATTCAAGGGCAGATTTATAGAATATTATTACAGCAATCAAGCTTCGTATCATCATTTCAAATATTTATTGCATCATGCATGTTGTTTGAGATAATATGGTGATGTAGTGTTCAAGATCTATCCAAGCATATTCAAGGCATGGTTTCAAGACAACTTTCATGATCAAGATATACATTCAATGAGGCCACTTCATGATAGTTTGCAGACATGTAGTCCAAGGTAAAATAAGGTCTGGTGAGTTTTTGCATATTGTTGTTCATTCATCATTCCTTCATATTATTTCATTGTTTCATTTCAAGGTTTAATTACCAAAACGGGGTTTGACCAAGGCAAACCCCCATTCCCTAACAAAAAAAAAAAAATCTCTCTTTTATGTGTGATTGAAGATTTTAGGTTGAAGATCATTTGAAGAGAAAAATTGAAGAAAGTTTCAAAGTTGTCAAATTTGTAAGAAAAATTTTCATATCACGGAAACTCCTCTACAAAATCTATTTTTGGTTTTTCAACAATGAAACTCGGGAATCTAGGAGTGCAGACAAAGTAGAAGAGAACCCCCAAAGAATTTTTTAGGAACCCTAGCCAAGACCAATTCACCATAGGGTGAATGAGTCCTCAGTGAGCTTCAAAAAAGATATTTTGGTGAAAGATACACATCAATTTCCTCTTTCTAGATCTACCTTTTGGTTACTATTTCTGACAGATTTGATTATTGTTTTTCATTTGCATTTAATAGCTTGCATTTTGGAGTTTGTTTGATGGTTTTGATCTTTCTCTCCAAAGTGCTATTTGAATCTTATCCCCATCCTTGCATATATAGGAAATTTGTTCATTCATACCTTGATTTGACTCACCTAAGGGTTGTTAGTCTTTTCATTGTTTGGATCTCATTTCCTTGAATGAAATTAGGGAAATAGGTCTTTGTGGTGAATCCCCCTTTTCATAATATTTTTCATCATCACCCACATGTTCCCATTTCCCCGTTGTTTCATACTTGAATAGATCTTGAACTCTACATCACCATATTAGCTCAAACAATATGCATGATGCAAGAAATCTTTGAAATGATAATGGAATCTTGATTGCTGCAATAATCTTCTATAAATATTTCCTTCAATGCCTTGAAAATGCTCTTGAATTCTCTTGATAATGCTCTAGCTTGATCTCATAAAGTCACATAAAAGTTCTAGGATGATTTCTCTTTACATTCTTAGGTGAAAGATAGTGAAATGGCCTCATATTTTTACATATCTTAACATTAATTCACAAAATTCAAATATCACAAGTCGACATCTGAATATACATTTGAAATCATTGAAATGCCACCAAAAAAATTGTTTGAATTTAGGTCCTAGGTCTAAGTGAGGGCCTCATTTTCCCTATGGTGAATGGGTCCTAAGTCACTTACCTAGGGCACATATTGCTCAATGTTAAACATTATGTTATGGCATTTATGAATGTCGGGTTATATCCCTTAGAAATTGCAATTAATTAGGCTTGGATTTGAATTAAAGGGGCCAATTAAGGAAAATTAACCTAAATTAATTAATTAATCCCTAGATTAGTGTGAAAGAGTAAAGGTACACCTTACAACACCAAAAATAAGGCACAGTTAATTCCATTTTAATTAAAGGCCTTAAACTTAATAAGAATATGTAAAATACATATTACAACACTAAATTAAGGTGCATAATTTAGAAAATTAGAAGCTTAATGAAGTCCAATAAATTAAGGAACCCAAACATAGTGTGCAACTATAAAGGTATACAATTTCCTACACTAAATTTCCATATTAAAATGGTAAATGACAGGACTAAAACCTAAACCCCAACATTCAAAATGTCAATCTTAAGACTTAGAAAAATCTTTAAATACTTACAGGTTTCATACATTAGTGGTACTGCTTACCATATTTCTTATAGAGGTGAAAATGTAAGAGGTACCCTCAATCCTCAATGTCCTACAATTTGTATGAACACTTAGTGAAAATCTATTTCTGAGAACCCTCTTTGGACTTAAGATGTTAGACGTATCTACTATGAACTTCCTTTTTGAGGTATAAAGTATCACAAAACCCTAATTTACCCAATGTTCAAAACCCTAAAATAAATTGCTTCTACCGATGGATGATAAGTTTGGTAAAAATTCCTTTGATAAATCTTTCCAAGAAGTTTAAATCAAGTTGAAATGGTTTCGATCAGGTTTCAAGTTGCAAAGGTTTTACATAATTAATAACCAAGCTTTATAGCAACTTCTATGAAGTACCTCCAACCCTTGACCCCTGAAACATACTTCAAAATTTACAAAAAAGGAATGCAACTTCAAAAATCTTATTGGTAAGTGTAAGAAGTAAATGGGATACCTAATCCCCAACCTTTGAAAAGCTAAACCATAAGTTAAGATGAATATGTAAGTCATTTCAAAAATATAGTAAAATGGATCCCTAATCCCTGATACTCGA
Organism: Sequoiadendron giganteum; assembly: GCA_007115665.2. Classification (NCBI taxonomy): domain Eukaryota; kingdom Viridiplantae; phylum Streptophyta; class Pinopsida; order Cupressales; family Cupressaceae; genus Sequoiadendron; species Sequoiadendron giganteum. The sequence continues at coordinate 48,415,691 of VCHN02000014.1, read as the reverse complement.
TTAAATAGAATAATATAAAAAAGGAGACTCATGTTGCAAGAAAAGGGAATAAGGAATCTCCAATACCCGATGCCCAAAGAACCAAATAAAGTAAATTTTGACCCTTCAATGCAAACATTATTGGTATGAGGTAAGGGGTAAGATCTAAGGTCGATCCTCAAAATTTTGAATAAACAATAAACTTCTTTAAAACAAGTTATGATTTTGAAATAAGAGATACATGTTGACTAACATGGTTGGTTTTGTAGGGTTGCTCTCTTTTGGTGTACATAAACATTAACATATGGTGTTTGTGCATGCAGTAGATATTTCACCAAATGGTTTAGAAGAGATGAATTACTAGTACAAGGGCTATCATTTGACATCGAAGATCTATTCACCCCATATGCCAAGATTGTAGACACTAATCTAGGCCATGTGAACATCAATGAATTTAAGCACAAAATTAGTGTTGATGAAACTAGGACTCCAATCAATAGATCTCAAAAAAAATCAAGATTGGTAGAAGCTGCTACCTTTTCAATAACATTTATATCTCTTGAGTTAGTTCTCTCCTATGCCCAACACTAAAAGCATAAAACTAGAAAGGTGTTGGGAGCATCTTTAGAATTAGTTTTGGATGTAATTATGGAAATAATCGAGAATGTTTTTATAATTCCTACCCATCCTAAATATGAGGTGGTGGACATGATGAAGGTCATCAAACATTTTGATGACCATGTAGTAGAGAACTTAAATTACATCAACAATAGTCTATTGCTCCATCCCAACAAGGTAGCTGCCAAACTAGCAAGGATTCAACATACAAGTGAATTTAAGGAAGATATCAAAGATCTAGTTGTGTTATTTAGCAGGGTATTTTGGTATCAAAATGCCCGAGACTTCTACTTATGAATGGTAAAGTTCATCAAAACCATCAATACTACTAACAAGAATAAAATTGATTGGGCCACTCATATAAGTGATACCATTCGTGAGAAATTGAACAATGTCCTCACAACCTCCAAGTTTTACATGAAATCTTATTTGGTCAATCTTCTATCTTAAAAATATTCCTTCCCAAGACTTAATAGAGTTGATTCTTTTTAGCTTGGAGAAGTGAAAATCTATCAACACTATCCCTAATTAGAGTTGGAGGAAATTTATCATAAATTTTGTGTTGTTAATGATGATTTCATCTATTCAATGGTTAGAGGTTTGGAGGGGGGTTTCTCTAAGAGAATTTCAAATGAGGCTATGGGAAAAATAAAAGGAATTGGTAACTGGTACATCTAGTATAATAATTTTTCCTATATCAGAGTGGCAGGCTTCCATAAGATGCCTTACAAACTCCCTAGGTACTCTTTAGATAAAATAGGGGTATACACCTGTGCTAAGATTCAAAATGAAAAAGTTGTAGATGTTGAAATGGATAGATATAGTATTGCACTAAAGTGTATCATCTTACTGCAAGAAGCAAAAACATGGATACAATTTCCCCATTAAAATAAGGGTATACTCTTGTGCTAACATGCAAAATGCAAAAAGTGTAGATGTTGAAATGGTTAGATATAATATTTCACTATATAATGATGCCAAGAATAGGTTTGATCCTATTGGAAAGATCAAAAAGGTAATGGGTGCCTATTTCATCCATGTGCCAAAGATTGAGGACCACTGGGCTAACTGGGACGAAGAGTTTGAGGTCGAAATGAAAGATTACTATCGGTTGACCATGCACTTGATGAGGCATTGTACAAAAACCTAGGTTTCTAAGGAACAAAAGGATGATCAGAAGAAGTTGGACACATTATATGATGACCTAAAAGTTTATAATCAACCCATTTTCAATATATACTACTCAATGCAAGGAAACGATGATATAAAGACCCGAGCATAAGAGGTAATCACTCATTCTCTCTGATGGTTGAAGATATAGTCCTTCCCCATGATGAAATTACCAGCACCTACTAGGGAAGATGAGAAGAAGAAGAAATGGTAAGGCTCATTAGATATAGCTACTGAAGAACCATCATCTATTGTAGTCACCAAGGAGGGACCTTCCACCACTACTGCCCTGACCAGATAAAAGAAGAAAGGAGAACATGCCAAGGAAGAAAGTAAGAAAAGAAAAGAAAGAGAATCCATAAATTTAGCCTCAAGTCAAGAAGAATTTGATGATGGAAGTACTTTTGTCTGAAAGAAAAGGACCAATGAAGCTATCAAAGCAAGGGAAACTCAAATGAAAGCTGAGCAAACCTATTCTTCCACCCATCCTCATGAATCACCATTGCCATCTCCACCTTCATCTCCACCTCCCCCTCTTCCAAAATATGAACCACCTCATGAGAAATAAATTCCTTTTCATACAACACTCAAGGAAGGAGAGATAGAAAAAGAACCTCCAAGAGAAGAGGAAGCACAAAAGGAGGTTCACATGGAGGATTGAGACACTAAGAATGTTCAAATGGAAGTGCATGCTAAGGAGATTGTAGTGGAGGAAGCCAATGTTGGAGAGGTCAATATGGAAGAAAATTTAGCTCAATAAAATGTACCACAACAACCTTGTGAAAAGGAAGTGGACCAGAAAAAAAAGGTTATTAAGGAGAAACCTCATATAGAAGAAGAAATACATGAAGAAAGGTTTCAAGGATTTCAAGAGATGTCAAAAAAAAGTCTGGATAACGGGAGGCTAAACAAGAATATGGAATTGAAGTCTCCCATAATATAGAGTCATCACTTCTCCTCAAAGAGAATTGTATGTAGCAATTTACTGGTATGGTTGAACCATACAATTTAAAAGAGACGACATGCCTATGGGAAGAATATCCACCATTTTAATTGAGGAACAAAGCCATAGAATAGTGGAAATAGTTGTTTCATTAGTGGATAACTTAAAATCAGAGATGACTGGAGGGGATTACTAGATCAATCAAATTGATTTGGGTGTCCAAACAAGAGAGTGAGAGCAACAATCTCTCCAGATGTCCATATATACAATTTTGAAAAGGATGCAAAAGGACAAAAATACTAAAGAAGAGTTGAAAGATCAGGTGGCACAACTCATGTCATGCATAAATAATCTTATTGGACCTATTGATGTTATGGATCTTAAGTTTACATTGCAGGTTGCATTAAAAGGAGAGGTCAGGAATTTTGACCTAGATGGCTAAATTCCCATGGCACAACAATGGAAAGAAAATATTTTGGGTTTAGCAAACTAGGTGCTCAAAGAACTAATAAAGTCTTATCACTCCATTAGTGATGAAGACAATGTTTCTCAACAAATTGAGTTGAGCATAGATGGAAAATTACTATTTTGGGAAGATTACATCCTAATTCTTTATCAAATAAATGAAACAAAGATGGAGGAACTTATAAAATCTACTATAATTGAAGAAGGGGAGAAGGACCAACTCCCAATATGGGTGAGGGTAGTGGAGTTCTAGGTGAAAATATTGAATAAGTACAAAAGAAAGTTGAACAATGATAGATTTCAAGCCGAGCAAGCAATGAATAACATTCACTAAGCAATTGAAGAGTTGGGTTGCATATTTTGGAATACTCTCATGTTAGTAAGAGAGCATAGTAAAATTGTTGAAGAGTTGCAAAGCCAAATGCAAGGACAGGTTACATAGGAGGACCTTAATAAGATGGTGAGTAGAAGGGTCAAGCTTCAGTCTCTTCGGGAAGAATTGTAAGCCTTCACAAGGATAAAATGCCAAATGGAGAAAACAACATTTGATCAAAAGGTCAAAGTTCAATTTTATACAAGCTCAACAATGGAGATAATAAACAAATTGGTGTCAACATTCACTGATAGCCTCTCAAAATAGCTAGAGTCAATAAAATGATAATTGATGTTTGTGTTCTTGCTACATTTAAAAAATTGTGCTACATAAATTACACACCTAGTTGTAAGGAATGAAGAAGTATGTTGGAAATCCTGTTAACTTCTATCACGAGAAGTCAACATCTAGATATGGAAAAGAAAATCTTTCTTTGGAATTTTTTTATAACTGTTGATATAAAAATCCACACTCGCTTGAAAGAGTATAGGATGATATTGGAATTTTGATAGAAAACTATTGGACTTTAGTTAGATTTCAGTTCTATTTCAGATTTATTTTTATTTCCTAAGTTTTAGCATGTTGAATTGAACTCCAAATAGGGCACCTAGTTTTGATATAGTTTAATTTTAAGTTTTTTTTACTTAAAAACTCAAGCACTGGAGGTAGTTCCTGTTAGCTTTTTTATCAAATCCACAATTTTAGGAGATTAAAATTCTATATATTTTTTATTTCGGATCATTTCAAAGAGCTAATTTTGATTTAATTTTTTTGCAAACAAACAATACAATCTCATTGTGGATTTTTCCTACTGACTTTGTGGATTGTTAATTTAATCAAACGGTTACACATGTGTTGTATGCATCTTGATTTGATATCATGGTGATGGTATGAGTATCTTACTACAATCTAAGTTGTCAAAATAATGAGATCTTGTTGGTAATTCTGGAATTAAGTATTATTTCATCTTAGATCTATGCATTCTTGATGACATTTTGACTGTATGAAATCTAAAAGTCTTATGTGGCACGATTCATTTCCTTTGAATATTGTATTACTATTACTAGTGAATGTGTGAAATATTGTTTTCTATAATAGTAATTTGTAGATCTAGTTTAAATGTATATAAATAATTGGTAGAATATTTCTTATCATTGTCCAATTAGGTTAAATTTTATTTTTATTATTTCTTGTTACTCCATCTCTTTTGATATTTCTTTTAAAATCAATTTGAAATAATTGAAGAGCATTGAAATAAATACAAATCTGCTATAAATCTGAAATAAATAAATAAATTGAGAATTATTGAAATTATTATTTTTGATTGCACATTATTTTCAATAAGCTTTGAAACTATAACCCTTGTAATCATGTTTAAAATGGTCGCATGTTGTCCCAACATGACTAAGAACTATTTATACAAGAACCTTGGAGTAGTTTCACTACTTTTCAAGAGGGGCAATAAACCCTTATTGCCTAGCACATTGTAAATTATTAAAACCACCCTAAACAATATCATCGTGAACCAATTAGTTTCTTAATCAATGGATAACTTATATATCAAGTGGTGTGTGATCTTTTTCTACACCAATTTTAATTTGGGATTGATTATGCTCGACAAGTATCATTCTACCTATCTAAGTTATTTGCATTTTTTTTAGAATAATCTTTTTTGTTGTTGTAATAAGAAAACTAGAGGTCATGAGTTTCAAATTGTTGACCTTGTGCTAAAATAAAATTAGAGAAACACCAATTATAATTTTTAAAAGAAAAAAAAAATTGAGCCTTATTGGCTAGGCCCATATGTAGTCTTTGTGAAATGTGTCAAATTATTATCAATTGGCTACTCTATATGGTTAATAATTTTAAGGACCCATGAAACTTGTCTACCTCAAGATTTTAAATGCCTAATATGTAGAATATCCAAACCAAAAAATAAAAATTATCTAAAATAAAAATTAATTAAAAAATAAAAAGAAAAATCATGCTCTAGTGAGAATCACTCCTTGCGGCACCTTGGATCCAAGTACCATCTAGTAAAAACTTGTTTGCGTGTACCATGTGTAATAACTAGACTCTTTTATCCTTTAGGTTCTCTTTGATCTCATCATCTTCATCTCACATGCTACTCTCCCATATCATTCGTATCCCTTTTGTACCCTATTCATGACCTTGTATTATGTTGGGGATAGTTTATTATAACTTGCTTCAAAAACAATTGGCATTTACTCTATTTCTTACTCAACACTTTAGATAAGTCTCTTTTTTCTCAATTTTGAGCTTCACTCACTTGCAATTATATTGGCATCAATTGCATTCTCCTACAAAGTTAGCACCTAAAACATCTAACTCGAATATTTACCCAAACTTGATAGCATGTGAAATAGTCACATTATTTTCTTATCATAAAATCTATGTTACATACTTTTCCTTCGTATGATATATCATTCCCCATATTAGACATCATCATCCTAGTCATTTTGAAGACATTGACAAGAGGTAAACTCTTGTATGTTAATTTTTTATTTTTTCTTTATCTCTTGACTCATACTATATCTCCTCAAGGTCACCATGATCCTTATACCATAGTGCATCTTGACTCATATATCTTAGGAAATGTGTATATTATTTTTTGTGCTATCTTTTTAAGAAATTATTACCAAATCCCCCCCACGAATTTGTCAAAACCTTGTGAAGTGCTAGGGAATCCCTTTGTTTTATATGCTTGCAATTAAATTATTTATCCATAAAATACACCATTTCCTTGGTATTTATAACCTATTATATAAAATCCAATGCTATATTAAAATAGGTTCTCATCACATGCCAACCATAAATACACACATAATCATATATGTCATCACATGGCAACATCATCATAGTATAAATCATCATATAAATATGTGTATGATATATACACACATCCTTTCATAATCATCCATAAATACATCACATAATCATATATGTCATCACATTGCAACATCATCATCATATAAATATGTGTAATCATCATATAAATGTGTATGATATATCATTAAATAACCCTACATAATACATCATGTAAAATAATAATATCATAATCATAAGTAAAAATAAGAATATATATCATCACATCACAAGCATCATAAAAATCATAATAATTCCATATCATAGACATATGATCTCATATATCATCAAAATTGGTCTAGATTACATCTAAGATCTATAGAGCATAATAATAAACATTTGCATTAAAAAGGTATATAAAAATCATATATGTATGCTATAATACATCAAAATGAGCCAAAATCTATCTACCTATGGCTAGCACTATCTCCTTGTGACCTTGTCTCTTATCTTCACCCTCTAGGTGCATGAGGAGGTGTAGGAATAAACATTGATATCTACCTACCTAACCTCGCTATAACTATAACACCTCACAATCCACTCTACATAGGAGGTCTTCCTCTACTTGACTATAATTACATTCTCATATAATTATATATAATAGTGTGCCTCTCTTAGTTCTCACTTTAAGCTCCTTGAAGCCTTGGCCACCTTTGATAATTCCTAGCTCAATCCTTGAGGCACCAATAGTGTCCATTCTTGGTCTTGCTCAAATTTGAGCATCTAAGCCTCTACATATGTCCTCTATAATTATATATGAATGAATTCATGGGCATGTTATAGAATATCTCACTTTAAACTAACCTAGCCCCTCTATATCATTATTTTACCTTGGCCTACCTATAAAGCATCCCTATTTGATAATTTCTTATCCAATACAATCAAGGAGATCTCTACCTCCCCATATCGCTCCTATCAATCCTATCCTATGGCCTTTGCTAGCCCTCTCACCCTTTTTTAGGTGATCATCGTGTCTCTTAGATAGCTATTTTCATGGCCTCACCTCATGTCCCTTCCCATGTAATTAGTCCTAGACATATTAGATGTCTCCTACTCTAACCATTAGTAGCTACCTAAGCACCCCACCCATTCACTATTGTTGTTTATGTTTGCTTGTTACACCCCATCTTCTTGTTACTAATTTAATTTTACCTTTATAGGAAAATGTGATAGTAAATACAATCACAAGTTTGTTGTGCTTGTTAAAAGAATGGAATACTAAAATAAGTATTGTGAAAGTATTGAAAATTGCTTAATATGGCTTTGAAAGAGTAAATATGTTTACATTTATTGCTATATGAATATGCTTAAGTTTATGATGCATATTGATTTATTATGAACATAGAACTACCACAGAAAAAAATTTGAGCTCGTTGCAGGGATAGGTTCATTCCTCTAGGTGAAGAGGAAGTATCACTTAGGAGAAGTGATTGGTCAAATAACCTTTAATGATATCTATCTAAGCTTATACATACACACACTCACAGTAGATTGTTTGAGTCAAGTTATTATGTTGGGAATAGATAATTCATCCTTAGTTTGATGTGTTCACATTAAATTAAGGGTTGTGATTACTGTTGAATGTATGCTTGGATTATGATTATCTATTTAGAGCTTGTGAGCCCTTCCTTATGTTACTATTCTTGATTGTGTGGTTGAATGATTATATGGGATATATGTTGAGCTTCTCTATTGCTATTTGTCCTTTATGACAATATTTGTTTCAGTTTGGCATCTTGGTGGTTGATTACTCAGTTGAACTATTCCCATTCTGTCATTGGCATACTTACTTCATATTATGATATTATCTTTGGTGGTACTAATCTCTTGACTCCATGTGCAGATCATAAGGAATCTTGGTTACAGGTTTATGTTCCCATGTTCAGGTGACATGATTCTGATTTGACATTTTGTGCTATAGTGATCCACTTGATTATATGATATTAGCTTATTCAGTTTTCTATGAAACACTTGATTATATGATACTGGCTTATTCAGTTTTATATGATATTGGATTATTCAGTGATCTACAGGATTATATGAAACAATTGATAATGGCTTGGGCATACAGTATATTGAATTTAGCATGAAAATTAGCCTTTATTATATTTCATAAGGCATTGGATAATTGGGTTTGGATAAACGAAAACATATTGTTCATTCTTGTGCATGTGATTCAGGTCTTTTGGTTAACTCATTACTAGGCCTTAAGGCCGACAATAGGTATAAGGTTATGATGATTTAAAATGTCACCATGGAAGTGACTTGGCCTTGATTACTTGGAAACAAATAAGTCTAAGGTAATTTGCATTTGGTTTGTAATGTGGTCATGTCAAATAATACAAGGCATTATTTGTTCGGCATCTCACTTGGTCAATAATAGAACAATGGTAATGATGTTGGTCGACATGCAAGGCATTGAATAGTCCATGGATTTCAAAATGAATTATGAGTTATGAATTATCAATTCAATCCTTTCGGACTTCAAACTCTATAAAATTTGGTAAAGGTCATCGGCTGTTTTGGTTTGGAAAGATTAGGGCTATCTTTTTGTAATTATGTTCATGGGTTTCAAACCCTATCTTGGCCGCCACCATGGAGATCTCTTCTCAGCCATTTCACTATGTTTCTTGGCTTTTTGACTTTCTTGGATAGCGAATGGGGAAATATGAAAGACCATTACCATGGTTGATACTCATGTCAGTCTCTTGTCACTAGGTAAGAGCTTGAAATTGGAAGAAGCTCATGTTGCTTTGTTGCTATGTTAGTCTGGTAAATTTCTCAATGACAAAATCTCTTCCGGTCTTCTCAAGTATTCATCTTTTTAACTGCTTTGAAGAACCGTTACTTCTACTAGCACAAATAATAGAAGATAGGTGTTTACTTCTATATGGAAGATGAAAATGGGTTTATTCTCTTTGTGGTCAGAATTAATGCATGACTTCACATAATCTAAATTGCATTTCACAACATTTTACCATATCAGAATTAGGGGACGATGTTTCTGGTTTGTGGGTAATCATGAAGTCTACAAATCTTTTCAGTTTCTCACTTAGATTCGTTGATAATTATTCTTGGGTGCATTATTATGAGGTTTTGGTTTCACTGCATTATGATTTCAGTTACTTTACTGTTGCAGCAGTTTTAGTGACTATTGTTCATGGAATATTTATTTTGTTTTAATGCGGGTTTGATTAGCATTGTCTGTACAGGATGCTTGTAAGGGCAGGTTTAGTCTCCTTTCTAAATTTTCATGCTTCTTGACTATTCTTGTCATAAGAGAACCTACATGTTGATCTTTCTCTCAGGAACACAGGAACATCTGCCAAGGTTGTTCGACTAAAAGTGGGTGTTTTGACAATCACCTTTGTTGTATTTTTTTGAAAAGGAAAAATGAGCTACGGTTGTAACGTTCCTTGAATTGTAATGATGAAAATTGGGTAAGATGGAAAACAGAGGGATTAGGGCTTTCAGTTGTTTTTTTGAAAAATAAGTGAGAGATAAGGGTTCTTAGTCTTTTCTATGAAAAAAAGTAAGAGGATGTTAACTATTTTTTAGGTACCATGAGAAATGTATGAAAAAGAAAGTGAAAAACTAGTGTGAGTATATCACTATGATTTGTATTGAAGAGAAGTTGACCATTGAGATTGAAAATCTCAAATATGAGTTATTTTATCAAGTTGTCTTAAGGCTTGACAATGGTTAGAATTTTGAAGGGTCATGCTTGAACCTTGAGGATTGTAAACATTGTCTGTCAAGAGGCACTTGAGAGAAACTAGAGAAATAGAGAAATCCTCTATATCATCAAGTATGTCTTACTCAAAATAGAAAAGGGGTTGGTGCTCCTTGAAATTGGTGTTTCTAAAAGAGGGGTTGGTGCTCCTTGAGTTGGTGCTCAGAAATCAGCCTATGAAGCATTGTCAAAAATTATTATTAAAATGAAAGCCTAAAAAGGCAGCAGTTTAGGAGTGCTTTTTCTACCCCAGGAGGGTTTTCCACTTGGCATATCTTGTGTCTATTTGCTTATCTATGGTTCATCTGATTCATTGCATGAATGCTTTAATATGATATGTTTCACTATTATAATTCTCATTTCAGTTTATCTGATTGCGTTCAATACATGAATGAGTTTATCATTGATAAAAGAGAGCATACATCTGGTTTATTTCAGTTTTATTAAAATTTGTGAAAACTGTTAATAACTCTGATTCACCCGCCCCCTCTCAATGTCTTTTTCACTCCAACAATATATGTATATATGCATATGTCAATATACATGTACAATGGATATAATGGGATGTCCATATGAGTAGACGACATATGTATAGATATGCATATATGAATGATTAATATGATCCTATTATGAAAATAATCATGTGGTCATAATCATTCAGATATTGAATGGATCATTTGACTATAATGTTGCTAGATAATATATATATATGTTTGTATATATATACAAATACACAATAAGCGCCAATACTTAATAGAGGAGTGTGTATACATATATATATAATATATATTATTATAATGTGACTCTTAACTTGTATTTATTTGTATATCAAATATATTCATACTTTATTGATCTAAAGATATATATACATATACATACATATATATACGTGTGTTGATATACATATATATATGTATGTATGTATATATAAATATATGAATATACATAGTGATATTTAAATATGATTATGTTCTTAGAGATCATTTAACATAAACAATGATTAGAGGCTGACTTATTACTTGAACAAAGGCTGATTTGTATATGAAAAATATAAAGCATTGAAAAGGTCGAATTTAAAGTATATTGGAAATGAATAGAGGGCGAACTATATGCAATATATATCACAACAAATGAGTCGATATGAGAAGTTTGACTTAGTTGATGCTATGAGAGAGAATACATATGACTTAGTAAATAGAAATTATCTTAGGATGCCTCATCAAATATCGATGGATTCTTATCAACAGCAAGTAAATGCAAATATATAATGAAAGGATAAGTTATAACAAGGTGATGAATTTGTCAAGCTGATTTATGAGATAAAGAAACTCATCATAGACTTAGTCAAATTTATGCTAGTGTTTCCTCTTGAGAATAGACTAATTCAAAGAGAAAGGTCGTGCCAAATTTATAGGATGAATGGATTCTTGCTTGGTAGCATATTAAGAAGTTTTGATTGTTGTAGAAGTTCATTTTGAGAGAAATTTGAATGTCACATTTTGGTCATGTGTTGTTTGAAATAGTCATATATTGTTTTCAACTAATGAGGTTGATCTATGGAATTTTATGTTGAGTATACTCTTTACTTATGTGTTACCTTCTAGTTCAGTTGAGTTAGTTGATTTGCATGGATGTTGCTATCAATTTACATGCCTTTTCTATAGGCTTGGGAGTCTCCTTGTTGTTGTATAAATTGAGAGGTAGACCTCTCATTTGGGATGCATTCCATTTGCATTCTATTCCTCTTTTCTACTCTTCATTATAATACAAGTTCATTTTGAGTATTGTGTGAGAGCTTGAGTAATTTCTATGAAGTATATTATCAACTTGTGAGAGATAGGTTTATTGAGGCATTGCTTGTGAGATCAAAGCAAAGCTAGTTGCTATTTTGGAAAGCTATGCAATAATCAGTCAAATGGAAAAGCGTTTTACAAGCATGAGGATAATATTCCTTTATTTTTCTTTATTTATGAAAGATTGATTCTTGAGTGATTTATTTCTCTGAAAGGAAATTAGAAGTTGTTTATGTTGTTTGTGAAGTTCTTGTAATTTCTCTGTAATAAGGAGAATTTTTTTTTATAGGTGTTAATATACTAGATATGATTAAACAAAGGTGGCTTGAGGGTTACTCATAGCTATAGTGATTTGATTATACTAGATAGCTAGTGGGTTACTTCTGGGTTGAGAGGTATATTGGAAACCTAGAGAGTTATATTTGTTGCTTGATTAGTTGCATTGCACTCTTAAATACAAAGTTATAGAAGAGTAGACACATTGTTTAAACCCTTTTAGTTAAGAAAATTATACTCTCGAATGGAATCATCTATTGACATGATGATTCCTCAATTGAGTTCATTCATTGATAAGGTTATACTCTTAATGAGTATGACTTACTATGTCCTAATTTACTGAATGGAGTTAGTTACTTAATCTATGATTATGGTGAGGCTTATGTACCTATACTCTAGATGATAAAGTTATACTTTGGACTAAATTATCTTTTGAATAAAATAGCTTGTTTATGCAAAGATAGGCTCATATTTTATACCTAGGATAGGAATATCCATTGAAGGGGTAACTAGTGCTTAGGATTATTGGTAGAGATACCATTGTATTTTGGGAAAAGGGAAGTAGGTTATTTCTAAAGTTAAAGGTTACCCAATTGAGGAAATTACCTAAGAATAGTATAAGAATGGTCATAATCCAAACCGATCCTTAGTAGTGTATGTGAATGTGAGGACTGTCACTCGAAGTACTGAGTGAGAATACTTTGGCCAAAGTAGTGTAAGTTGCCACTATTTACAATGTCAGTTCACTATGTTCCTTATATAAAATCTAGTTCAAGATTTTCTTACTCAGAGTTGTAGCTATTGTATGATTAGGTTTTGGTTTATGCGGTATAACACTAAGCTCAAATAAGCATTTTTTATGAGGTTTACCAACCAATCTCTTTGTCAAAGGGAAGGGCCATCTTTTCATGTGTGACAAATGTGCGAGGGACCGCATTTCAGTTCATGGTTGGTGGAAAAGTGCTTGAGTGATGCTTCTCTTCATCAATCGACAATGGAGGTTTGTGGATGTTTGTGCTAGTATTAGGTACAACTAGAGTGTTTGCACTAGTGAGAAAGGACATTCAAAATGTATACGTTGATGCAATAACATCAGGACCAATTTGTATATATATTTCCATATGAATCTCAAGAGAAGCTATTTTTGTATCATGCTCCCATTTATATGAAAGGATGTAATCATGAATGATATGCTTAAGTTCATTCAATATGGCATCTATGTTATGGAAGTATTTGTCAAGTTACAATGGAATGCAGTGGAATTTTCAAAATAGTGTTATTTCAATTGTGCATGTAATTTACATTGTGGTAAGAAAAATATTTATTGCTATTTTTTTGCATCATGGTTTATCACTTGAGGTGAAAACATTGGAAATTTTACTGTGAAGGACATCGAGGTTGTTGCATGTGGTATCAGAGCTACTAGATTCAACTCTAGAACCTATGAGCTCATTATGCAAACAATGTGTGAACCTTATCAGAAGATAATGGTAGAAAATTTCTTATGATAAGATGACAAGAGAAAAAGAGATGAGGGAAAATAGAAAGGAAGATAATATTCCTGGAAACTTGTTTAAATTTGGGACTAGATAAGAGTCATCCTTAGAGTAGAAACTCCTAAACCAACAAATTATTATAATATTCCCTTGAATTGTGGGAGATTATGAAATCGGGTTATGTAGGAAGGCTATGAAGGATAACCAATAGGTACCTTCACCCTACTAGATATCTATATAAGTCTTAATGGATAGATAGGATTGATATAATCTCCCTTATTGATAGAAACCTATAGCTTTAAAGAGTCAAGGATTCTTGGATTTAGTAAGAATACTACAAATATGTGACTATGCATTATTGGCATAAATTTGGAACTTCAAAATGAAGTAAAAAGTCAACGAAGGGGTATCCAAGAGGTTGGAGAACTCTTGACTTGAATCTATTTTTTGTGCAAGACTAGGAACTTGTAAGAAAGGAGAAAGTGCCTTAGAATAAGGGAAAAGACTAGAATGGTCAAATAAGAAGTAATCAATGATGTGGACATAGTTCCAACAACCAAAAATGATGATATCTATTTGGAGTTTTGATTAAGATGATAAAAATAAACCAAGAAATTTTAGAATGCTTAAGGTTATGAAGTCACCAAGTAATGGGACAAAGTCACTTGGAATGGTGATTGTGATAAAGAATCCTAAAAGGATAAATTGTATTGATCTGGGACAAAAGTTTGGATAGTACATAGATTGGTTGGAGTATAAATTAAACTCACAAATGTGTCAATGTAAACCAACATATGTTTAGAGGTTTCAAAAGGAAATGGAATACAGTGTGACACTATGTGTTAGAACTATGTGAAGTTGTAAGGAAATAATGCTCTAAGTTGAAAGGTACATCAAAAAAAGGCTTTGTGGGTATGGATATTCCTCCACAAAAAGGATATTTCAAAGAGAATTGGAATATTAGAGTGCCTCTTAGCTTGTAAAATTGTTTTTTATTCATTAGATCTCTTATTCGATGATCCAAAATGTTGAATCTATGAGATTGGAGAACAATGATGAATCTAACCTAGGGGAAAATTATATTCAAGGTATTTCATGGAGGGAAGAAAAAGGCAATAGGAAGCCTACAATGAGGAATGTTAAATAATTTCGAGAAAGCAATTTTTTTCTATAAGTCAACTTTGCATGCCTTGCTTTGCAAAAAAGAATTTTAACTAATGATCGCCTAGTTAAGTTAAAGATTGTTGATCCTTTCAAATGTCCATTATGTGAAGTGGAGTTTGAAACAGTTGACCACTTCTTTGTGCAATGCATTATAGCTAGCCAATGTTGGGAATTTATTAAAAACAAGTTACAACTTTCTATTCCATTACCAAACTCCATTTGGGATCTTTTCCAAGCTTGGTCGAGTTTGTATAGTTCTTCATTCTTTGCATGTATATGTCTCATTATTCCAGCTCTTGTAATTTGGAATATTTGGTGGGAGTGTAACATGAGAATTTTTAGCAAAACTAAATCTCCATTGGATTTGGTTCTTTTGAAAATTGAAAAAGCAATCTCAGAAGGGGTCAACACATGTGTCCAAAGAGATAAATTTATCAATTCATCCTTTACAAGTTGGGATATCTATATTCTACAAAATCTGAAACACATCGGATTGCCTTTTGACAGAAGTCTATTCAAAAATGACATTACAAAGATAGACAAATCATTTGTCAAATGGTACCCCCCTCAAAAGGATTTTATAAAATTGAATTTTGATGGGGCATCCAAAGGTAATCTAGGATTATCAGGCACAGGAATTTGCTTTAGAAATATAGCAGGGGTAGTTCTGGTAGCTTCGTCTCTTCATCTACATAATGGAACAAACAATTATGCAGAGGCACAAACCGTGTTATTAGGATTGGAATGGGCAATGAACTTGGGTTTTTCAAAGCTACATATTGAAGGGGATTCTTTAATAATGATTAATGCATTACGGGAAAAGAAAATTCAAAATTGGAACTTAAACTATGTGCTAAATAAAGCATGGACACTTCTGGATAAGCTTGAGTCTTCAATTATTTTGCATACTTACAGAGAAGGGAACAGGGTTGTGGACTTCCTAGCTATGTTAGGAAGTGAAAAAATAGAACTAAGGGAAATTAATGATTTAATTGATTTAATTATTCAAGATGCAAAGGGCATATAGATAAAGCTTCAAAGTCATCTTTTCTTAGGCAATTAAATGACCCCTTAAGACCCCGAATCACTATATATGTTTCCATCTTGCAATTTCATCTTACAATGTCATGGTTTATTTACATGTGCTACTAATGTATCATAACGACAAGTGTGGGTCTCAAATCGGGCCAAACAAATAGGTCATACAATCACATGTGCCAAAATAGATCTATCCTTAGTGGAATCCAAATATATAAGGAATGTCGGTGCATTGTACACTACACTATGGGTCCCATCCTTCCCTTTGGTATTTACACCTTTAGATAACTCAATAATAGAGTCCATCCATCACTTACACATCCATTTTCCTTAATCATATCACCAATGTTCTTGACTACTTGTCCATTTTGAACATACCATTTCTCTTGGACACCTATTATTTTAGGACATTGTAATACTATTTCATACTCTAAAATTTGTATGAACAAAGTTTCTTCGATCATTTTGATCATCTATTCATTTTGACAATCTTTTTGATCTAAGTTTAACCCCATTTCTTAGCCTATTTTATCCTAACAGAGTTTCTAACCTTCATTTCTATATAATGGATTTATTATGAATGTCTAACTACCATGACAAATGTGATGAGCTGGTTGTAGGGATAGGTTCATTCCTCCAGGTGGAGGGGAAGTATCACTCAAGAGAAGTGATTGGTCACATAATCCTTAGTGATATATATCTAAGCTTATACATACACACACTCATACTAGATTGGTTGAGTCAAGTTATTATGTTGGGAGTAGGTAATTCATCCTTAGTTTGATGTGTTTGCATTAGTAAGCGTTGTGATTATTGTTGACTGCATTCCTGGGTAATAATTATCTGCTTAGAGCTTGTAAGTCCTTCCTTATGTTACTATGCTTGATTGTATGGTTGATTGGGTATTTGGGATATATGCATATATGCATATATATGCATATGTCGGCATATGTGTATGATGGATATAATGGGATTTCCATATGATTATGATAACATATGTATAGATATACATATATCAATGATTAATATGATTCTATTGTGAATATAATCACATGGTCATAATCATTTAGATATTGAATGGATCATTTGACTAGATCATGTTGCTAGATAATATATATATTTTTATATATATATACAAATACACACATAAACGTAAATTCTTAATAGAAGAGTGTGTATACATATATATAATATATATTATTATTATGTGACTATTGACTTGTATTTATTTGTATATTGAATATATACATACTTTATTACCCTAAAGATATATATACATATGCATATATATAGGTGTGTTGATATACATATACATATATATATATGTATATGTAGATATATAAATATATATTTATATTTAAATATGATTATGTGCTTGGATATCGATTAACATAAGTTGTAATACCCCTCCGTTTTGCATTTTGGTTGAACAGTGCTCTGTCCTATTGTGTTGTACTTTATGTTAGTACCTTGACTTTGGTACCCGATTGTTATTTTATCGCTATCTGTAAAACGACGTTATTGTAATCTTTCGATGTGATGGTATTTTAATATAATGTTATCTTACGACATGTTTTGGATTAACAAAATGGATATTTGAATTAATGATGATTATGTCTTGGATTATACTAGCATGTTAGAATTGTCAGTTATTTGCAGTGTATTGGTGAAGGGGACGGTATCACATCACTCGCTTGCGAGTGCCCTACAATCCTGTGATTACCTCTTCACGGTGTGTATTTTATGTTGTTCATATTATATGTTGTGGTTTACTTAATTTGCAGGTTGACAAGTACAGGACACTGACTCCACCTGGTTTCACAGGTGAGAGCGTGTTCAATATCCAATGGTATTCGATTGGGAGATAGTAGCTAGGTTTCTGTGTCAGGTCGTCACCCTAGTCTTGTGTGTCGTCTGGTGTTTATCAGGTTGTGTTGTTTCGATTATCATTTTCCCCTCTTCGTTATTTAATTGCAAATTGAATTGGGTGATTTAAATAGCTTAATGTATTTAAGATTGTAAATTATTATGTTCTAGAATTATGTTGAATTATAATTTATTTTAATATTAATTTAATTTAATTAATAAATAATTTAATCTTTGATTAAATCTATTTATTAATTTGATTTAAATTTATTTGGTTGAAAGAAGTTAATTTATCTTTGTTAAAGTTATTGATTTAATTGTTGAAATTGGAAATAAGAAAATGCATAGAAATCAATTGAGAAAATTGAAATTGGAAAATAAATGAAAAATGTTTAGAAAGTCAATTTGAAATTTGCATTCAAAATTGAAAGAATGAGATATTTTAGAATTTGAAAATTAAAATTATTTAAAATTAGATTTTTTTCAATTTCTGTTTTATGAAATTTATGATGGTGGTTGAAGGATTTTAGGGAAAAATCCTTATGTTTGAATTTTTGCTCTAAAATTTGCATCTTGGAGTTTTGGGAAAAATTGAATTTGTGGGAGAAAGATTTCTTCAACTTTATGGGTTTTTTGATTGGTTTTGTGAAAATTTGTGGGGCTAGATTTGGAAGCAAGGTGGAAAGCTTGGCATCATCTAGACCTCCTCAAACTCAGAGAAAAATCAGGTTCTTGTGTTTTATTTGCTTGTTTTGAAATTTTGGAAATTTAAATATTAGTGGTTAATATCTTATGGAAATAAATTTTAAATGTTGTTGTTTGAATTCATATATGGCAAGGTTGAAATTTTGTCTTTCAAATTTGCATGAAGACCCTTTTAGATTTAAATTGTTTTCAAGAAAATGATGTTTTTTGGAATGAAAATCATTGTTTTTGAAGTTCTTATAATTCTGATTTTCTCAACCTATTCTAGTTTTTAGACCAAAGATACATATATACATACATACATATATATATATATATATATATATATATATTAAGAATATATATATATGCATATATAATCATGTTGGTTTAAAATATTATTATCAATTTATTTTGGAGGTAAACCGAATTTGGTTTAAGGGCGGATTTCATTTTTTATGAAATCGCTTTTTTTGGAAAACACAGGTCCGAAATTTTATTTAGGGTTTTTAAAAATAATAAAAAAAAAAAATTGAAAATTTTCATGGGGGTCGCTGGGGGCTCAACCCCTGCCGTGCACCATGGGAGGCGGGTGAAGGGAGCCGCGCCTAGCGCGCCCTTCCCACTCCCCTTACCCTGCGTTATGAGTATGGTCGCTCCCGCCGGGGGTGGTGATTGTTTACACAGTCGCCGCCACCGATGCCGGTGGCCGACTGTGTTGTGCACAGCACCACCGTCGCTGATGGCCGGCTGTGTACACAGCCACCACCACCGGTGGTGGTGCCCATCCGGCAACGCCGACAGTGCTCGGCGAAAAATCTAATCCGCGCGGTCCGCGAACCAAGGCGGCCACCCATGAGGTCGGCATGCGTATCAAGAAAATAACTTCGTTGTTTTTTTTATTATTATTTATAAAAAAATATATATTATTAATATATATTTTAATATTATAATATATATAATTTTATATTATTATATTATAATATTAATATATATATTAATATTCATATATATATAATATTATTATTTCAATATGATATTAATATAATAATATGTGTTATTTTAAGAATAATATATATTATTAATTATTAATATTATATTGCATAATATTATAATATTATATTGATGAATTGAATCTTTATTTAAATGGATATATGTATAGTTGTGGAATAAATTTAAAATGCATAGGAAATTATTGTTTTCCTATTGGCATGAATTAATTTTAATTGGAGAAATGAAAATATAATGACTTTAGTTAAATTATTGTTTAGTTATAAACAATATTCTAATGAGAATAGCGTTGATTTAAATATTATATATATGCAAGTCAAGTTAATTACTTTTATATGGTTACATTGAAATGTGGAAATGATTACTGCAAGTTATGGTGTTTTGATTAGTAGAATCAATTGATTATTTTATTATTAATGAAATGCAAGTAGGAGATTAAGTAGTAAATATTAACTTTCTCCCATGTCTAGATAAAACGTGTTTGGTATCAGTTTATATAATGCAATAAATTCCTGAATGTTAGCATGAAGACATGGATTTAGAATATCCAAAGTAGATTTAATTCTTGTTTGACTTTTATCTGATTCTTGTCATCATTTGGAAATTGAGTCTTTACATTGGCAGCCTTCAGTTGAGTTTTCCGTTTAGTGGTTGTTGGTTGTGATGTCAACCTGTTTTGTACTCCTTGGGTGGTGCATGTGAAGTTACCTGTTATTACTCGATTTCTATGAACGAGTATGTCTTGTATCTCCTTGGGTTAGGAGTGGATTATGGGATCTGTGTCTCCTTGAATGGAGTGACCCTGGTTTGTGGTTAGTGCTCCTATGTTGGAGTGGTTTTTATCTTTGTCACCTCCTGAGAAGGGAGTGGATTTTGTTATGTGTGTCTCCTTGTCAGGAGCTGTCAGGAGCAGATTTGTTACCTTGTTACCTCCAGTGTTTGGAGAGGGTTTTGACTTAGGTTGCCTCCTGAGAAAGGAGTGGTTGTAATACCTTGTGTGTTGCTCCTTGTACCCTTGATGTTTGGATGTTATTTGTGTGTTGTCAAGTAGAAGAGTGGCTTCCATTGGGGCCAGAGCCTGGAAGAGGCAAGATTGGGTAACCTTCAGAAGTGGTATAATTAAGTGATAACTAAATCAATATACTTAGAGTTTGGGTAGTACTACACACTAAAAAGATAAGTATCCCTCACTCATAGACGCAAGGGCTTGTTTAGACTTGGGATGAGTGAGAAGGCCATGGGATGGCAAGGTCATCTATCTTGTCTGTACAAAAGGTATTTGGTTCCGCATTAGTAAGTGTGAGGGCCGAGGGTCGGTTTGGGTTACCTTCCTTACGATCCGCTGGGTAACTCAGGACGAACTATGTGATGACACTCTATCTAGGACAACAGTTAATCTTTGGTTTTTCTTTAGTAAGTATGAGGTCCAATGATTGGTTAGGGCCACCATCTTGACGATCAGTGTGGGTGACTCATGATGTACTGTGATATGGCACTCTGTGTGACCATAGTTGGTACTTGTTTATTATGGGTATGGTTTCCGTAACATACCTGATGTGACCATGGTTGGTGCTTGATTCTATGTGGTATGGTTCTCGTATCATGCTTGTTCTGCTTTATTCGTGGAAGCAATGTGATCATGTAGTGTTGTGCTTATGTTGTACTTGCATGGTTTCTGAGTTGTACTTATGTTGCTCTTGTTGTACTTGAGTTGTACTTTGGGATGTTCTTGTGAGGTTTATGTGATTGGTTGGTTCAATTATGTTAGCTTGTGTCCAGAGGTAGATGGTCTTGACTAGGATTCCTGGTTACTATCTCCTAGCACAGGGGGTGGGCCTTTGGGTTCTACTTGGTTGGGTGGCGTGCACCTAAATCTGTTGGGTTCCTTTTTCATGTTTGTGTGGATGAGACTTCCCGTTGGAGAGCTCGTTGGTTTCAGTATCCGTTCTTGTTGTATTTCATTTCAGTTGATCTTGTATTATTTTACCCCTCAATTGTATCGAGGTGGAAATGTAATTGTAATTATGTTATTGGACTTA
Organism: Sequoiadendron giganteum; assembly: GCA_007115665.2. Lineage (NCBI taxonomy): Eukaryota > Viridiplantae > Streptophyta > Pinopsida > Cupressales > Cupressaceae > Sequoiadendron > Sequoiadendron giganteum. The sequence continues at coordinate 48,394,157 of VCHN02000014.1, read as the reverse complement.
CCTCATTCGAGGAATGAGAGATGTAACTATAATATTTAATGATGGATTAATGCAATGGAAAGTTATCTTTATGCTTTGATGTAATTCTTCTTCTTGGATGTATGTGCTTTAATTATTGGTTAATAATTGACATGGTTTAAATCATGTTTTTTTTTTGGGTTCTATTTAACCTTTGTCTCGTAACCTTAGAGGATTTTGGCATTAGTTAGCGAACTTGCTTATTAATTATACTTTTAAAAAAAAAATATTATGTTTAAGTAGTTTAATGCAACTTCCTCTAGGGTTGCGTGGCGGCGCGTTACATAAGTAATGATTAGAGGCTGACTTATTACTTGAACAAAGGCCAATTTGTATGTGAAAAATATAAAGCATTGAAAAGGTCGAATATAAAGTATATTGGCAATGAATAAAGAGTGAACTATATGCAACATATAGTGCAGAAAATGAGTTGATATGAGGAGTTTGACTTAGTTGATGCTATGAGAGAGAATACATATGACTTAGTAAATAGCAATTATCTTAGGATGCCTCATCAAATATCGATGGATTCTTATCAACAACAAGTAAATGCAAATACATAATGAAAGGATACGTTATAGAAAGGTGATGAATTAATCAAGCTAATTTATGAGATAGCGACTCATAATAGAATTAGTCGACTTTATGCAAGTGTTTCATTTTGAGAATAGACTAATTTAAAGAGAAGGGCCAAGCCAAATTTATAGGATGAATGATTTCTTGCTTGGTGCCATATTAAGAAGTTTAGATTGATTTAGAAGTTCATTTTGAGAATAATTCGAATGTCACCTTTTCGTCATGTGTTGTTTGAAATAGTCATATATTGTTGTCAACTAATGAGGTCGATCTATGGCATTTTATGCTGAGTAAACTCCTTACTTATGCACCACCTTTTAGCTAAGTTGAGTGAGTTGATTTGCATGTCTTTTCTATAGGCTTGGGAGTCTCCTTGTTACAGTATAAATTGAGAGGTAGAGCTCTCATTTGGGATGCATTCCATTTTCATTATATTTCTTTCTATTCTACTTTTCTAGTCTACATTATTTTGCAAGTTCATTCTGAGTATTGTGTGAGAGCTTGAGTATTTTGAGAGAAGTATATTATAAACTTGTGAGAGATAGGTTTATTCAAGCATTTCTTGTGAGATCAAAGCAAAGCTAGTTGTTGTTTTAGAAAGTTGTGCAACAATCAGTCAAATGGACAAGCATATTACAAGCATGAGGATAATCTTCCTTTATTTCTTTTTTTATGAAAGATTGATTCTTGAGTGCTTTATTTGATCTATTGAGTTTACTTTCATTATGGAAATATAGCATTTTCTTTGAAAGGAAATTAGAAGTTATTTATGTTTTTTATGAAGTGCTTGTAATTTCTCCATAATAAGAGGACTTGTTTGTCATAGGTGTTATTATACTATATATGATTAAACAAAGGTGGCTTAAGGATTACTCATAGCTATAGTGATTTGATTATACTAGGATGGCTAGTCAGTTACTTCTAGGTTGAGAGGTATATTAGAAACCTAGAGAGTTAGAGTTGATGCTTGATTAGTGGCATTGCACTCTTAAATAAAAAGTTATAGAATTGAAAAGAGTAGACTCATTGTTTAAACCCTTTTAGTTAAGGAGATTATACTCTCGAATGGAATCATCTATTGAAATGATGATTCCTCGATTGAGGTCATTCATTGATAAGGTTATACTCTTAATGAGTATCACTTATTATGTGCTAATTTACTAAATGGAGTCAATTACTTAATCTATGATTATAGTGAGGCTTATTTAGCTATACTCTATATTATAAAGTTATACTTTGGACTAGATTATCTTTTGAATAAAATAGATTGTGTATGCAAAGATAGGCTCATATGTTATACCTAGGATAGGAATATCCATTGAAGGGGTAACTAGCGCTTAGGCTTAATGGTAGAGATACCATTCTATTTTGGGAAAAGGGAAGTAGGTTATTTTTGAGGTTCAAGGTTACCCAATGGAGGAAATTACCTAGGCATAGTATCAGAACGGTCATAATCCAAACCAAGTCGTAGTAGTGTATGTGAATATGAGGATTATCACTCGAAGTACTGAGTGAGAATACTCTGGCCAAAGTAGTGTAAGTTGCCACCATTTACACTGTTAGTTCATTGTGTTCCTTATATGCAATCTAGTTCAATATTTTCATACTTTTAGGTGTAGCTACGATATGATTAGATTTTGGTTTGTGTGACACAACACTAAGCTTAGATAGGCATTTTTATGAGGTTTACCCACCAATCTCTTTGTCGAATGGAAGGGCCATCTTCTCATGTGTGACAGATGTGTGAGGGACCATATTTGAGTCTATGGTTGGTGGAAAAGCACTTGAGTGATGCTTCTCCTCATCAACCGATAGCCGAGGTTTGTGGATGTTTGTGCCAATATCGGGGACAACTGGAGTGTTTGCACTAGCGAGAAAGGACATTCAGAATGTATGCATCAATGTGTCAACATCAAGACCAATTTGTATATCTATTTCCATATGAAGCTCAAGAGGAGCTATGTTTGTATCATGCACCCATTTTTATGGAAGGATGTAATATACTTGATTTCATTCAATATGACATCTCTGTTATGGAAAGATTTTTGAAATTACAATGGAATGGAATGGATGTTTTGAAATAGTGTTATTTCAATTGTGCATGTAATTTACATTATGGTAAGAAAAATTCTTATTGCTATGTTTTGGCATCATGGTTTATCACTTGAGGTGAAAACATTGGAAATTTTACAGTGAAGAACATCAGGGTTGTTACATTTCCCAACACATCCATAATTGCTACCATAATCTTCTTCTCCATTTTTCCTAGTGTGTAAATATTAATCCTTGTGGCCTATGCTACTACCACAACACTCTATATTATGGTATTACCCACATGTAAAACAAACTCTCTCTAGAATCCCATAACATGTGCCACATACCTCCAACTATACCTCACAAACTATGATTTTATCCTTATTCTCCATCTACCCTCCTCCTAGGCTACTCATGTAAACATGTATTATTCATATATCAAAATAACCTAACACAAACTAAACTAAATCTATGCATAATCAAGGTTATAACATTCAATCAAGTAGTGTTGACCAAAAATATAGTAGGGAGTCTAAAATAACTCCAAAATAATGCATTCTCTACCCACTCCTTGCAAACCATCTATAGCTACCATGCCACTACATTTACCTCATCTAACACCCTCCTCTAATGTCTAGAATCCCCATATGCAAGAATGTAGGGCTCTACCTTTGTCCTCTCTACCTTGTCCCCCATAGATTGAGCACTACAGTGTGCTTCAATGCTCAAATATGTATAAGTATAACTAATGTTATGTGTTTATCATATTTTTATGTCACTAAATATGGATCTCTATACAACTATACCAAGACACATGATCTCCACACAAATATTTCCTCTCTATCAAAATTTCTAACACACAATGTATCGATCCATTGGGAAAAATATTGTCAATCTTATTAACTAGCTATATTTCATTGATAATTCCTACTACTACCAAAGGAATATTCTATGTCAGTCCCTTGCATGCATCAATTTCCATTGGTATTATTATCCAAGGAAGATTGGTCCTCCCAAATAATCTTTGTAATATTGCATCTATGTCTTAGGCTATATAGTACAATGAGTACAAATATATTAAATGGGGTGTCCTTTTACCACCCAAACCTATTTTTGTGAATATGTGTAATTTTATCTTATATTAATATAGATATAGACACTTATTCATCAAAAAAAAGTAAATCTTGCTCAAACTTTAAGATTGCAGATGAATCCAAAAAGGACTATTTGGATTTCCAAAAGAGCAATTTCTAAATCTTATCCCTCTTTTTTCTCTAAGAAAATCCTAGCCTTTCACAAGACTCAGAGAAAGGACATTTTGATTCTCACTCTCAATCTTTCTTTGAGAAGACCTTAACCTTTCAAATCTCTTGGATCATGGACCCACTCAAGTGCACCAATCACAAGGTGCCACTTGGAGGCTTCTATTGTATCTAATCCTCTCAATCAAGCTCCTCCATTGATCATCTATACTTCATGTCTATAAATAAATCATCATATGAGATATTTTCAAGAACTCTTGGAATGCAATGTTATTTTGTCAATTTAAGCACCTTACATACTCTCTTAGTCACAAATCCATCTTGAGAAAATCAACCTTTAGGTGTAACAAGAGTCTTTTTTGTGAGAGATTATTTATTGTCTTTCATCTTTTATACATTATCTTTTAACTCAATCTAGAGGTGGCAATTAGGTGTAGAATAATGATTTGAGTTTCATAGTTTGAATCATTTTTTGATGCTTTATACTTGCTTACACGCACTTATATTTCTAAAATTTAACAATTCTTAAGAACCTCTAATTTATTTTATATATGGAAGAATAGAAATAAAATTATATTTAATATCGAAATTAATTATAATTTTTCTCTTTATAAGATTAAATAAAAAAAATTGTATTTGAACTTCAATATCTAGGATCCTTCAATCATTGAGGGAGTAAAATTTGTCCTAAAGGGAATGTCCAAACCTTCATCTCATGTACCTTGCTGGAAAATTTTATTTCATAAGAGTTGTTTTTGATCTACCACCACTTATATGAAGAGGTTGGGTCAAAGTCTTGATAAAATGCCAACAAAGCATTTCTTTTTCTAAAATATTCTCTTTGATTAATATGAAATTTTAAAATGGTTTCCATAAAAGTATTAGGTTAGTTAAACGATTTGAGAGATTTTAAAAAAAAAAAATCATGGTTTGGAATCTTTGGTGGGTCTCATTGAGGCTCCAGGATAATGTAACATGCTGGTGTGTTATGTTAACGGATTAATATTTTTCTATCATTGACTCTTACAAAGTATGATAGTGGACCCCCTTGTGTGCATAAACGCATCCCCAAAAATTTCAATTATTGAAGGAGGAGGATTATGGTGCAATGATCCCATCATCCATGTATGATGATTTCAAGGAGATGCATACGTTAAAAAACTATCATGGATGGGTATTGTTACTGGTGTGTGATAATGAGGATGATATGGTGTGAGGTTCAGAATTTTATTTTAGTAAATTTTTTATAGTTGGAATATTGTAATTTTGATATTAAAATAATATCGATTAAAAGTAATTAATTACGTCGAAGGCGTTTCTTTTATGAGCTTCACTGAGCTCATTTTGTCCATCAATGGTGTAGATTCTTGGATAGGGCATGCAAGACAATCACTCAAATCATGACCTTTCCTCTTCCCTTCTTGTTTTTCACATTCGTCAATGTCAGTAACTTTACCTTTTAGCCGAAAACTTTTCCTTTCACAGAATCATAAGTCACCTCAGTTTTTCCTTTGATATTTTTATATCGAAAACTTTGAGAAAGTAGATAATAGTTTGGGCAGGATATAATAGTCATATATCTATAAATAATGTTTGCATTTAAGGTTCAGATATAGTGGTCAAACTAGTAGCTTCTCACCATGTTGTTGCACCAGAAAGACAAAGCCAACAAGATAGGTTAATTCGTGCTAGAGAAAGTTGATGTAGTTGATTCTAGTGACCAAGAAGTAGGACCAAGGGTAAATGTAGAGTTAGTTTGAAAGCCAGTCCCCATGAAAGCATAACCAAAGTGAGCAAGACTAGTAATAGATTCAAGACCAATGCCCTTATATTTTCTATACCTAGTAGGAGTAGAAAAGATGGAGGTTGAAGAACATATTCATATCATGGATATAGCAATTACTTTTGAATATTCTTCATGCTAACCATTTACCTTGATATCCATAACAATTCAAACCAGAATAGGAAATTATTGAGAAATATAGGTTTATGTCATGTTCTTATATTTTGTATTCATATTTACCAGGTAAAATTTTATGTCTAGTTATTGTGGGGTTCTTGTGAAACAATTCAAGCCTTCTCTTGACCCCAACCTGTCTTGTTAACTCATAAGTTGTCTTTTTTCTCCTTTGTTACATCACCTCAGTTGTCGCAAAAGGAATCAAATATAGATTCAACTACAAAGATTTTATTGGGGAATAGAGGAGAGGAATCTATTGATCCTGTTAGTCCAAAGCAAGCAAACTCAATAGGAAAAATGGAATCTTTAAAGAGAGCACCACTAGATCCCAAGAATGTTGTGAAGACAAATGAATCAAAGTTAGAATCATAATCAAATTTAGATGAAGAGAAGGGAATTTCTACAAAGGATCAAAATATTTTGAAATAGTAATGCAATGATTACAAGATATGTACAAATACTAGACATTGAAAACATAGATGCAATTGGCAAGATAATCATATAGAGTGTGGAAGAAAATACCAAGCATTGATTCCACTCACCTCCTTGGTTCTCCACATTAGAAATATATGCAAAAGTTGGAAGCATTAACAAGGCACATGAACTGTTTGATAGAATACACTCATTGCAAGAAATATGCCTCCATAATCTCCTCCCCTCTTTCCTGTATCTTCATGTTCAATATGCATGGAAAAATTTGAACATAGTTAAACCACATGAATGGTTTTTTTGTTAGCATAAAACTATGGGAGTATAGACAAGACCCATGACCATACTTTCACTTCTAATTTGGAGTTCAATAATAGGATGGCTTTACCAAGGTCCCACTGTTAAGACTGATACAATGCCTGATAAGCTAAAGTTAATGGTAGCTATTTTGAAAGTTTCTTTAATCCTCATAGGATGGAAAATAATAGCATGGAGATGGGCTATAGTTGCAGGGTATCATACAAGATGGCATAATGGTTTCAGAGAAAGATTATTGGACAAGACACATTCAAGAGTTGGGTAAGTGCAAGATCATGGGGGTCCAAAAAGTGGTGATATGACAAAAAAATGGCAAACGACTTTTTCTTTATCCAAATTTGATGAAAGCTTTCCACCAATATAAGATATGCCTTATTTTGAGTTTAATAGATAATTATTATTAATTTTCTACATGTATCATGACTAAAGTCTTGATTGATAGCCTAATTGAAAAATATCTATAATTCTCAAACAATACATCACATTTTTTTAATCCAAAACGTGCAACACATTAGATATGCTTCCCATACTTTAGAATAAAAAATAGAAAATTTGAATTTCATAAATTTTTTACTAAGTTAGTTTTAATATTTTAAAAAGGTTCTAATAAAAAATTCATAACTAATTATTTACTTGCAAAAAAAATACAAAACAAATGTGGCACGTCTAAGCATGTATTCTTTATTTATATTGAAAGTTTCAAAAATAAATATTATTTTTTCTCGTACTTAGGTTGGTCAGACATACACCTACTTTTCATTTTTTTAAAAAATTTAGTACTATTGCATTGAAATTTCAAATTTTCACCTGATAGATTTACTTTTTTCCAAAAAAGGACTAGCATCTTATAAAATACATTCAATTTTATACAAATTCTATTCTTACATATTTTTCAAATTATGTTAGTAACTTATTCAAATTTTTATGTCAAGTTGCCTAACTCTATTTTTCTGAACTTTCATTGCCACTTAAGGGCCTAGTTTGGACCCCCATGATCCTGCACTGACCTAGTTGATTGAATATAAAAAATTAAATTTTTTAGATGCAAAAAGGCTCAATAAAATAGTGGCAAAGCTCATTACTAAGCCACCCATAAAAATTGAGATGTGTTGGATTCTCTTGTATCTATTGGAGGGGCTACAATGTATAACACTTTTATTCAACAAAATATGTTGAGTAGTCTCCTTGATAATTGTTCATAATAAATGTAGTTCCAAATTGAGGGCTTTGATACTATCCCAGCATGATGAGAATGAATTTCAAAAATTATCTAGATATATCGGGGAGACTCCAAAAAGTGTCTAGATATGTTGGGGAGACTCCAAAAATTTCTCAAATTATGAACCAAATTTGAAAGATCTGGATATGCAAGGGAGACTCCAAAAAGCCTCTAGATAGCAAATAAAAATTCCATTACAAAAATGAAATAATTAATCACTTATCCATTGAGACCTTCATTGCACAAATGTACCCATAAAAAAACCATTTTCTTCCAAATTGACCTTCCACACCTCTGTGATGTACCCATTGCACAACAAGGTGTGATTGCTAGTAATTATATATAGTTTGTATATAAAATATTGTTGAAATTGATATATTTGAAAAGTAAAAGTTAGAGGGTTGCTTTTTTTGGATGTTGACATGTTGTGTTGGTTATTTATGTGGAAACTCTCATCTCCATTCAACTTGTTAAGAGAATTTGTATATGATTTGATAACATAGATTTTATAGAAAGGTATAATGTGAAAATGAGTGAATAGGGAGTTTTATAATGAATGGGTTATAAGATATAATATTTGTTGAAGGTTTTGTAAATAACAATGTTTTGTGGATTTGATTATGGGAGAAACTTACTGATGAAATGTGCTTACCTCTTCACATATTTCAATGTTTTATTTTTACATGAGAATCACTTAGATATAAGATGTTTAAAGTAGATCATTTATAGTCATGAGAGATAAGTTTTTGTGAGGATTATCTCAAGACTATGTAATGGAATATGGATTGATGACAATTATCTCAAAACTATATAGTCAAATCCAAAAAAATTATAATGTACACTAAAACATTATAGATATGTACCATCCACCTACCCACAAATAGACACAGGCATATTTTTCATAAAATTATCAATATTAATATGTATTGTATCTCATTATAATATCATATCAAAATAATTATAAAATAAAGATAACAAAATATTATGTTTGTCTTAACAACACCATTTCCATGTTAGATTGAAAATAAAAATTACCTTGCCCCACTCTCAAAGAATGTAGCATTGTAAAAAAGATTGAAAAGATTAGAATAGATGCTTAGAAGTTTGGATAAATAAGACTTAAAGTGTTGGAAAAACAAGGATAAACAACTGAGAGGAGGGGGTGAATTAGTTGTTACAGAATTTAAAACTTATTCAACCTTTTAAACTCAGATTTGATAATTAATAGTGAAAGCATGACTCAACAACACATCAAAAACACACACAACACAAATATTTTTGTGTGGAAACCTTGTTAGGGTAAAAAACGCGATGGAGGTTAATCCATAATTTATACCTCGTTAAAAGTATAAGAGAAAATGAATAAGGAATGCACATGCATTCAGGCACACTACTTAGAGCTCACTGCTCAAAAGGGGAGGCTCACTGCCTTACATAAAACTTTCAGATTAAATCCATCTGAAGAGATTGAACTGAGAAATTAGCTTCTTCAAAAGCCTGATGACAATTCTGGTTAGGCACATAAATACTTCTTCACACTTCACTCAAAATTATTCACACTCTTCTCTACAATCAAATGATTTGATCTTTATTCTCACTTAGAACTTTCATACTTCACATATCACACACTCTTACATCTCAAATGAATAAAACAATTGCTCTTATATATCCACTTAATGAAATTACATCAACAACTTTGTCAGCCAAAAAATAAAATAGCGAGTACAAATTGTCAGCCCAATTCATGAACAAATCTCAATGTGCACCAACCAAAGTCGGTCACAAGATAATGAAGACCTAAATCAACATCCTCGAACATTTCAAACATTCAAAAATTAATTCACAAAGATTTGCAACACGTTACAACCACCATGTCTTCCAAAAACATGAAAAATCGAACATGCAAAGGAAAAATCTTCAATCACAAGCACACTGATCAACACCAACATGCAACAATGATAGAGAATGATCTAGAAACATCTACGAACATCTCAGGAGCATACGCAACAACTCAAATTACCAGAAAAACATTCTCTTCTACAAACATCAATTATAGTAACAGAATAACTATAGGAACACAGAATTTCACAACTTGCTCAATTCTTGATGTGCACCTCTGAAACTTCTGGAGGATAAATTAGATAGGCTCATAAACAAACCCTTTAATGCATGACTTCTGAATACCAACATATTGAAATTTCCACCACTCTGAACCTCACAGCTTCATAGACAACCTACAACATATTTATTATAATTTTCTCAATATCCTCGACATATACAACCTTCAAGACATCAATGATAATAGTGTTTAGATCAATGAAAATCAGATATCAGCAACACAACCCCAACATTCAATGTAAAGGACATGTAGCAATGCAAGAAAAATGATACTTAGGAGAAGGTAGGTGAACTCATACCTGGCATCCTTCTCATAGTGCAAAAGAAAAAAAACACACTCTTAGAAGATCTAATACTAAAAAAGAAGACCATGAAGACTATAAGAGATGTTTAGGAGTTTTGGTAAATAAAATTTAAAGGAAAAGTTGTGAAGTAAGAAAAAATGTACTTAGGAGGAGAAAATTCAATAAATATTCACATATTTAGTATCTCATTAAGTTAAAAACTTGATTTCCATAATAGAATTTAAATACAAACGCATCATAGTTTAGAAGATCTAGTATTAGAAAATAAGATCCAAGAAACTAGAAGCGATGCTTAAGAATTCTAATAAATATAGTTTAAAAATGTTGAGAAGATAAGAAGAAAAAAAAATCAACTCAAAAATAAAATGATAAACTTAATAGTTAAATAATAACTAGAATGTACATCTCTTATTTTTACACTTATTTGATTTTCACCAAATAATATTTCTCCATCCTACTTTTCAAAAATAGAAAAACTTAGCCTACATTATCCTATGAATTTTCTTTCTTTTGTAACTCTTATTTCCTCTTCTAAACAACTTTATATCATTTGAACCTCTCAAATAACACAATAACATAAAACATGATGCTTTCATTTCTATCATAAACTAGATAAAAAATTATTTTATTAATAAATATTTTGTATATAGGGTTGTGTTTCAAAACAAAGAAACATCCTCTTCTATAAGGTTAATTTAATGTTTTACCTCGATTGTGAAGTAATTTCTTTTGGCATTTCATGGTATATACCTTTATTACGACTCTAAGAAAATTCATTGCCCAAAGATTCACCACCTACAATTCACCGCCACCAATTCACCATTGTGATATATTCATCATGTATACAATTCACCTCCAGCAATCCATTGCCTTCGTATATTCATCATGTATACATTTTTCAATATTTAAGTGGCCAAGAGCACCCAAAACAAAAGTACAAAAATTTTGTTGAACACATAAAAATGGTATATGTAGTGAATATACTATGACGATGAATTACAAGTGGTGAATTGTATATATGTGTGATGAATATGTCACAAAAATGAATTGTTGATGATGAATTGCTAATGGTGAATTTCTCACGATAAAATGTTTATATGATAAATTTACCTGAAACCCTTTATTACACTACTATACATATTTTTGTTGATAATAATTTATGGATTTTAACAATAAGCCCAAACTTTTACCATTAATTTGATATAGTCTTTAGCTTAAATTCTATCAAACTTCCATGGTTGCTAGAATGTAAGATAAAAAAGAGTGTCCTTTTAGTTTTGTTACATCCTCCAATGCAATTCCAAATATTTCAACAATTATGAGATATAGGTTACACAATAAGCCAAATTACCTGGACAAAACTATGACTTTGGAATACTCTTCTGAAGATAGAGTGGTTGGCCCTGAGCTGGATGTCTAAGAACTTCCATACAAAGTAGTGGAACTTAGCACTGCATTGTAAGGGATTGAAAGACACATACATAGCTACAGGCATGTGAAGTGGAATACAAGGCAATGGCACTTCCAATCTCAAGACCTTGATTACCTCCCTCACTGAAGGCCTGGGCTTAGAGTCTATATTAGAACACAACCACTCCACAACCATTAATCTCTCCATTTCTTTATCATTGAACTCACCCTAGAGGCTCTTGGCCGCAGCATCCAAAACCCTGCCCTATGCGTACAGATGCCATACCCAGTCAATTAGCCTCATTTCATAATTCTCTCACAGCTTCATATCCAAAGCCCACCTTTTGCAAGCTATTTCAAGAGTAACCACCCCAAAGCTTAATATGTTAGACTTGGGGCTTGAATTTCCTATCAAAAAACCCTCAGGTGCCAAGTATTCCAAAGTCACTGCCACCACCGAGGTATGGAAAGTAGCCTCATTATCGCACTCCACAAGTAACGCCAGCTCAAAATCCCCCAATTTTTCTTTGCAATTGGAATTCAACATCACATTTCTTGACTTGATTTTGATCCATTGTACATCAATGACTTGTATTTATGTACAAGCTAGTTGTATTGATGTTGGAACACAAATTTAGCTATAGGAGGTGATACATGATCTCTCTACTCCAATTGTGGATCTATCTTCACATATAGATTGGTAGGAAAAGTCCTCTTATTTGGAGGCGGAAAGATTTGGGGTGCATGCAATGGAACCTATGTTATAGCTATTTTTCCTCTTTCTACAATAGAGTAGGAAAAATAATAATATAATTTGAAACTTTTTATTATGAAAGAGAAAGATATTAAGTGGTGAAAAATATCATTAGCTACAAGTAGGTTTTGTTAGATGTTTTATCGTCATGTCTAAATCTTTGAAGAATTTTGTGTTCTAAAATCCTTAGGGATATGTGCTTATATTGAGTATTCTAAATTTGAATTATATTTTCCTTTGTAAGCCTTAGACCCTACGTTACTTAATTGAGTCTTTGGTTAATTAAGTCTTGTAATTGTGTGAGTTTATGAGGCCCCTAGCTAGTAACTCTTATGAACCTTCACTTCCTACCTAAGAATTTCAATTATGAAACCCAATCACTTGCCTTTAGTAGCATTTGTCACTATTTGACCCAAATTCCTTGATTGAGATAATTTTTCTTTGATCAACTTGGGTACCAACTTTAGTAGGGTGCACTAAGTGTTTTCCCTTTATACTTAGTTTCCCCATAACCTCGCAATGATAGATTTTTATTTTCTTAGGCACAAATTTGTGGGACCCACCTTGTTAGAAGAGCTAAAATGATGACTTAGAATTTGGCATGTGACATACGGTCAACCTAAGGGTTTAGTTGTCCACCTAACATGAAAGTTGGCCATACATTCTTCTTATGTGGTATTTTCTTACTATCATATGTGAGTATTTTCACTACACTCTAAATTAGGTGGTCCACCCTTGTTCAATCGTGTCGACTTGCAAAGAAATAAAAATGATACATGTGAATGTCTAACATAAGGATAGATGTTCTATAAGATATAGGAAAAATATAACACTATGGAAAAAAAGGCTTGTGGGATTAAATAATGCATATAAGAAAGATGGCTGGTATTTAAGTTTCCTCGGTAGGCTAATGAAAGGATCATGCTCAATCCATCACTCACACAATAATCCAAGGCTCGCTAAATAATGAACCACCATGGATGTGTAACACCATGGACTGAAGGGTTCCACATAGAATCTACAACTAAGGGGATATTTTAAAAAAATTAACCCACCCACATATTTAGTGAATATCTACGAGGCTAATAATATTAAATGTTCAAATATAATGATAGTGATGGATATGAAACTCTATATTCAAAAAAATGTAATTTTTAGTTCTTATGCATGATAATAGTTGAACCAATGCCTAAATTGTTACTATTACAATTTCCAAAAGTTGAAGGAAAGTATGTTCAAATTCCTTGTGACATAATTGGAATTGAGAATTATATTCAAGTTGCCATCAACAATTCATTTTGGAGTGCATTTTCGCTAGTATGTGGAAATTTGTATCTCCTCTACTTGATAAAAAAAAAAATCTATTGTAGAATTCCTAGTTCTTGAAAAAATAACATATTTCTCAATTTCTCAAAACTATGTGACCTTTAATTTTCAATTATTTCCTTTGATTTGAATCCTTAATTTACATTTTTATTGAAAATCCCAAGCCATGTCACATAAGAGGAAACAAGCCCTAGAATTATTAAAAAAAAATCCATGGGAATTCAAGTCTTCTAAATAAGCCACTAGTTGGGCTTCCCTTAAAAACTTGTTGGATGAAAATTGGGTATAAATTTCCATGATAAGGCTAATGAGTGGATTACTATGTGTAGTGTATATATATTTAATTTGGGAAAGTTCATTGTGTCTAAATTCTTCACTGATCTTCATATTGTCGAAGACTATTAAGAGATATAATCGCTAGGACTTTTTTGTAACCAATTTCAAAGATGAGATCTATTTTTTTATTGTTGAAGGAATTTTGTTTAGTAATTTTTTTGGCCCCAAGTCTAATGCCCACACCTTGTTCATTTGAACCCCCTAGTTAGAAAATATGAGAAACACAAGTTCAATTATAGACATAAATAGTTACCAAATTTTACACATAGATGACATGGACACAAACCTAAATGAATTTTAGAATTATAGAATTGGAACCACCTAACGTCATGTATTTTTCTCCATATTTTAAAGACACCTATAATGTTATGTGCTTAGTTATGGGAATTGATGCTAGCCCCACCCTATCCAAAGGTCGCGTAGATTTTTCCTCTCATATTCAAAGTGTGTACTTCAAAATGAAAGGTGGAAAATTGTTTTGGCTTTACCTCTAGGGTTTAGGACCTACAAGAACAATCTTCACTAACTTTCACTCAAGAACAAACCCTTGAGATCTCAATGCAAAGGGGAAAGAGACCTTGCAAGAGGGTTGTCCTAGGGGATGAATATAAGCTAATAAGGGGTTCACCAAAGAGTTTAGACTTGGAAAGATAAATGAAATGCAAGATGAAACACTAAACCCTAATTCAATGCAATGAACTATAAAATGACCTAGAAAAGTAAATGAAACTAGACAGAAAGTAGTAAGATGAATGGTGTGCACTTGGAAATATGGAAATTATTGGAAGGAGCTTTGGAACACTGGAAAATTTGACTTAAATTCTGACTGGGACTCATTCACCAAGCTAGGCGAATCAGTCTAGAATCTAGGTTTCTATGCAGGAATAAGAATCTACCAAATGGGTATCTGAATCTGCAAAAATCTGAATTTTGACTGAAACTAGGACTCATTTTCCAGAAGTGGTGAATCAGTCTAGTTAGAGATTTCTAAAGCTTCAAAGCCTAAATCTAATCTCCTTGGTTTGCTTAATCTTCCTTTGCAAGTTTCCAAATTTGAATCTTTGTAAATTGACCTATAGGTGTTCTCCAATGTTCTCCAAGGCTTGATGACAACTTTGACAACTTTGAATGACTTGACAACTTTTCTCTAATATTACTCCTTAGGAAATATGTAATCTAGACCTACAATTCACACTCAAAGGAAGGAAAAATGTTGTTGGGTTAGTGGATAGGGGTTTTCCTTGGTCAAACCCCATTTTGGTAATCAAACCTTGAAATAGAATGAAATATGAATGGATAATGATAAATGAGAAAGATATGATGGTGTAACTCACCAAACTCTATCAATAGGATGCTGCAAACATGTGTGAGATAGCTCCAATGGATGTCGATCTTGACTCTTTCTTGGATAGAATATATCTTGAATTGAACACTTGCTTGAATCATAAACCCTACATCACAATTGTTAGCTCAAAAACAAAAATGATGCATGAAGTGTTTGACATGATGATTGATGCTTGAATAATGCTCTAGAATTCTTGATAATATACCCTTGAATGCTCTTCTGAACTCAATTATGCTAGTATGAATTCTCTCACTAAAGTCTTAGGTGAAAATGAGTGAAAGAAACTTGTATTTATACTTAATTATGCAAGAATTCCCAAAATTACAACACTACAAGACGAAATGAAATCTAGGAGAATAAAATCCTACCAAGAATTTTTCATTTTGGGCCACATGAGACTCATTCACCTAAGGTGGAGAATGAGTCCCATCAGGCATAATGTATGGGACTAAAATTAAAAATACTTAGAAATATGTGAAACCAGGTTCGGGACCCAAACATCTAGGTGAGACTCATTCGCCCAAGGTGGTGAATGATTCCCAAATCACTAAATTTGGGCCATTCAAGCTTGAAACACCTGAATTATGATTGGGTAATGATTTGTATTAGGATTATCCTCAAAAATATGCATTAAATGAGGCTTATGGATGTAAAATAAGGCCAATTAAAGCATAAGAAATCCCCATTATTAATGATAACCTAGAAAAGTGTGAAAGTGTGTTACAACACTTTACAACACTTTAGATAAGGTAGGATTAAGGTTAAAAAGAGATTTATTAGGTGTAGTTATAAAACCTTAGAAAAGTGTGAAAATGAGTTACAACACTTCACAACACTTTAGCAAGGTACCATTTAAATTTATTAGTTCACAAGGTCCCAAGACCTAATGTGAATGTTTCAACCACATTAAAACACTAAATCAAGGCAACATTAAGCTCAATTCAGCAAGGAGGTCCCAAACAAGTGTGAAAATTTTCTCGACAACATTTTTTGACACTACATTTAGCCTCCACTATAGTGAGAGGATGAACTTGCTTCAAACTCACACTAAAGTAGACAAACATGCATCAAGAGGGGTCCAAGTGTACTAATGCTAATGAGATGGGATGAAAATGATCAAGAGGGGTGATCAAGCCCCCAGAATGAAGATCCCATGGAAAATCAACATAGGCACAAAAGAACACACATGAGAATGATATAAAGAGCATCAACAAAGCATAAGCATACACTATCAAAGATGAAAAAGATAAAAGGTAAAAGATAAAAGAGTCAGATCAAGCTTCAACCATTTTTCCATCACGATGTGGATCAAATCTAGGTTGTTTGTTTGAAAAATGCATACTCATTCTGAGGCAATGGAACTTTAGACTATCTGCTAGGTGAGATGTCCAAGAAGATGAGAAAAATACACTCATGGCTAGTATGCACTCACACACACAGGAAAGTGGCTATGGGGAAATTCATGCATCGGTCAAGCTTCCCTCTCAACCAAACCAAAGTTATACCTCATGATAACTTTGATAAGGCGCCACACAAAAATTATTTTTGAGCTTCACGAGACAATCAAAACTTCATATTCTTGGAGCTCATGAACAAACAAGATGGCTCCACAGGCATGCAAGTTGTGTTATGCAAGGTGGCCATATAAATGCAAATGAAAAATTAAAAGAACATGCAAAGGAGTCTTGCTTAGTTCATATGAGGTCTTTAACTTAGGGAACACTGTGCCTAATGTCTCCAAGAGAGGACCAATCAAAGAATAGAAGATTCACAACTTAGGGGATGCAGTGTGTTACATCAAGCCACTAAAAGGAATGTAATATGCTAAGAGAGATCATTCCCTTGAAGGACATCACACTCAATATCATCCACAAAGCATAAAATGCATCGTATAAAGTAAGAAGACTACACCATGAACCATGAAAATGAAAAATGGCAAAGAATACTGCCAATGTATGCCCCCACTTTAAAGAAACTGTTAAACATCATACTGTGAGAAATTACATTAAAGTAGAAAATGATAAATGCAAACAGTAAATAATACATGAGAGCCAAATTGTAAAGCCCTATGCCAAGTCATATGTTTCCAAGTAACGCTATGTCATGCAAAAGAAAAGGAAAAGAGAGCTCGGTTTCCCCAAAAAAAGAAAACACCAAACACATAAGGGGTATATGGATTTGGGGTCAATATGTTCTTGCTACCATGTTTTTAGAGAGATTGAAACTGTCATCATTCCCCAAATACACATAGAACTGGAAGAATGACACAAAGACAGTGAAAACAAAGAAAAACCTTTCGGGTCAACATGGAAGAGATATGAATGTCTCGATGCCTTGCATCATCCCCAAAAGGAAAACACAAGACAAATGAAAAATAAAAATCCAAGGAAAATCCTTTTGGGTCAACATAGAAGAGACATGAATGTCTTGATGCCTTGCATCATCCCCAAAACAAAAACACAAGACAAATGAAAAAGGCAAAAATATTTATGACATATAGAATAATGAAGGTACAAATAGCGGAATGTCACAAAGAGAGAAATGCATCAAACATAATAGCATGGGGGAAAATACACAAATGAAATCACACAAAATAAAATGAAAATGAAATAATGTAAAGATACTAGTAAGGCACATGCATGTCAACCTAAAGAAAGTCGTTTCCATCCTAATCTCAATGTAAATAGAAGGCAAACAACTAGCTAAAGGGACAATGACATATGTATTACTAGGACAAGGCTATCTACCTCTTGCCTCCCTTGAGTGCAAGACAAGAATGAGCCAAGGTAGGTGATGGGAAAGATCATGTAATGGTCAGAATGCAAGAATCCTACAACTATTACATGATAAGGGGCGAAAGAGATATGTTTTGCAATCACTGGATAACAATTATCGTTATCAAAGTTATATCTACTCAAGATTATTTTGAATGCACGATAGTCATCTGTACTATGTCTAAGAGTTCTATGGTTTTGGAAATGTGGAACATTTTCACCTTTAGGATATATTCTTATCTTTTCTTTCATGGGTGGAAATAGTATAAGTCCTTGATTTAGAAGTATTTGTAATTTTCTTTCACTTTCTGGTGGTGGACAAGGGAATCTTAATTTCTTTAATTTGTGTGGTCCTTTGCACTTTCTAGATTCACCAAATTCTCTATTTGAAGGTTGAGGAGGAAAACCAAATATGATCTCTTCATCCTTGAGAAGTATCAGTTCTTCTTTAGGAAGTAGGATACTCATATCAAGAGGAGGATCTTGATATCCTAACCCTTTTATCTGTTCAACTGGAATTTTCTCTAAGAGCTGATGAATTTCATTCTCACTTGTTGTATCACATCCTTGTTTATTTAAGATTGTGAATCCTTTTCCATATGTCTCTTCTAGGTTGATAGGAGTGTCTGTCACTTTGTTAACATAGAATGGTTGAGTGTTTGCTTTCTTAGAGGAACTAGGTTCACCTTTTGTAGGGAACGGTTCAATTCTTGTCTCAATTTCAGGATGTAAATAACCAAACATTAGAGGTGGTATTGTAGGGGGTATTTGTTGTTTCATGGATGGATAAAAGGATGCATTAGCTTCAAGGTTGTTAAGGCAATCGTTTAGGAACTTATTCATGCTATCGTCATCTTCTCCAATGATGTCAACATCACATGGAGGAAATCCATTACGAGTTGAAGGAGCATGAGTGAATCCAATTTCATTAGGGTCATTTCCAAAAGCACAACTTGACACATCCACTAAGGATTTCAAGGACATCCAAAGCTTACCAAAGCACATATCCATGATGCAAATTTCAGATTCTAAAATATGCAACAATGTGAAATGAAATGTTCTAGATGTAATTCTGATTTAAAGCATTGCACAAGGTGAACTAATTAGACTAGGTGAAATGAATTAGATGGAACAGAAAGTCTGTAAACTTGAAAAAAAAGGAAATAAAAATAAATAAAATCTCTAAAATAGTGCTTTAAATGCCATAAAATGCAATACAAAATCTACACTGGGACTAATTCTACTCAAGGTGGCGACTGAGTCCCAATGAGAATTTTTTCATAATTTTCAATTGGACTTTATGTTTTTTATGTTTTATGATCTATATCTTAGATGTAAATGTAGATTTTGTTTGATTTTCAATGAAATGAGATGCAAAAATGCAAGCTATATGAGCTTTCACTAATGTGAAGTTTGAAAACCTGGAATGCAAATAAACCAATGCAAATCCTAATGCAATGTTAATGCAATCCAAACCTAGGATGATAATGCACTCCAAATTAGAATTATGATGTTCTCAATTCATTTTCACCAAAATGAAAGGCGAAAAATTATTTTGGCTTTACTTCTAGGGTTTAGGACCTAGAAGAACAATCTTCACTAACTTTCACTCAAGAAAAAACCCTTGAGATCTCAATGCAAAGGGGAAAGAGATCTTGCAAGAGGGTTGTCCTAGGGACTGAATATAAGCTGATAAAGGGTTCACCACCAAGTTTAGACTTGGAAAGATAAATGAAATGCAAGATGAAACACTAAACCCTAATTCAATGCAATGAACTACAAAATGACCTAAAAAAGTAAATGAAACTGGATAGAAAGCAGTAAGATGAATGGTGTGCACTTAGAAATATGGAAATTATTGGAAGCAGCTTTGGAAAACTGGAAAATTTGACTTAAATGTTGACTGGGAATCATTCGCCAAGCTAGGAGAATCAATCCAGAATCTAGGTTTCTGTGCAGGAATAGGAATCTACCAAATGGGTATCTGAATCGACAAAAAATCTAATTTTTGTCTGAAACTAGGACTCATTTTCCAGAAGTGGTGAATCAGTCTAGTTAGGGATTTCTAAAGCTTCAAAGCCTAAATCTACTCTCCTTGGTTTTCTTAATCTTCCTTTGCAAGTTTCTAGATCTGAATCTCTGTAAATTGACCTGTAGGTGTTCTCCAATGTTCTCCAAGGCTTGATGACAACTTTTACAACTTTGAATGACTTGAAAACTTTTCTCCAATATTTCTCCTTAGGAAATATATAACCTAGACTTGCAAATCACCCTCAAAGGAGAGGGGAAAATGTTGTTGTGTTAGTGGATATGGTTTTCCTTGGTCAAATCCCGTTTTGGTAATCAAACCTTGAAATAGAATGAAATATGAATGGAGAATGATGAATGAGCAAGATATGATGTTGCAAATCACCAAAATCTATCAATGGGATGCTAAAAATATGTGTGAGATGGATCCAATGGATGTACATCTTGACTCTTTCTTGGATAGAATAAACCCTACATCACAATTGTTAGCTCAAAAACAAACATGATGCATGAAGTCTTTGACATGATGATTGATGCTTGAAGAATGCTCTAGAATGCTTGATAATCTATCCTTGAATTCTATTGAATGCACTTGTGAATGCTTGAATTCTCTTGTGAACTCAATTATGCTAGTATGAATTCTCTCACAAAATTCGAGTGAAAATGAGTGAAAGAAACTTGTATTTATACTTAATTATGCAATAATTCCCAAAATTACAACACTACAAGCTGACATCAAATCTAGGAGAATAAAATCCCACCAATAATTTTGATTTTTGGCCATAGGGTACACATTCACCCCAGGTGGTGAATGAGTCCCATCAAGCATAATGTATGGGGCCAAAATTAAAAATGCTTAGAAATGTGTGAAACCAGGTTCGAAACCCAAAACTATAAGTGGGAATCATTCATCCAAGGTGGTGAATGAGTCCTAGATCACTAAATCTAGGCCATTCAATCTTGAAACACTTGAATTATTATTGGGTAATTATTTGTGTCAGGATTATCCTCAAAATATGCTTTTGGATGTAAAATAAGGCCAATTAAAGAATAAGAAAGCCCAATTATTAATGGAAACCCTAGAAAAGTGTGAAAGTGTGTTACAACACTTTACAACACTTTAGATAATGTAGGATTAAGGTTGAAAAGAGATTTATTAGGTGTAGTTAATTATAAAACCATAGAAAAGTGTGAGTGAGTTACAACACTTCACAACACTTTAGCAAGGTACCATTTAAATCCATTAGTTCACAAGGGCCCAATACCTAATGTGAATGTGTCAAACACATTACAACACTAAATCAAGGAAACATTAAGCTCAATTCAGCAAGGAGGGCCCAAACAAGTGTGAAAATGTCGTCGATGACATTTTTCGACACTACACAAAATAAAATCTTTAACTATGTGATCTATTTGACAAGGACATTTAGGGAGGGATTGTCTAATGGTAAGAAGAAAGATGATGTCAAATATTGTAAATGCTACTCACTACTATGTTGCATATATCTGTATATCTTTGTTGGTGCTCAGAGGTCATGGTTTTCAATAGAACCTTATGAGGAAATATATAAGGAGGGAGCCTTTCAACTTATGAAATTATGAACCCCTCACTTAGATAAGTATGGAAAAAGGGACAATATATGTATCTAGGAGGATATCTTCATAGCTATTATATTGAGTCAACTAGGTTTTGAAAGGCCTAGGCTTCCCCTTGATTTTTAGAAGTTCTTCATATCCATGCACAACTAAGCCTATGTTAAGGGATTGTATAATTGAGGAGATTGGTTATTTTGGGATGGATTCACCATAATATTTATATAAATATAATTACGTGCCACATAAAAAAAAAAAATAGATTCTCATCTAGAATTTCTTACCTAGAAGGTCTTTAGAAAATGAATGAAGAAAATTATTTGACACTTCAAGTTGCATAAAAGGAAAAATATCCTTCCTCCCCATGCTAGGATTCGTGGCCATTGTGTTGTTAGAATAAGTGTACTAATTAGGAAGATAAACTAACACACCAATGAAACATTAGATCAAAGGAAACTAATTAAAGAGATAAAACAAACTCTAAATAACAGCAGCTCCTTCAAATGCGTCCCATTGTCCTCTATCTCCAAGGATTTGATTAAAGTTATTGGCTCTCAGTTGTGTAAGTAGCAGCTTGTTGAAATGACAACTTGGGAGAATGAGATGTTATGCAGCATGCATGTTTATTGCTATATGATTCAAACTATGAAATTGAAAACTAATATGCTATGAACTTGAAATTCTTTAAGATGATGATTTGAATGCAACTATAGTAACTGTGTATGAAATCTAGGATATAATCTACTTACTAGAGGGTTGTATTTATAGATTTTTGGAGGCAAGAATCTAGCTGGCGAAGATCAACGGTTGAAATTCAAACCTGTTAAGATGAACGGTGAGAGATTGAGAAGTTGAGAGAAAGGTGGAAGGTTGAGAGGAAAGTGGAAGAATGTTTTCAACCCACAAAACCATCCTCATTCAAAAATGGAAACAAATTGCCATTTGTCACCCCATTTATGAAAATTGGTTGAAAGTTGAGGATAATTGCTAATTAAATAAATAAATTTATTTAATTACATGTGACAATGAATTTAGAAGCTTCCATAATTAAATAATTAATATTTAATTATGTGTGGGGTAAAATAGGTGTGTAATTAAATATTTACAATATTTAATTATGTAAGGTGAAAAAGATGTATAGTTAAATATTTACAATATTTAATTTAAAATATGGAGTGAAGGATGAGTTAGAAGAATATTTCATTATTTGAAAATTCAAATCTTAGAATCATGATAATTAATATAAATAGATAATGGAATTTATTTAACTTAATTAAGAAGAAGATAGCAATAATTAAATAAACCTATTTATTTAATTAAACTAGAAGAACTATAAAAATGAAGAATATAAATAAATAATTAAATTTATTTATATGTAGATGACTTTTCAGAATATTAATTAAATAATTCATTTTTAATTAATTAACAGGTTTGATTAACTATGACCATTTTTAGATATGTACATTTTTTCCCTCTTTGAAGTGATGTGTTTTATGCATTGCTTCAAAAAAATTTGCCCCTAGCTTTGAAAATTTACCGATGATGTTGTACGCCCCCTCAGGAGATAAATCATGTGATTTGATGGAGAGTGATGATGTTTGAAAGAATCACGATGATTTGGAGAATAAATTCGCCGATTTATCTCGCGAAAAAGCACTCTGCCTAGTAAAAATGAAAATCACTTCCCTTTTTTACCCCATTAAAAAGGTGGAAAAGGTG
This sequence comes from Sequoiadendron giganteum, assembly GCA_007115665.2. Lineage (NCBI taxonomy): Eukaryota > Viridiplantae > Streptophyta > Pinopsida > Cupressales > Cupressaceae > Sequoiadendron > Sequoiadendron giganteum. The sequence continues at coordinate 48,370,633 of VCHN02000014.1, read as the reverse complement.
AAAAGTCATTGTCATTTGAATAGTAACCTATGGTAAATTTCAGAGCTCTGAGAGATAAAAATAAGATGCCGATCCACTACGAGCGCCACCAATTTGAGTGAGCCCGCCGTTATCAGAGACCAGTAGCATATGGACCTTTGGTAAGTTGATTGGATCCTCCTTTGTGAAATTTTTGATTGATTTTGAAGAATTTTTCAATTTTTTGATTTTCAAAGTTTTTCTTTAGCGCATAGGATTTTAGATTAGCACATGTGAGCCTTAGTTTAGTGCATAGATTAGATAAAGTAGTGCATACAAATTTGCACATAAATGTAGAACTTTAGCGCTTAGATGTGCAGATTAGCGTGTAGCCTGAAATAGCACATAGGATAGTTTAAGTAGTGCATAGGTGAAATATGCCCGCGTAGGATGCTAGATTAGCGCATAGGCTAGATCAGTGCATAGATGAGATAAAGTGGTGCATATATGTGATAGAATAGCACATATTTTTTTTAGCGCATCCAAGGTCTGTTTTAGCGCATCCATCGATGAAGTACCGCATTGGTCGTTTTAGCATATTGACTAACTGTTTTAGCGCATCCGTGATTTTTGCCGATTATTGAATTTTGAGATGAATTTGATGATTGTTTGATGATTTGTTGCTATATTAGACAACTGATTTAATGATTTTGAATTTCACCAAGGATAGATTAGCTTGATTTGAGTAACGATCTGATAAATTTGTTTTCGTGTTTGAAGAAAAAATTGAAATAATTCTAATAAATTTGCTTTCCTACTTGAAAGACAAATAGTAAATGATAGATTGATGTTGAGTTGATTGACTGCTATAAATTTGTTTCCATGCGATATTAAAAATAAATAGATTAGGATTTATTTTCCTTCCTGCTTGAAGAACAAATAAGATTTGATTTGATTGAGTTGATTACCCGTTTGATACAATTGATTGATTAATGAATTTTCTTTCATGCTTGCTGAAAAAAAACCAAATAGATGATTGATAATTCGTTGTTTAATGTACTGATTTGATTGGATGATTTTGAGTATTCACTGTTGATTAATTTGTGTGATTTCTTTTAATGTTGTAAAGGAGGATTTTAACCTCCTCCAGATCAAAGAGATGTTTCCCCGCACATGGGATATGGTTCCTTGACTATCCCAATCTGATTTAGAGGTGATATACTAGTGTGGGTTGAGTCCATTGTTGAGGATCCCGCAGTATAGGATCAACAGAGCATTGTTGATGGCTTTAGCTAAGAGGTGGCATAGTGAGCATAACACCTTTCACCTGCCGATGAGAGAGATTACCATGGCACCAGAGGATGTATACAGGATTTTGGGTATCTGTGTAGTTGGTGAGCTTGTCATCTATGATCACAAGAAGATTGGAGGGATTGATGTGTTGAGACGAGTCTTCTAGGATCCTCATGTCTCTGGATATGAGATTCCCTGGAAGGAGATGGTGGAGAGTTATGCCCCGCTGCCTTCAGTTTTAGCAGGGTTCATCGGTTGTTTCCTTTGTCCTGATCATAGGTCAAAGGGATTATCAGTTGATTGGGGTTAGATTCTAGAGGATATGATCCTCCATCAGACTAGATATGTGTGGGGGTTGTGCACACTTGCCCATCTATACCACGATCTTCATCAAGTGGTGTACACAGATGGGAAGAGTCTCTCATGTGGAGTTACTCTTTTACAAATATGGGAATGGGAGTGCATTTCCATCACTCACCGCATTCTTCGAAGAGATCGCCCACTTGGCTATCCATATGTGTATGCTTATACAGGTCCCCTTGTCCAGTTGATGCTGGGCAAGTTAGAGTATTGGCGGCGCGTTTTAGATGACATGGATACAGTCATCTAGAGACCATATCTTGATTGTGATCCCTGGGAGGTTGATGATGTAGAGCTTCCCTACTACACTAGATCGAGGTATTTGATTGGTCGTACTTCGTTTATTATAGAGCGGTTCCTGGTCATACGGGTATTGAGACAGTATGGTTTAGTGCAGATGATGTCGTAGGGTGCGGCACACTACGCCAAGCATCGGGAGGATGTGGTAGACTGGGGTCCATTTGTGACGATAGAGGCTACCAGAGCATAGTACACAAATCTATATCCAGATTATTGGGTGATGCATCCAGAGGTGACAGATGCAGGGATGACAGATGAGTATGCAGCCTACTTTTACACATCCCTTCCCAAGATTTACTAGCCCAGAGGAGCCTGCTCCATTAGGGAGGACTAGTTATACAACAAGCACGATGGTAGCCATAGGCACAGGCTGAGGCTGAGGCATAGGCACAAGTACCAACAGGGGTAGAGGATATAGGTGGGGTGGCGATGGATGTTGACGATGAGGACTCAGATAGCTCCGATGATGATGACAGTGGGGATGATAGTGGTGGCGGGGATGATAGTGGTGGTCAGAGGTTCTTCTTCGATGTACCATTCAGGATGAGGCCTCGGACATCAAGATTGGTGGATCAGCCAAGTACTTTCGCCCCATGGATCACTATCAGGTTTCCTTCACAGGGATAGATGGATACCTTGTAGGCAGAGGTTTAGACTCTTCAGATTTAGTTAGCACAGGCACATGTGACTATCAGCCAGCTATAGGCACAGGTTGCACAACCACCACCTCCTAACCCACAGGTAGCTTAGCTTACAATAGAGTGAGATAGCTTCAGGGAGTGGTGTATATAGGTCGAGGGGGTAGCTGAGAGACTCCTGAGATCAGTTGAGAGCACCTCTATTGGAGAGGTTGTGGCAGAGGGATTGGAGATTGCTCAGGAGTCTGAGTATTATAAGATGAGATATTTTGAGGCAGTGCCACCCAAGAGGAGGATTTCCTACACACAGTCAGGTACTCGGTCACAAACCCACTCACTCAGCCATACCAGGAGTACCACCAGGAGTGTTGGACAGCCCATCAGACGAGAGATTAGGGTTTCTGGGAGCAGAGATCCAGCGAGACCCACCACCTCAGGAGGCAGTAGTAGCCATGCTCTACACCTAGATGCCCCTCAATGATGACTGATTGTCACACCTTGCCATTGTATTTTATATATCTTGTTTAAACATTTGATATCCTTGTACACCTGAACATTTATTTTGATGAGATTTATGATATGCAGTGGTGATTCGATATGCATGTGTTGTCGATTCATGTATGCATTTTATTTCTATATGCTATGTTTTTTATGATTATGGATGATGATATATGCACTGTGATATGAATTGTGAATGATGATGCTTTTATTTTATGCAATGTATGATGATATATGCACTGTGATATGAATTGCGAATGATGATTCTTTTATTTTATGCAATGTATGATGATGCAATGATGATATGATTTAATATGCATTATGATGAAATGATTTCTAACATGATGATTATGATGCAATCTAAATGATTTTCCTTTATGATTTATGTAATGAATGAAATGGATGCAATATGTAAGATGTAATGATGTAAAATGAATGATTTTATTGAGATGATATGTCCTAAAAATGATTGCATATGATATGAAAAACTAAATGGATAATGATTAATATGGATGAGACCTAATAATGATGAAAATAAAAAAGTGATATGAATTGATATGAGAATGGAAATATGTAAATGAAATGAAATGGTAATGATGACCTAAATGAAAAGTTATGATGAAATGAGATGTAATAAATGATAATGTAATCAGATGAAAATGAAGTAAAATGATATAAATGGGATGAATAATTAATGAAATGTAAATGAATGGTATGCATATGAACTAAAATGAAAAATGATCATGATAAAATGAATGAGACCTAATAATGATGATAATGATAATGATATGAATTGGTGTGATAATGGAAAGATGAAATGAAATGATAATGATAAATGTAATAAATGATAATTTAATGAGATGCAATAAATTTCCAAGTGTACTCAATTGATGTTTTAAAATATATATGAAAAAAAATTCAAACCTCCAAAAATCTATTATACAGCCACAAAATGCAAATTTAAATGAATCATGCAATCCCAGAATGCAGTAAATGAACAATTCTCCTATTTTTCATTCCATTAGCCAATGTTGTACATGATTTTCATCATTGAGCCTTTTGATATGTTGAAAGTTAGTACAAGCATCAAAGGGTATCTTAGCACCAATGATGACCTGAGTACTGCTTCCATGATGTTTGATGCAGCAAGTAAATACAAGCATCGAGGTATAATTGAACCAAGATGACTTGAGTATTGTTTGCATAAACAAACAAAAGTTAACCATTTTCCTATGCAAATTATGAAATTTCATCAATGATACATTTATAGAGCATGTCCCATGACAAATCTGCACAATACTAGTGATTAGCTTACAAACAGCAACCAAAGAAAAATCATACTCCTTCCTTGTGATTCTATTTCAATACATCATTGAACCACTCCAAAGATATGATGTCATCAAATGTGAAAACAACAATTCAACTTATGCTTTAAGTTTTTCATTTATTTTATTCAGATTAAGATCATCCAATTTGTTGTAATTTTCTATCAAAATAGTTGTCTAAGCCCAGTTTGATTGGATAGTTTGTTATTTCCGATATTCTGATATTTGACACATGTTGTCATCTTGTCTACCAAAAATCCCCAAAGAAGCGAATTGTCCCTAATGACCGTGCACTCTGACCCCCGATTAGACACAAACTACTGTTAAGGATAACATTAACCATCAAGCCATGATGAAACCCTTGTCGTTTCAAGGAAAAATTTGGACGCATGATGCGGATGTGATGGCTAGGCATGTATGTGATGTCAATGAAAGATGAATAGGAAGAATGTATCATAATAGATGAGAGAGCCAAAACAAATCACAAACGATGCCTGTTTGCCAGGTTTTCACCATTTGTTTTTATTGCACTTTTTCCTAATTTTATGATTTTTTTGTTGTTACCAAGACGCCTGTTTGCTAGGTTTTCATCAAGGCAATGATTTTTTCCCTTTTTGATTTTTTTGTATTTTATTTTATTTTATTTTTGTATACTTTTCTCTTTTTGATTTTTTTATATTTTGCATGACTCTTTATATTGCTTTTGATATTTTTCAGGACTTTTTATGTTGTTTTTCATATTTTTAGGCATAAAACTTCTTCAAGTGAATGTTGTTGGTTGGATCCTCAAACAGGTCCCCTTGTGATGTTGACAACTGATATGCCCCTGATCCATATGCTGCAATGATAATGAATGGGCCCAACCAATTAAGCTCGAACTTACCTTTCTTTTCCCAATCCTGTTGATTACGAGGGTTTTCTTTGAGAACCAAGTCACCTACTTGAAAAGCTCATGGTTTGACTTTGTGGTTGTAGCTTCGGGACATAACTTGTTGATATCCCTTCAAATGATTTACTACACTTTGACATTATTCATCAAGTAGTTCTAGTTCTTGCAACCTTGATACTCTATAATCCTCATCATTTATTAGCCCCTTTAGTGATACTCGAAGTGAGGGAATATCAACTTCTAGTGGTAGAATAGCTTCTACTCCACAGACCAAAGCATATGGGGTAGCACCTATTTGTGCGCGAATACTTGTTTTGTATTCCCATAAAGTTGGATTCAATTGGACATGCCAATCACAGCTTGCCTCATTCATTGTCTTCTTCAAAATCTTCAAAAAAAATTTGTTTGAAGCTTCTGCTTGGCCATTCCCTTGTGGATAATAAGGTGTAGAGAACATATGTTGAATGTGAAACCTTTCATGAATTTCATCAACATCCTGGTTTTTAAAAGGTCTTCCATTATCTATAATAATGAAGTTGGGAATGCCATACCGACATATGATATAGTTCAAAATGAATGAGGAATTTTTTTTGTCGGTAACAGTTGTTAGAGGAACAGCTTCAATCCATTTATTAAAGTACTCAGTGAATGTAATAATGAACTTGTGTCCATTTGATGATGATGGATGTATCTTGCCAACCAGGTCCAATCCCTACTGAGTGAAAGGACATGTTGTGGTGAAGCGTTGTAAATCCTAAGTAGGAGCATGAATGAGATTCCCATGAATTTGACATTTTTCTCATTTCTTAACAAAGATAAATGATTATTTCTCCATGGTCGGCCAATAGTAACTCATTCTAACAATTTTCTTGGCTAAGGTTAGTCCACTTGAGTGTGTCCCATAAATACCACCATGTACCTCTTGTAAGGCCTTTTCCAATTCATCACATTTGAGACATCGAAGGAGGGTACCATCAAGACCACACCGGTATAAGACGTCAGCAATTAAGGTGTAATGAGAGGATTGGTGTATGAAATTCCTTTTCTAATTTCTAGACAAGCCTAAAGGAAAAATAGTTTTTTTTAGGTAAGTATAGATTTGGCCATACAAGGGAGAATCAGAACTGGTTAAGTGGCAAATGATTTGGGTTTTTGGATTGTCATAGGCGGGAGAAGACAATTGTTCCACTAGGAAATCATATTGTGCTTGATTCTCTGACAATTGAAACAGTGATGCGATTGTAGCCATGGGGTTTGTAGCTCTATTATCAGTACGCAGAATTTGTGTGAACTTGATATCAACAAAGGATTTCTTGAAATCATCCACCATCCTTTTATAAGGCATTAACTTGTCATCCTTAGTTTGATATTCATCATTGATTTTATTTATGACAAGTTGTGAATCACCAAAAACTTGTAGTTCTATGATTTTCCAATCCACTGCAATTCTCATGCAAATTAACAGTGCCTCATACTCAGTTATGTTGTTTGTGCAAGGGAACATTAGCTAATAAGATTTTTGAATTGTATGTCCTTGAGGTGTAATGAAAATAATCCCTACCCCCGAGCCATGTTAAGTGTAGGAACCATCAAAATAGAGTGCCCATGACTGCTTAATAGCTGTTGTGAATACATCGGCATCAGGAAAATCAATGTGTATTGGATGTTCTACTAGCATTGGTGCTTTTGCTAACTGATCCACAATTACCTTTCCTTTGATAGCCTTTCGATCCACATAATGAATGTCAAACTCACTCACTATCATGACCCATTTAGCCAATCTACCAGTTAAAGTTGCCTTACTTAGAAGATACTTGAGTGGATCAATCTTAGCCACAAGCTTTATTGTATGAGCTAGCATGTAGTGTCACAAATTTTGAGAAGTGAACACTACTGCTAAGCAAGCTTTTTCAATGAAGATATAATTCAATTCATGGCTTGTCCAAGTTTGACTGATGTAATATATTGCTCGCTCCCTTCCTGAGTTGTCTTCCTATGCCAACAATGCTCCTAAGGATACCTCTGTGGTGGAAATGTATAATATGAGCGGTTCACCTTGCATGGGTGGAATCAACATCAGGGGACTCATTATATAATGCTTTATTTGATCAAATGTCGCTTCACATCTATCTTCCCATTTAAATGGAACATTCTTATGTAATAGATGAGAATGGTAAACTTTTATCTGCCAGTTGTGCAATGAATCTCCTGATGGATTGCAACCTTCCATGTAATGAGCATAATTGACTGATGTTCTTTGGTGGTGAAATATTGATAATTACTTGTACCTTAGTTGGATCCATTTCAGTTCCATTTGCTAACACAATATATCCTAGAAGCTTTCCAGATCTCACCCCAAAGACACATTTCTTTGGATTAAGTCTCACTTTGAATTTTTCCATCCTATCAAAAAATTTAGATAAGATATCTAAATGTTCTTCTCTTGTGTGTGATTTGGCCAAAATATCATCTACATAATCCTCCATTAAATGTGTGCATCATGTCATGAAAAATGGTAGTCATTGCTCTTTGATAAGTATCTCCTGCATTCTTGAGTCCAAATGGCATTACGTTCCAACAATATGTACCCCACGGACATGTGAACATTGTTTTATCCTGATCTTCAGGGGCAATCTTTATCTGGTTGTATCCTGAAAATACATCCATTAGTGAGTACATAGCATGGCCAGCAGTCAATTATATGATCATATCTATATTTGGTAGAGGGAAATTGTCCTTAGGGCAGGCCTTATTCAAATCCCTGAAATATGTACAAATTATGATTATGTCATCTGGCTTTGATACAGGCATGATATTGGAGATCCATTATTCATAGTCGATAGACCAAATGAATACGACATCCAAAAGCTTCTTTAACTCCTCTTTAACCAATAATGCAACATGTGGATGCATTTTTCTAAGTTTCTGCTTCACAGGTTTTTCCCCCGGCATGATAGATAGATGATGCATGATGAGATATGGATCTAATCCAGGCATATCTGCATAGAACCATGCAAAATTGATTTGTTTACTATTGAGAAATTCTATGAAACCTGGGATTCCTCTTTTGTTAATGATGTATCCAATTGTAAGACTTTGGGTTGCTCCACAATACCTAAATTGATCACCGTTGTCGGTTCTATTAGAATAGAAGACCTTTCTTGATAATGTTCTAAGAGAGTGTCAAGTTTCCCATCTTCCAGTGCCTTTGATAGGTTTCACCATTAGATACACTTTTTATTTTCCTATTTTCATGATCTCATATTGCCTTTGTTAGGTTTTCACCATTAGATCTTTCTTTTATGTTATTAATTTCATAGCTAAGAAACTTGGCACTTTCCTGTCAGAAACTTTGATCTTGTGACTCCTTGGTGGAACTTGTTTCAGATTAAGATGAACAAAGGAATTTTATGATGGTTTCGTCATTTGGAAAAGTTGGGATATCAATTGGTGCAATTTGTTCCCAATCAATGAGTTTGAGATGGACCAAATGAGATGGATCATTAGGCGGAGTAAGGTCACTGGCCGTTAGGGTCATGATGCTATCATTGGCTTCATTATGGGAAAGTTCTAGGATGGCATCCTCATGTGGATGATCTGTCTCACTTTGAATCAAATTGTTCTCACTTGATTCATGATCTCTTTGTAAAACATAATCAAGCAGAGGCCTTGAGCTTTCCCCTTGTACGAATGTTAGTGTGAACTTTTGTATGACATCCACCTCTTTATCTCTCCAGAACTTATCATCGAAGATGGTGTCCCATTCATATCCATTGGAGTCGGTGTCAGAATTGTTTCAGCTAACTCCTCATTGGATGGTCTTTGTTCTACCTCTTCCTTTGTATCCTCACCATATCCTAACCCAGTTTTATCCTTTGGGTGCATTGTTTTTAGTTGGATAGGTTCAACTATACCCTCCTTTATTTTGCCTATAGGGCCATTTCCTTCATAACCCATTTGCTGCATTATTACATATCCTTTTCCATATTGTTTTTTCAGTAACTTGACATGTTGTACTAATTCCTCTTCATCTTTATAGAGCCACTCAAGGATAGCTCTATCTTCCATTTCATTTTCTTTGATAAAAATTCCATCGAATTTGGTGTTGGGAACTGAAGCTGAGGCTAAAGCTGTTGTAGCCTATTGTATGGATGTTGATGGTTGACCATGGGATCTTGGAGATAAGGGTAGATTAGAGAGACATAAGGAATATTCTCCTACCCCATTATCTTTCAATTTGAACTTGGTGCCAAAATTACTTATCATTTCCCTTGCTTGTTCATTGTATTTGGAGGTAGAGATGGCCAAAGCCTCTCTATTGTGTGGGACCAATGTGTCTTGAGTTGCTCTTAGATTAGAACAAGTTTGACTGCTAATGTGATCGGTCGGTATTGTGACTTCATGTCCATCATATGGAAACTTTAAGCATTGATGATAAGTAGATGGAACAGCTTGCATCTCATGGATCCATGGATGACCCAAGAGAATGTTATAGGATAGATCTTGATCTAGAACCTGACAAAAGGTATTCTTCACAACAGGTCCCATCTGATTGGTAACATGATGAGGCCTTTGGAAGCCCTTTCCTCATCATCATATGCTTTGATTATAATTTTCCTTCGTGGGTCTATAGACTCTTTTGAATATCGTAAAGCAAGGACTAATTTCAAAGTACAAATGTTTAATCTGGCTCCCCCATCTATTAGGACACGTCTAATTTGGGCTTTATGAACCATGACTTCTAGGTAAAGTGATGAATTATGTGTATGGGTCATAGACAAGTCATCCTTCTTAGTGAAGGATAAACATGTGGATGAGGACAAATTTCCCACCATGGCTTGAAATTTATTGATATCCAGATCAGGAGACACAGTTGTGTCTACAAGTGCCTTTTCCAAAATATCCTTGTGTGCAGGTGATAACTTTAGGAGCTCTAATATAGAAATTTGGGCCGATGTTTTCCATAGTTGATCGACCAAATTGTATTGACTTGGAGGGGGAATTTCTTCTTTAGATGAACTTCCTTTCATGATGATTTTGGCTTGTCCCCTTGTCGTAGCATTAACCTCTCGATATTATTATTTACCTTTGATTCTAATAGCATTGATTTGTTGATCGTCAGTATAAATATGATTGATAATGGTGTTGTAGACATGATTAATATTCTTGCCTTTGTCACCCAAAGATTCCCCCTTTTGATGATTCGGGAGAGGATCCTTGAATGCATGATGGTCATCATTGGTATTATGTCCCTCAACCGTGATGATACGGTTATCAATCAAATCTTGAACAAGATTCTTTAACCCTTGGCAATTATTTGTCGTATGACCCTTACACCTATGATAGTCACAAAAGTGTGAGTCATTCCACAATGGTGGTTTAACTCTAGGCTCATAATCTCTTTGTGGTGGCAATGTGATAACATTTTGATTTAATAGTTCTTTTAGAATGGATTCCAAAGATTGGCCCAAGGGAGTAAAACTCCATCGATTTGAGAAAAATTGAGATTTGGGCGTATTTGAATTTTGATTATTGGCAAGATAATTTCCATGATTATTGGTCACATTTCCCTGATTGGAATTATTTCCTTGAGTACTAAAATTTCTAGCGTTGTTGCTATGTTGAAGCCCTGATACATTAAGAACAATAGGCTTTATATTCACGTTGTTTAGAATCTATGACCCCATCATTCACAACATTTTTATTTTGGGTCCAAAATTGTGACTTGTCATTGTTGTTGTTGTATGAATTTGGACCTTCCTTATCAAGCTTTAAAACTCCATGTTTAACCAAGGCACCTTCAATGGTAATTTCATTTTCAATAAATTTTTCAAATGATTGAGGACAATGAAGGTTTAGCCTATAACTCATCTCTTGATTCAGACTGTCGATAAACATTTCCATCTTTTCTATTTCAGGAACAGGACGGGAGTATCTGGTAAACACCCTTCTCCATCTTTGTAAAAATATAGTGAAAGATTCCCCAACCTTTTGTTTTACTTTACACAAATCAAGCATGGTTATCTGGTGTTGGATATTTTAGGAGTATTGTGATATGAATTTATTTATTAACTCCTCAAATGTTCTGATGGGGGGAGTGATCTTGGAAATACACTCCATGGATTGTCCACCCAGACTTCATGGAAACAATCACATTAAGTAGGTATCTTCATGAGAAAATTCTAAGCTCATATTTTGGAAATCCCTCACATGTTCAATAGGGTCCATTTTCCCATTATACCTATCAAACTTTTGGATTTCGCAATGTTTTGGAAAAAGAATCATTTGAAGACTCATGTCAAATGGATATGGATAAATTTCATCCAAAACATACTTCTTTGTTGTACCCCCTTGGATTTCCTTTATTTTCCCTTGTAATGCTTGTATCTGTTGAGTATGAGCACTAAAATCATTAAGAGGGGCTTCAGGATTTTCTCTAAGCCCTTCCATGTTGAAATTAGCAGGTAACTTAGCTCCTTGATTAGCTAATGAAAGGAAATATCTTTCCTTGTTTCGTTATAAAACTCTCTCCATGAGAGTATGGAATTGGGGATCTTGTCCTGCTTCTTGAAGCTTTTCTTCCGTTATCTCCTCAGTATTTGAATTATGAAAGGGATTTTCTTCCCTATCACCATTGTCACCCATTTTGCTAAATGTACTTTCCCCTTCATCTCCTTCTATGTGCTTTAGAGATCTTGTGACAACAGGCATAAGCTTTTGCCAAATTTCTACTAACTTTGATCAAAAAGAATAAAATAGTGCAATTTTGATGGATATAAGTCAGAATAGAATGAAGATTCTATGACTTATGAGTTTCCTAATCTTTAGCTCATGATTCTCTGATTGAAAGGATGATGATCCTATTTCTGGGAATTAAACCAAAGATCAAAAATAAGGATGATTTTGCACGTTGTGAAGTTTGATCATAGTTTTGTAAAAATAAGGATTTTGATAAATGCCTAATGTCCCCTAAGCTCTCTATTGCAGAATTTGATTAGGATGAGTAGCGTACGTAATTGCACGTTGGGGAATGTAAGATGAAAGAATACGCTGACTATGATTATATCTTTGAGAAAGGGCTCTTCTTTGAAAGAAATTTCATGAGTATAACGGTTCTACAACATAATCATCAGTGAAACCTCTAACAAAGTCTTGATATCGATGAATAAAGGTTATGTGTTCAAGCAAGACCTTTCGACTTTGGTATAAAAATTTCCTCTTTTTCAATAACTTCTTATAATTGAGAGACTTCTTTGGCTTCCTAACCTTCCTGTCTAGGGACTTCTTGGCAAAAGTTGCAGACTTCCAGATTCTGAGCATAGGAAAAGACTAGGAAGATTTTCGGGTTTTGAAAATTACCCAAATTTGAAATATAGATGCGCCAAAATTTTACACGCATGTGCTAAAACATAGCACAAATGCATTGAAACAGATCACAAATGCGCTAAAACATAGCACAGATGCGTCGAAATAGAGCACAGATGCACCGAGATAAAGCATAGATGCACCCAAACAGAGCACAGATGCGTCAAACTATCCAGTTATAGTATTGGGACCGACATGTTTTGACAGTTTGATACTTTGGATGATCTTTATCTGATTTAATTTTGAAAAACACAGCATATAGTGAAAAAGGAGTTGTTTGTTAATTCTAAAATCTGAACAAAGAGTGTATGTTCTTGAGATTTTCATGAGTATTAACAAGATAAGCAATTCAAATAGACTCACTCTTATTTATCAAAAAGGTCATCATAGAAACCACAACCCACATCTTAAAATTGCGTCGACTCACACAACCTTGTCACCCCCTAAAGGGCGCCCGTGTTTTTGTCTTTTCCAGGTGTGTACTCAGGGTTAGATTTCTCGATCCCCTGAGCAAACAATCTGTGGAAATTCTATGGTGAGTGTCTTGGGGGAAGATTCTTCCCTCCCCTTGCATTGTGTTTAAAATGATGTCTAGATACTGACACGGTTGGCTTTCTACACTATGGTTCGTAGTGAAGGTATTTGTTCGGTGTGGCAATAGATAAACTCCCTCAGGAGACCTCCCAATCTTTAGAACAAATATTTTGGGTATGGTTATCTTGCTCACTTCCGTTGAATATGGGTTTCCCCAAAATTCACTTTTGATTAGAGTGGGTTGGAAAACCTAGCTTTGGTTGTTCCCACTTAGGTCATTCTCGTAGGGTGAGTACTTTTTCCCACTACGGTAGGCCTTCTAAAGGATGTAACAAAGCATGAATTGCATAAAATGAAAAATTTAAGTCTGGTATTTTGGTCACCCAGTAAAGGGGAGACCATAAACCTATTACCCAACAATCACAGTAAACAATTGTTCAATTTTAAATCCAAATGATGATTTTCTATGCTAAGTGAATATTTTTCTTCAAAAAAAGCATTGGATTCATTTTAATCAAGCAAAAATAAATTTTGGTGACTATCTTAGGATTGATTAATTCCAGATTTATGTGACTAGCCTAGGATTGCTTCATTTTAATTTAAAACTAAATTGAAAAGTCTATGTCTACGGATGGCATCGGAATCAGGACTTTTTCTGTTACACCCTTGTATGCACTAAAATAACTGGTAAATGTCCTAAAACAGTCAATACATCCGCTAAAAGAACTGGCAGGAATGGGCTAAAACAGTCAATACATGCACTAAATGAACTAGCATATGCGCTAAAACAGGCCACCAATGCGCTAAAACAGTCGTCGTATGCACCAAAAACAGACCTCGTATGCGCTAATCCTCAGCTCATATGCACTAAACTGAAGCTCCAGTCTGTCACCTATCAGAAAACTTGCAATAAAAATATTACAAACAGGGCAAGGCCCAATAGTGAGTGCCAAAAAATGTGTTGTTAGAATAAGTGTACTAATTAGGAAGATAAACTAACACACCAATGAAACATTAGATCAAAGGAAACTAATTAAAGAGATAAAACAAACTCTAAATAACAGCAGCTCCTTCAAATGCGTCCCATTGTCCTCTATCTCCAAGGATTTGATTAAAGTTATTGGCTCTCAGTTGTGTAAGCAGCAGCTTGTTGAAATGACAACTTGGGAGAATGAGATGTTATGCAGCATGCATGTTTATTGCTATATGATTCAAACTATGAAATTGAAAACTAATATGCTATGAACTTGAAATTCTTTAAGATGATGATTTGAATGCAACTATAGTAACTGTGTATGAAATCTAGGATATAATCTACTTACTAGAGGGTTGTATTTATAGATTTTTGGAGGCAAGAATCTAGCTGGCGAAGATCAACGGTTGAAATTCAAACCTGTTAAGATGAACGGTGAGAGATTGAGAAGTTGAGAGAAAGGTGGAAGGTTGAGAGGAAAGTGGAAGAATGTTTTCAACCCACAAAACCATCCTCATTCAAAAATGGAAACAAATTGCCATTTGTCACCCCATTTATGAAAATTGGTTGAAAGTTGAGGATAATTGAGGATAATTGCTAATTAAATAAATAAATTTATTTAATTACATGTGACAATGAATTTATTAGCTTCCATAATTAAATAATTAATATTTAATTATGTGTGGGGTAAAATAGGTGTGTAATTAAATATTAACAATATTTAATTATGTGAGGTGAAAAAGATGTATAATTAAATATTTACAATATTTAATTTAAAATATGGAGTGAAGGATGAGTTAGAAGAATATTTCATTATTTGAAAATTCAAATCTTAGAATCATGATAATTAATATAAATAAATAATGGGATTTATTTAACTTAATTAAGAAGAAGATAGCAATAATTAAATAAACCTATTTATTTAATTAAACTAGAAGAACTATAAAAATGAAGGATATAAATAAATAATTAAATTTATCTATATGTAGATGATTTTTCAGAATATTAATTAAATAATTCATATTTAGTTAATTAACAGGTTTGATTAACTATGACCATTTTTAGATGTGTAGAACCACCATTTTTCTCTAAAATTATATGAGGGAGTGGGAAATATTATAAACTAGGTGGGCATGAATTTTTCCATAGAAAGAATATATGAAAGGTTTTATTAACAAGGTGAGACAAGATATAGGTAGGTTGCTATCTTTGAACATCACTTTCATGAGTTGGAATACTTCATTGGAAGTTGTAAGGATATGGATGAAAAAAAATAGGAAAGAAAAACACATGGAAGCCAATGCTCATAGTTTTAAGGGATTTATTCTAGATATTAAGTATAATTTTCATAGAATGACATCCCTACTCAATAATTGGGTTAAACAATGTAAATATCAAATAATTCAAATTCTTGACTCTCCTACACTAACTTTAGGAAGTGCAACTCATCAAGTGGGGGGATCAAAGGCTAGCTAGCAAGGTTTGGTTTTTAAAATCACCCAAGCACAAGGAAAAATAGTAATGGGTGAAGGACCCATAATTCTAGAATATACAATGGAAGGTTCTTATTTTTCTCAATGGATAATCGAATATAGCAAGAATGATACCACTAATAGAAAGATCATTGAAATAGTCAAATACCTAGAGCATACATGGGGAATTCAAGCCACTACTTTAGATGCCATGATATTGCTAACTTAATTGGGAAGAGAAGAGGTAATGAAGGATGTTAAAACCAAGGGATGTGAAGCCTTCATAGCTGATGGTTATTTTATTAAGAGAAAGAATATGGCCTAGAATTTTGATTAGCTCATACATGTCCATGAAAGATCTCTAGTTGTTGATCTTGATGGTGAAGAGGAGAATTTAGTTTTTAACTTAAGCACTAATAATATTACCTCTAAACAAGCCAAGATGCATGTTAGTAGTGATAGTGGTTGTTTATTACTCCCTAGATGGGACCTCTACTTTTCCATTGCATTTGATACCATGAGAAGGAGTGATAAATGAGGTGATATTTTTAAAGAATTGGAATAAGTAAAGAAAATCTATTTTAGATCAAATTTTATATAGAATAAAACATCTTGGATTTATTGTCCATTACTCCTAAACATGAGGTATCTTAATGATCAAGAGGGTGATTGACACCCCTACTCTCAATTTAGCAAAGTTTACACCAAAAATCTTTAAAAGGATCATGATTATTTCTTTTAAGATGTTATAAAGATGAAATTAGGAATTGATGGAAGAGAGATATAAATCACAAAAATATTTTATATAGATTCAAACATTGACAATGAGTCCCCCTCAAGTCAATAAAATTCAGGATAAGAATTCTTCTAAGTTTGATCAAGTCTCATAAGAGAATGTTGAAAACTTGTAAAATGGGATGAGACAAGTGGTCCTCAAGGCTATTAAAGATAGTGAGGAACTCTTTAGGGGGATTTTGAGGGAAATAATTATGAAGCTAACTAGAACTATTGATGAATTTTAGGAATTCCATATATGAATATTTTATTATCCAACTAAGTATATTGTAGCATCGTAAATTTTCACCCTTGACAATTTCACACTATATTTGGCCCCCTCCTAAGTGCATGTGCTTAATTATACTTATACCTATTAATTTCCATTTTCAAAAAATTAAATTAAATTTGGGAAATTGAATTAAATGTTTATTTAATGAACATTTAAAAAGAAAAAAAGGGGTTAGACTAGGGTGCCCACACCCCTATCTTTCTTAATTAAGCCCTAAATCTAAAGTTTTATTGTTGGCCTCAATATTTTTATGAATCCAAAATCAATTGTTGTCTTATCATAATGGTTAATGCAAAATATGTTGAAACTCATATAAATATAAGTCTTTCCCTCCATTTGAAAAATTGAGTCTTCCTAATGCAATTTTGATTTTCTAAAAGGTAATTAAGGAACTTTCAAGAGAAAAAATAAGAAGAAGATTTACAACATTATTTCAAGTCAATTACATGTTTACAACACATCAAAAAATTAATGGTCATGCATGGTAAGATGTTTCATGTTTTTATTTATTTTTTATTATGAGCACTAACATTTGCAAGATCTACAAGAATTTTCCAAGTTCTTCATATATGCGATAAGTAAAGTGACTTCACTCTTACAAGGAATGCATATCTAAATGGTAAGTTACAATAGTTTTATTTATCATCTATTTTTATCCATTCTCCTCTACTCTCCATATATTACATGCTCTTTATCATTATCATCATAGCCATTTTTGGAGGTGGAAACATCAAACAGGGTTTGCCTAAGGAAAGCCCCTATATGGCACAACCCTTCTCCCCATGTCCTTCTTGTAGGTTATAAGTTTGAAGTGGATTCAATTGGATAGGAGATCTGAAGGCATCGAAACCCTAGTTTAAGAATTCAAGAACCTTTCATCATTGAATTATGACAAGTTGATTACTCACAAAATATTAGGCTTCAAAACCTGATCTTGATTGTCAAAGACCCTCAAACTAGAATGCATCTGTACAAGCTCTAAAACCCTAGAAACCACCATAAATCTAGACTAGGGTAACCGTGCCCCTATCTAGCCAAATCAAATTCATATGCCAAGTTCCTCTTTTCCTACATATTCTAATTTTGCTTTCTATTTTTATCTTTTTTCTCTTAGCTTTCCAAATTTTGTGATGGTTCATCTCTTCGGATTCATTTTATCTATTTTGCAACATTTCACATCATCACACTCACATTCAACCAATCATCATCCTAACAAAAAGGGGAGAAAAACCTAACCAGTTGTTTGGCTCTTCCTTGAGGATAGTAGCCAAATAGTTTCTCTTGGTTAATTTTCTATCCCATAATATTTTGTGGTGGAATGTGTGACTTAGGTTAAACATTAGCCCTAGATCACATTTCACCATCCCACATTTTGGTGAACCCAACATCTTCTAAACTTGCAATTATTCTAATTTACACAACATATATTCTATAATTTGATCAAGCATTAAATTATTTGAATATTATGTTGGTCATATTATGTCTAAATTTTGAAAAGGTGATGCATTTTATATTCATTTTTATTCGCATAAAGCATAAACTTTTTTTTAAAAAACCATTTTAGCAAAAGATTTTTTTTTTAATCATATTTTTCCTTCTAGGAGTATTCATGTGCCGAGTGCATTGAATCTATTTTCTCATTTGAATACTTTAAAACCCTATTCATGCATTTATGTATCTCTCATAAACAATTTAAGGTATCTTCATTTTTTCAATTTCTATCAGGCTTCGGATATAAGTTCTCACCATCTGAGATCTACAAATATTGCTTCATGTGTTCTAACTTGTAAACCTTAAAAATTTTCCTTTCTAGACTAGGATACCCATGCCCTTGTCTTGCTAGTTTTGGCTTATATTTCAATGAAACATTGATCTCTACATCTTCCATCTTGATCTACTCTCTATCTTTGCTAATTTGTTTTGCACAACTATATCCTATCAAATTTTCTTAAAAAGTGAAAGTAAAGCATTGCATTTCTTTGTTCATCCAACATTAAGTATTTTTTAATCCAATTTAGATAGTATCTTGAAAATAATTTCAGATTTGATGTGTCATCCACATGTCAACTTCACCCTCACTAACATTCGGCTGCAACACATGTGTCGCATGCCTCCCACTCGACCTCACAAACTATGAATCTGTCATTATGCTTCATATTCCCTCCTCCTAGTCCACTCATGTTAAAAAAAAACCATCCATAAAAATATCCTAATACAAACTCAACTACCTTTATACATGATCAATCTTATATCAATCAATCAAGTAGTTTTGTTGACCAATAATATAGTAGGGAGAATAAAAAAAACTCCAAAAGAATGCATTTTATACCCACTCCTTACACAACCCACCCATGGCTACCTTAAACCTAGATCTACCTCATCTAGCATCCTCCTTCAATGTCCCAAATCTCCCAAGTGTGTATATCTCTATCTCCTCTTATGTAAGAACATAGGGCTCTCCCTTTATCTAGTTTACCTTACATCCCCCATAGCTTGACCACTACAAATTTCTCCAAGGCCCAAATCTATAGAAGAGTAACTAATGGTATTATTTTCTCATATCTATATTTCACTAAATTTAGGTCTCTATATAACTAGGGAAACACACATGAACCCCACACAAACTCTCTCTCCTCTACCTACATGTCTACTATATAATGCACTAGTCGAATGGGAAAAATCTTATCAATATTATTAGGTAGCTATATGTCATTGATAATTCTAGTAGTAGTAACAAAGGAATCTTCTCTACCAATCCCTCACATGTATCAATGCCTAGTGATAGTGTTGTCAAAGAAGCAAGGAAAATTTCTCCTTCCAAATAATATTTGTAATATTAAATCTACTTCTTGGGAAATATAGTACAATGATTATCTATAGATTAGAATCAATCAAATCCTCTACACATCCTCTAATGAACTAGTGTCATCTCCCCATCTATACTAGGTGGAAGGTACTCATCTTTCTCCTCAACTATTCTACTAACATTTTTAGCATTGATCAATGTGACCTAATCATTGCTATTTGGGACATGTACCATAATATATAACATGTGAGAAAAAATTCAAAGTGCAAATTTTAGAGAAAATCAATAAGCATAAATAACACATAGAATTTACATGGAAAACATGGTAAAATTATACTAGGAAAAAATCACGGGCAAAGATCTGTCATATTTTAATTCTCAAGGGTAAGTGCAAAAAGACGGGGGGGCAAAAAGGGGGCTTAAGTGGCAACTTTTTTTTTTGAAATCAGGAAATACTGACCTTGGACATGAAATTGAGGATAGTTACACTCAAAATTTTGAGATGCAATAAAAACAAGGATCATATTGCTTCGAGTCTACTTTCTAAACTACTAATTTATTTTGAAAATGGTTGAGATTAAGGGGTTCAAACGAGGGATGCACAGAAATTGGCATTGTTTTTGTCAAAAAAACATAGCATAGCAACTTTTGTGTTTACCTAGTACGGTGACCTTTTCTTAGTATTTTTAAAATCCCTCTCATGAGAAATTAGCTAACAGTATGTAGTTGATGCATAATTTTTCTGATAATTTTTTAATGAATATTTAATTTTTTACTAATTTTTCGAATTGGACACTTCCTGAAAAACAGAATTTTGGTTGTGCTAACCTACAAATTTTGGAAACTAATTGAATTTTTTTTAAAAGAAAATTTTTAGAATGGAGTCTAGTTTCTAAAAATTTAATTTATTTGAAATTTTGATGAATGGTTAATTTATAACGATAAAAATACCAAACACTGCTTTTTGCCAAAAAAGAGACACACAAACAAAAGAAATTATAGATGAAAGGTTTAAAATTGTCAAACAGTGAACAAAATACATCATTGGATAGCTAAGAGAGATCCTAACATTACCCAAGTGTTCAATTTGTTTGACATTGAAACACATGCAATCCCGACGATGACCACGAACCCGATTATGTGAAATATTGTAGAATTTGCAAAAACACATCTCTGGTCATTGGGAAGGCCCTCCAAGCCTTTGGGTCGGTATTCCAAGGAAAATACCAAGACTAAGGCT
The DNA here is from genome assembly GCA_007115665.2 of Sequoiadendron giganteum. Lineage (NCBI taxonomy): Eukaryota > Viridiplantae > Streptophyta > Pinopsida > Cupressales > Cupressaceae > Sequoiadendron > Sequoiadendron giganteum. The sequence continues at coordinate 48,349,916 of VCHN02000014.1, read as the reverse complement.
TTGGGATTCCCAAAGAAAGATATAACATGTGTGTGTTATAACGTGCACACATTATAACACGCTCGCGTTATATCTTAGTTTTAACATGATTTTTTGCGTTTGTGTGGGACATGTCTAACAAGAAATAACGCAAGCATGGTATACCATGCTTGTATTATGTATTGCTCTATGTTAAATTCTACTCTATTGAATTTATGTTTATATATTTGTATGTTTGTATGTACATGTATGCTTGTATGTCATGTATGTATGTATGTATGCATGCTTGTATGTATGTATGTATGCATGTATGTATGTATGTATGTATCAATGCATGTATCTATATATGCCTATATGTATGTAAGATTGTATCTAAATATGTACATGTATGCTTGTATGTATGTAGGATTGTATGTACATGTGTATTATGCTTCTATTGTTAGGAATTAAATTCAAAAGATATCAATTAAATGCAGATAAAGATTAAACAGAGGAATGAAAAATACACAGAAATAATAACAACGAGAGAGAAATTTAGCGTGGCTCACCCAAACTTGGGCTACCTCCACCAATAAAGAGTCCAATATTTTTATCCAGCAAATCTAACCAATTACAACCATCAATCCTTGCAACTCAATACTGTTACAAATGCTACAATATAATATCTATGGAAACCCTAACCCTTAGCCATTTTATCAAGACTTAGGTTACAATATAGGGTTTTTTATGTTGGCTAATAGAAAAAATAAATCCTTATGTCTTTATAAAATAATAAAATCCATTTGAGGTTTCGAGGGCATTGCCCTTGAGCCCCCGCAAGGGGCACTACCCCTTGACCCCATCTTGGGGGTGCTACCCCAAACCTCTATTACATAATTTGGGGGGAAACTACACTGATGAAAGGGGAAAATTCAACCTCTGAGTTTGATTAGGCTCCATATAACATGTATGTATGTATGTATGTATGTATGTATGTATGTCTTTAGAGGGAGGGATAATTTCAAGAGAGAGAGAGAGAGATTTGTCTAGGTAGAGTGGGAGTGAGAGAGGGATGGATATACCTAACAGAGAAACAGGGGTAGTGAGAGAGATTCTTGAGAGAGGGAGAGGGGGTGGAAGGGAGATTCTAAGAGAGAGGGATTGGGAGAGAAGCGGTTGGAGTGAGAGGGACTTAGCTAGGTAGGGTGGGAGGGATAGAGAGAGATAGGGGGTGGGAGAGATAGAATTGAGAGAGAGGGGGGGAGGGAGAGAGGGGGGGAGAGAGAGAGAGGGAGAGAAAGAGAGAGTTATGTAGGTAGTGTTCTAGAGGGAGAGACTTGAAAGTGTGAGAGGGTGAGAGGGAGAGACTTGAGAGATGAGTGAGTATGAGAGAGAGAGTGGGAGAGAGAGGGAGTGTGAGAGTGAGAGACCTAAGAGAGGAGAGGGTGTGGAGGGAGGACCTGAGAGAGGGAGAGATGGAGGGGGGTGGAGGATAGGGACTTATCTAGGTAGGGTGGGAGGGATAGATAGAGAGAGCGGGAGAGAGAGAGAGAGAGAGTTACCTAGGTAGGGTGTCGAGGGAGAGACTTGAGAGAGGGAGGGAGTTGGAGGGAGAGACCTGAGAGAGAGGGAGAGAGATGGAGTGGGAGAGAGAGAGAGAGAGAGAGAGGGAGTGATGGAGAGGTAGTGGGAGGGAGATAGATAGAGGGATCGAGAGAGTCGTAGGGATTGATTGAGTGAGAGGTACATAGAAAGAGGGAGAGGGTAGATAGAGATAATTAGAGAGGGTAGGAGAGAGGGATTGGGGTTTAAAGGTTGAGGTTTGAGGGTTGAGGGTTGAGTTTTTAAGGCTTTAAGGGTTGAGGGTTGAGGGTAGAGGGTATAGGGGTTGAGGTATTAGGGTTTAAGAGTTGAGGTTTTAGGGTAGAGGGTTGAGGGTTGAGAGATTAAGGGTTGACGGTCTAGGGATTAGGGTAGAAATTTTTCTTGGGTTTAAGGGTTTAAGGGTTGAGGGATTAGGGTTGATGGTAGAGGGTGTTGGGTTGAGGTTAGAGGGTAGAGGGTAGAGGGTTTAAGGATTTAGGTTTTAAGGTTGAGGATTGAGGGTTTAGGGTTTAGGGTTGAGTATTTAATAGTTTAAGGGTTCAGGGTTTAGGGTTGATGGATTAGGGTAGAGAGGGAGGGATGGATGGATGGAGAGATGGAGGGAGAAGTGAGATAGAGAGAAGGAGAGAAGAGGAGGGAGGGACAAAGATATATGAGGGTTGAGGATCCAATGTATAGGGTAGAGGGTTAAAAATTGAGGGTATAGGATAAAGGACCTATAGGATTGATGGTTTAGGGTATTGGGTTGATTGTTAAGGGTATAGGGTTGATGGTACATATGGTTGAAGGATTAGGTTTGAGGGTCCAATGTATAGGGTAGAGGGTATCAGGGTTGAGAGCTTAGGGTTTTAGGGTTGAGGATTGAGGGATTAAGGTTTGAGGGTTGAGAATTAAGGGTTGAGGGTTTAATGTATAGGGTATAGGGTAGATGATAGAGGTTTTAAGGATTTAGGGTTTAAGGGTTGATGGTTGATGGTTTAAGGTTGAGGGTAGAGGATTGAGGGTATAGGGTTGGGCAATTAGGTTTGAGGGTCCAATGTATAGGGTAGATGGTATAGGGGTTGAGGAATTAGGGTTTAAGGGTTTAGGGTTGAGGGTTGAGGGATTAAGGGTTGAGGGTTGATGGATTAGGGTAGAGACTTTACTTGATTTTAATGGTTGAGGGATTAGGATTGAGGGTGGAGTGTATTGGGTTGAGGGTAGAGGGTAGATGGTTTAAGGGATGAGGTTTGAGGTTTTAAGGTTTAGGTTTGAGTGTTTAAGGGTTTAAGGCTTGATGGTTTAGGGTTGAGGGTTTAGGGTAGAGAGGGAGGGATGGAGGGAGGGAAAGAAGGAGAGAGGAGTGAGATAGAGAGAAGGAGAGAAGAGGAGGGAGGGATAGAGATATATGATGGTTGAGGATCCCATGTATAGGGTAGAGGGTTGAGAATTGATGGTATAGGGTTGAGGACCTATAGGGTTGATGGTTTAGGGTATTGGGTTGAGGGTATAGGGTTGATGGATTAGGGTTGAGGGTAGAGGGTAGAAGGTTTAATGGTTTAGGGTTTAAGGATTTAGGGTTGAGGGTTAAGGTTTGAGGGTAGAGGGTATATGGTTGAAGTATTAGGGTTGAGGGTCCAATGTATAGGGTAGAGGGTATAGGGGTTGAGGGTTTAGGGTTTAAGGGTTGAGCGTTGAGGGATTAAGGGTTGAGGGTTTAACTTGGCCTATTTGAAAAAATGGGTCCAATAAATGGGGTCTCCCAATGATTTACATCACCAGGATACCCAATTTCTTGGACCCATTTTTCAAATAGGCCACTACATTGCTAATTTCACCGAATTGGCAAGCTAGTGGACCCACTATAAATCATTGGGAGACCCCATTTCTTGGACCCATTTTTTCAAATAGTTCAAATTAGGCTGCCAGTTTCACCAAATTGGCAAGCTAGTGGGCCCAATATCTTGCCAATTCAATGAAATTGGCAACGTAACTTGGCCTGTTTGAAAAAATGGGTCCGAAAAATGGGGTCTCCCGATGATTTACATCACCTGGAAACCCCATTTCTTGTACCCATTTTTTCAAATAGGTCTTTCTAATTTTACCGAATTTGAAAGCTAGTGGGCCCACTAGCTTGCCAATTCAATGAAATTAGAAACCTAAATTGGGCCACTACATTGTCAATTTCATTAAATTGGCAAGCTAGTAGGCCCACTAGCTTGCCAATTCGGTGAAATCAGCAACCTAACTTGGCCTGTTTGAAAAAATGGGTCCAAGAAATAGGGTCTCTTGGTGATTTACATCACTAAGAGACCCCATTTTTTGGACCCATTTTTTCAATCACCAAGAGACCCCATTTCTTGGACCCATTTTTTCAAACAGGCCACTACATTGCCAATTCGGTGAAATTGGCAATGTAGTGGCCTATTTGAAAAAATTGGTCCAAGAAATGGCGTCTCTTGGTGATTTACATAGACTTGAGAGAGACACCTAAGAGGGAGGGACACATAGAGTCTTGAGAGGGAGAGGGAGAGAGAGAGAGAGAGAGAGGGGGGTTGGACCTAAAGCCTAAGCCATAAACCATAAATCCTAAAACCTAAACCTTAAACCCTAAATCTTAAACCCTAAACCTTAAACCCTAAACCCTAAACCCTAAGTTCTAAACCCTAAAGCCTAAATCCTAAATAGAGAGGGAGATATAATGGTGAGATAGAGAGTGGAGAAGCTAGGAGGGAGTGAGAGAGAAAGATAGGGAATGGAGAGAGAGAGAGAGAGAGAGAGAAATATAGAGGGAAGGAGTAAGGTTGGGAGATCAAGAGAGATGGAGAGAGAGGGAGAGAGGAAGAGAGAGAGAGGGAGGCATAGAGAGGGAGAGAGAGAGAGAGGGGGGGAAGGAGGGAGGGATAGGTATAGATGGAGAGTGTGTGTGTGTTCTCTAGTTAGGGTGGGATGGAGATACTTGAGAGAGGGGGAGGGAGTGGGAGGGAGAGACCTAAGAGAGAGAGAGAAAGAGAGATGGGAAGGGAGGGAGATGGGGTGGGAGAGAGAAAGATAGAGAGAGATATTTCTCTAGTTAGGGTGAGAGGAAGACGTGGTGGGAGGGAGAGACCTAGGAGAGAGGGAGTGGAAGAGAGAGGGAGTGGGAGAGAGATAGAGGAAGTGAGAGAGAGAGACCTAAGAGAGGGTGAGGGGGTGTGAGGGAGGGACTTGAGAGAGGGGAGAGAGAGAGGGAGAGATAAAGAGTTCTCTCATTAGGGTGGGAGGGAGAAACTTGAGAGAAGGGGATGGGTGGGAGGGAGAGACTAGAGAGAGATTGAGGGAAAGAGAGAGAGAGAGAGAGAGAGAGAGAGAGAGAGAGAGAGAGAGAGAGAGTCTCTAGTTAGGGTGGGAGGGAGATACTTAAGAGTTCTCTAGTTAGGGTGGGAGGGAGAGAATTGAGAGAGGGAGATGGAGAGAGAGAGAGAGCGAGAGAGAGATAGAAAGAGAGTTCTCTAGTTAGGGTGGGAGGGAGAGACATGAGAGAGAGAGGAGTGAGAGATATACTTGAGAGAGATAGATAGAGGGAGTGAGAGATATATCTAAGCGAGAGGGAGGTAGGAGTGATAGAAGGAGGGATAGACCTAAGAGAGATGGGGGGAGAGGGAGTGGGAGAGAGGGGGCTGGACCTAAATCCTAAGCCATAAACCATAAAGTCTAAAACCTAAACCCTAAACCCTAAAGATTAAACCCTTAGAGAGAGACATAGGTGATAGAGAGAGAAATAGTGAGTGAATGAGGAAGGTGGAGAGATTGAGAGAGAGAGGAGGGAGGGAGAGAGAGAGGTAGGGAGGGATAGGTTAGATATAGAGTAGAGAGGGAAGGTGGGTGGGAGAATGGGGTAGATAGAGAATATTAGAGAGGGAAAGATTGAGGGAGGGAGAGAGAGAGGTGAGATAGAGAGAGGAAGAAGGGAGGGAGAGAGAGAGATAATTGTGCTCGATAGAGATTAAAGAGGGAAGGAGAGAGTGAGAGAGAGAAATATGGGAGAGAGGGAGGGAGAAGTAGATATGGAGAGAGGGAGATAGAGAGAAGTATATAGGGAAGGAGAGACAAAGAGTAGAGAGGAGAACAATTGGGAGAGATGGAGAGAGAGGGAAGGATGGAGGGATATGTAGAGATTGAGAGAAAGAGATAGAGATAAGTATATATAGAAAAAGAGAGATATAGATGGGGAGGAGGGAGGGAGAAGTAGAGATATATAGAGAGAGAGGGAGAGACAAGGAGGGAGAGAGAGTTGATAGAGAGAATGGTGATATAGAGAGAGGAGGGACAAAATTTAGATAGAGAGAATGAGAGAGGGAGAGAGGGGGGAAGAGGGAAGGTGGAGAGATTGAGAGAGAGTGAGGAGGAAGATAGAGTGAGTTAGAGAGGGATAGGTTAGATAGAGAGAAGTAGAGAGGGAAGGTGGGTGGGAGGAGGGATGAGAGAGAGGTGAGATCAAGAGAGCGAGGTGATATATATAGAGAGAGAGAGAGCATTAAATATGGAAGGAGGGAAGGAGTGAGAGATAGTGGTGAGATAAAGAGAAGTATATAGGGAAGAAGAGGGAGAGGAGGAAGGTGGGAGATTTAGAGAGAGGGGGAGAGATAAAATGAGGGAGGGAGAGGGAGAGATAGAGAATTATATAGGGAATGAGAGATAGAGAAGGAGAAGTAGAGAGAGAGAGAGAGATAGGGGAGGGAGAGAGTGTGTGAGAGAGAGAAATACAAAGGGAAGGAGGAAGGTTGGGACATTAAGAGAGAGGGAGAGAGGGAGAGAGGGAGAGAGGGAGAGGGAATGAGAGAGAGATGGAATGAGGGAGGGAGAGGTAGAGATAAGTATATAGGGAAGGAGAGATAGAGAGGGGGGAGGAGGGAGGGAGAAGTAGAGAGAGAGGGAGAGGTAAGGAGGGAGAGAGAGGTGAGATATAGAGAGAGGAGGGAGGGAGGGAGTGTTGGATGTTGTGGTTGTGTTTCTGATATGTGGTTGTCATTGATGTCAACACTATTAGCATTGGTGATTCTAAAGGATGTATATGTCGAGGAAATTGAGAAAATTGTAATAAATATATTGTAGGCAGTTAGTAAAGCTGAGAAGGTCAGAGTGATGGAAATTTTTTTTACGTTGATGGTCAGGAGGCATGCATTAAAATTTTTGTTGCTGAGCCTATCTATTATTTTATCTGTAAGTTTCAGAGGTGCGCGTAAAGGATTGAGGAAGCTATGAATTTTTGTGTTCCTATAGTCATTTTGTTACTGTAGCAGATGTTTTTGGAAGAAGAGATTGCAAATCTGATTAATTTAGTTGTTTTGTACATTCCTAAGATGTTCATTGATGTTTCTAGATTGTTCTTTATCAGTGTGGTATGTCCGCATTGATTGGTGTGTTCATGATCAAAAAACATTTCTTCGTGTGCTGGTATTTTCATGTTCTTGGCCAACATGATAGTGGGAGCGTGTTGGAGATCCTTATGAATTAATTTGTGGATGCTTGGCATGTTTGAGGATGTTGATTTAGGTCCTCTCTATGTTTTGACCGACTTAGGTTGGTGCACATTGATATTTGTTCATGTATTGAGGCCGACATTTTGTAATTCATTTATTCCTTATTTTGTGGCTGACAAAGTTATTGATGTAAATCCATGTAGCGGATATATAAGAGCGATTGTTTGAGAGAATTCAAGTGTTCCAGTGTAAGAGTGTGTGTATATGTGAAGTATGTGGTAATAAAGATCAAATCATTCAAATTTAGAGCAGAGCGTGAAGAAGTATTTATGTGCCTAATCGGAACTATCATCAGGGTTATGAGGAAGCTAATTTCTCAATTCAAAATTATTAGATGGATTTAATCTGATTGTCTTATGTAAGGTAGTGAGCCTTCCCTTTGAGCAGTGAGCTCTAGGTAGTGTGCCTAAATGCATGTGCATTCCCTATTGATTTTTCATTATACTTTTTACAAGGTATAATTATGGATTAACCTCCACTGTGGTTTTTCCCCTAATAGGGTTTCCATGCAAAAATTTTGGTGTTGTGTAGCTTAATTCATGCTTTCACTGTTAATTATTAGATCTATGATTGAAGGTCAATTTGTTTAAGTAAAGTCTTAAATTTTGCAGAACTGAATCACCCCCCCTCTTAGTAGTCTATCCTTGTTTTGCTAATAGAGAGATAGAGAGAACTAGAGGGGAGGAGGGGGATAGAGGGAGAGAAAAGTGTAATAAAGATAATGAGAGAGAGGGGGGAACGAGGAAGGTGGGGAGATTGAGAGAGAGAGAGAGAGAGAGAGAGAGGATGGAGGGTGAGAGATAGGCAGAGAGGGATAGGTTAGATAGAGAGTAGAGAGGGAAGGTGGTTGGGATGAAGGAAGAGAGAGAGAGAGAGAGAGGTAGAGAAGGATAGGTTAGATAGAGTGAAGTAGAGAGGGAAGGTGGGTGGGGAAGGAAGAGAGAGAGAGAGAGGGAGAGATAAATTTTGAGAGGGAAGGAGGGGAGGGAAGGAGGGAGGGATAGATGGAGAGAGAGGTTAGATAGATAGAAGTATAGAGGGAAGGAGAGAGAGTGTGAGAGAGGTCTAGAGCATAAGGCGAAAAAATGAGTGAGATAGAGAGAGAAAGATGATACAACTTGTTGATTACTAAAATTTGACCTCCTGATTACTGAAATTTGACATGTTGATTATTGAAATTTCACTAAGTCTAAAATTTTTGAGATCTTCCAAAGACTATAATTTGCATTATAACTCTTAGAGATCCGAAACCACTCTCAAACATCCTAAAACTATATAAATGAAATATAACTTAAAGTATAAGAAAGTAAACGTCCATATGTAAATGTCAACTTATACTTAAATGTTTATTTCATGTATATAGTTTCCCTGAAAGATAACAAGAAGAAAGCGAAAAAACAAAGAGAAGAAAAAAATTCAATGTACACCAAAACGTGAGTGCATTATAATGTGCTCGCGTTATCGTGATGCTATTTTGAATTCAAAAAATGTGGATTTTTTGAATTCAAAAACATGTGCTTTTTTAAATTCAAACCATAATGTGAGTGCATTGTTACGTGAGAATGTTATAATGCGATCATGTTTTGGCTTGGTAATGGCCAAGCCTAGGCTCAATAATTACCAACCCATAACGTGAGCGTGTTTTAGTAAACCATGCTTGCATTTTCACTATTTCAGGATGAAAAAGTGAATTGGACACTTTTTGGCCCCCCATCTTTTTACACCCACCCTCAAGAAATATTTTTTGTTACTATAGTGTAGAAAAATGTATCCCTTTACCTTGTCACACTTGTTTGGGCCTTCCCTATTAAAATTGGGCTTCTTTATGCCTTATTTGGTCCTATTTTGCATCCACAAGCCCTATTTAATGCATCTTTCAAAGGATATCCTGACACACATCAAATAACCAATCAGAATTTAATGTTTTTGGTTTGTATGGCCTAGATTTAGTGATCTGGGACTCATATTCCACCTTGGGCATGATGGAATCCCTAAAACATTCTTGGTTCTATCATGAAAAATTGTGAAAAATATGGCTTTGTCTTTTGTGTCTGATTTAAGGTCATGTTCCCATCATTATGACGGGGTTTTATATTTATAAAACTTTCAAAATTTAGCCTAAAACCCTTGGTCATTTTAATTTTACATTGAATTGTCTTTCTCATTCCCAGTCACTTAAGTTATCACTTGTTCCGTCGTAGTCGTTGATTTTCCGGCCCTTAATCTTAGGTTGATGGTCGCCTTATGTCTTCCCCAATATTAATGGTCGAAGGCTTAATCCTAAAGAAAATATGAATCCTTTTCCTTCGTTATGGGTCATCACCTCATCCACCTAGTCATGTCCCCTTCTTATGAATAAATTTTGCAACATGTACATATTTTAAGCTTCGTATGGGTTGTCTAATTGATGAAATCAATCTTGGTCATTCCCTGTATGCCCATGTTGGTTTATTATTTATTGTTTTACTCATATGGGTTGGTGGGCTTCTTCCATGTGTCTGGTATAATGGTGGACCCGGTCTCCTTGGTAAGGATGACTAGGGCTTCTCAAGGAGAATTGACAACTAATGGACTGAAGACGTGGCCATATTTGTGTTGCTCCTCATGAGCTCGTCTTGTTTTATTTCATATTATTTTAAAGGAACGGGCTACTGGGCGATGGCCATGTGATATTGTCTAAGGGTGAATTTGTTCCTTCATAGGATGGTGGATGTTGTTCGAGGAGTGATCAATGGTATTCAGTGCAACACATTTTCTCATTTGGGCTTTGCCCCACGCCCCCGTTCATCTGCAGTTGTATGAAGGGATAGTCTTACAGGCTAGCAGGTGATGTGTAATCTTTCGGTTCGTGAGGCCCTATGCACTTTGAAGATGGAGTTTTTTTAAAGGGGATTGATTTCAATGGTTGATGACTAGTGATGTGGTTGAATCTTAGCCACTCCCTGCCATCTCGTGTGGGCCCCTCCTATGTTTTGTATCTTTTGATGGGCAAGCGAGCATATGCCATGTGGACTTTCTAAAAAAGGCTTGACTGGTTTCTAATGAAGATGAAATTCTTCCAAATTTGGCCAAAGGGATACTATTTATAAACTACGTTATTTTTAGCTTTGTTCTTTAAATCGCATGCTTGAGATCTTGGTCGTCAATTCTGTCAGCCATTAAAGCATGTGAAATGGGCGGTAATAAAGCATGGCAGTGTATGAACTGATATCTTGAGATCAGATTAGGATCAGTCCCCACTAGTTTTGACAAGGAGAAACACAAGTGAAATAATTCCTACAGGTGAGCGGTAAATTATGGCAAGAAAGTTTTAATTGAAGCTAGTACAGAGTAGATGTTTATCTACTCAAAGCTTTTCTATTTTAAAAAGGTGCATTAAAGCACAACTAAAACTCAACTATAAGTGGTTGCATGGTATTCTACCTGTTGATGAAATTTTTAAATCATGATCAAAGGTCAAGATTAAAGGGATCAAGGTAGACTATTGTCAGCTCACGCACACAAGCTTTCTTTGAAGAATTAATGGTTGGCATACTTGCATTCCTTGTTATAAGAGGGACCAATTTCCACATTTCTCATTCAAAAGTTGCATTGAGTTTGAGTCTGAAAATAGAATTGGTAGATGTCTTCTAAGAGGATGAATAAGTCTGGGGAGTGTATTAGGCCGGTCCAGAGGTCTAGGAGACTATTTTTGCTCGAGTATAAGAAGAATACTTAGGGGAATGAAGTTGATATGTAGGGAGCTCCTGATACACCAAAGGATAGAAGACGATGCATAAAATTTAAGAAGTGTGGTGTTAGCAGTAATTATCACCTAAGGAACAGAACAGTTTCAAAAGAATCGGTCAAGTTCAAAGGCAAGGAGTTGGTGGAATATGAAAAGAAGACAGAGAAAAGGTGCAAGAATCGTAAGGCTTATCTGGGAAGGCTTAGTTATTCCAATGAGTTTTCTAACAGCCCTTTAGACAATGAGGGTGACACTAACTAGGAGGGTGATTATTATCCCCTCTTTCTAGTACCATTTGATGATTTGGATGAGGTGGTGGTGACGGTTCCTCCAGTTCCACCACGAGCAAGGTGTGGATTAGTATCCTTTGAGGCTAATGACTCTGAGTGATTGTTGTGTCCCATTTTTGTTTTTGATGACACCATAGCCCTTTTTTCAGGACTATCCTATTCAACGTTCATTTGATTTCTTGTTTCTAGTGCTGATGTGGAAATTTTTTAGGCTGGTGTATAGGAGAGGTGCCAGACTTCCTAGCACTGGGTCATGCACATGTTTTTGTTGGGGTTTCCAGTGGAGAATCTTCTTTGGTTGAAAAGGACAAGGATGCTACTGCTACAACCGACTCTACCTCTTAGGAGCTAGCGAGTCTACATGCGGGGGATGTGGAATGATGTCTTTTACTCTTCAATTTTCCTCAATGATGGCATGTAACCAACTGGGGATGTCTCGAAATTTGGTGTAGATTATCTCAAAATGAAATTAAATGTAAATTTAATTGAGCTTGATGCTTGTCACTCCCTTGTTCTATAAAAGGGATTTCTGGTCTCATTACAAGGGTCAAACTTTTGAGTTTCAATAGGGTTTCAGGTGAATGCTTATCTCAGAAGAGGCATCTTGAATAGGATAAGGGTAAATAGGCTAGTGAATGATCTTGGGGAATGATGTTTTTTATGTAACATTCTTAAATTAGTTCTATATAAACTACTGATGTAGAAATGAATCATTTTCTGGAAACAAACATTCTCCTATGTATATTTCTTATGAGTTATGAATGAAAATACTAATGGTGTTGTTATTTATCTTCAAATGGTTATGTTTGAATGTACTATCATGTTCTTATCTTTAACTCAAAGAGTTGATTAAAATGCTTGAAGAGGGTATAAACTTTGCATGAAATTACTTAGGATTGATAAGTAGTGAATGTTTCTTTTAGGCATTTTTGAGTTTTCATAATCTACAAAGCAGTATGAGGGTAGTTCATCTACTTCTAGAATTGAGTAGTTTGTGTATTATAGATCCTTGCATATTTGACTTCGTTGCTCCAATTTTTTAGGCACTGGCAAATTTATCACAGAAATCTAGCATGAAAAATGAGAAAGTAGCACACCTAGCCTTGAACTTAAAGTAAGAACAACACTCTTTTAAGATCCTTTTTTAATGAATTGTGTGTGGATGGAAATACTCTAATTCATAGCAAATGAATAATCATTCACTTAAAAGATATGTCAAACCTTAAATGGGATGGATTTTATTTGCATTCAACTACAAATCAATCTGTTATTAATTTGATATATTCTATGAAGATATAATTTGGGATTACCCTCCCTGGTTTAACAGAGCCAAAAGTGAAGGAGTAAGGATCATAAAATCTTAAGCACATTGTGTTGGCCACTAACCTTACAGTTTCTTCATTATAAGAGGTGGTAAGTTTTAAGAGAATTTGTTAGGTTTTGCTGGAAAAATCACCAATAGAAATGGCGACTCTACTAGGGAAAAGCTTTGAATTCTCTAGTTGCAAACTATGAATCATAGAGTCGGGAATTTGGTGAATCTGAATAGTTTATTCAGATATTAAAATTTTAAACCTGGAAGTGAGTTTGTTGTAGCAAAAGTTCAAGCATTTGTGTGACTATTGTCGGAAAAGACCCAGATAGAAATTCATTCTTAAAATAACTTCATAATGCTTGAAGTTCAGTCCTTTGTGAAGGGAGGTGGTGACTCTGTCTCAAGAATCTGATGAAAATGTGAAGAATATTTCAAATATACAAAGACCTCCATTCAAGAAGAAGAATCTACAATAGCTCCAACATATCTAGGTATTCTCCATATTTTGGTTTTCAAAAGGCATAAATCTTTATATGAAAACCATATTTTAAAAGTCTTAAAAAGATTTTGAGTCCCTATTAAATGAAAATAAGCACTAAAGAAAAGGAAATAGTGGAAACTAGCTTACATACTTATGTATTATTATCTTGCAAACTTTATTATGAAGTGAAGTATGCAGTATTTTTGAAGAAACTAATTTAGGAGGTCTTAAGCAAGTTGAGATAAACTAATGCATTGTGTAGGCTTAAGGTCATGTTGCAAAAGAAGTTTGAGTTACCCTATGTAAGTGCAAGGTTGATAGGAAAAGGTTTAAGAAAATGTATCAACCTATGCATCCTAATATGCGACCCTTGCCATTTAATAAAAGAAATTTCAGCATTGGCAAACATAGAGAAAAAAAATTCAATGGTATTAATGGTTACCCAAACTTTATTCCATCTAAAATTAAAGATAAGCTACCAAAATTCAATGGTACAAAGTGTGAATCAGTGGGTAAGCATTTGTAGGAATTCAATAATTTAATGGAAAACTTTGAGGTAGATCATGAGGATGTGATCATGAGGTTGTTTGTGCAGTCTCTAAAAGGAGATTCAAGAGATTGGTTCTCTGATTTACCAGCATGCTCTATCTACTCTTGGGACGAGTTCAAAGTAGTATTCATAGAGAAATTTTGTGAAAGGGTCAATGCTAGTTCTCTGCTCAAAAAATTTATGAACATTGAAAAAGAGAAGGATGAGATGGTTCCAGCATTCAATCTAAGATTTGCTAAAACATTGAGGGATGTTCCTGATTTCATGAGATTAAGAGAAGAAGTATGTTTGGTTGTTTATTTAGGATCTTTTGATAGAAAGATGAGTTATATATTGAGAGACAAGGATCCTAAAAATTTGCATCAGGCATATGAGATAGCTATGAATATTGAAAACAACCAAAAATATGGAATACCAAGGAATTTTTTGTCTACAAATGTTTACTGCCTTGAGACACCAAAGGTTGATGAAAGGTGTAGGATAGAAATTGAAAATAAAGGTCAGAACACTTACACCACTACTATTTCAGCTTATACATCATCCCGTAATGTTGATCACAAAGAGTTACAAACACATTGTCAAGAAGTTGTATGCATTTGTGATCATAAGGTCTCTTTTCAAGCCCTCTCTTGCATAAGGAAACACAAAGGAGAATCATCATATAATGTCTATGCAATATTTATAGAAACTCTGGATGCAATTCTTGAATGTCATAGACCTGAAAATTCAATGTGCATTTATTTATTTTATGAATCTTATGAACTAGGTTTGAGTGCTTTACCGAAGGAGTTGAAGCTTGTTAGGCTTGACCAAGTGTGTGAATACTTTTCTCTTTTTGAAAAGATTAGAGATGACTATCAAGGAGCTATCATGTTTTCAACCCATGATGATAATGATTTTGCTGCCCCATATGAGCCAAGTAATGAGATATCACATGAACAAGAAGAGAGAAAATCAGAGGTTGAGAATGCATGCCTCAGTGAAACCGGTGACATGTGTAGTTATGATTCCAATACTTGCAGTCCTATGGATGACATAAAACTGGGCATTCAGTCTAAAAATTTTGAACATATTTTCAATATTCATGAGTCCTCTTGTTGTAGTAGTGATGATGGCTTCAAGTATGGTCAATTCTCTATTGATTGTGATTATCCTCATGAGGAAGAGATAGAATCATTTACTACAGATGAGAAATATGCTGATAATTATGAGAATCTGAGTAATATAATGCTACCATTTTTGGTTGAAAATGCTATGGAGTTGGAAGAGCTTTCTAACCATGTTATCTCAAATCATGTGGATATGACAAAAATTTCAGATATGTGTATTGAAAAATCAGAGGATGAAATGAAAGATAGTATTGGTTGTTATGAGTTTAGGGTTGATTGTGATTATTCCAATGAGGAGGACACCTGTTACAATGATTCTAAATGTAATAATGATTTGAAGGATTTGGACCTTCCTGCTGAGGAGGTCGAGGCTCTTATGTCAAAAATAAATATAATAGAAAATCCATTGTTTGATGAGCCTCCATTTTCATCAATTGATAAAAATAGTGATTCTTATTTGTACAAAGATAATCCACTCTTTGTTGAGAGTTCTAACGATGTATTTCACACATGGTTAGAATGTGGTCTTGAAAAAACAAAGGAGCACATTGATGAACTCCTCGAGGGAATTTCCTATGACTTTTTTACATTTGAAACAGGTGTTGCAGGAAGGATTGAATATCATGAGGCCAACTACTTGGAGGAGTTGGAATATTTTCAGTTTCCTATTCAGCTGGAAGGTATTTTAATGAAGCATGACAATGAGATAAATAGCAAGAAATGTTATTTTCAATATGAACATATTTCATATGATGAATATAACACATATGTGTCATGTAGTGATGAAAGCTTGCATTCTATGACTGATTATACAATGAAGAATGACAAAGATTATATTTGTAGTGGTATGCTTAGAAAAGTTGTGAGAAATGTCAATAACAGTGTTGGTAATTAGGCAGGTTTTAGTGGTGACAAATTTGTACTTATAAGAGGAAGGTTGTACTTGTTGTAGTGGTATGGTAGAGGTACATATGGATTGAAGGAAATCAGTTCCTTCAATAGGTTGGTTTCTGATAGGGGCGGGAATAGGCCCTAGGTTTTAGTGGCCTGGTGCCACTAATAGGGAAATAAATCTTGGATTATATTGAAGGATGGATTATAAAATATGCATCTCACAAGAAGGTTTCTGGCAAGGAGGAGATTGGATCTCCTTTTTCTGGCCTTTTGGGCCTCTCTATGATTTTGTAAATAGTTTGTTTCTTTCTATTTTGTTCCCGTTTTTTTTGTTTTTTCCTTTTTTGCCTGGTCTGCTTCACCCATTAATTCTAGGATCTCACCATGCCTATGAGAGGCATGTGTCCCCAATAGGAGCCACTGATGGAACCCCTAAAGAATTCTTGGTTCTATCATGAGAAATTGTGAAAAATATGGCTTTGTCTTTTGTGCCTGATTTAAGGTCATGTTCCCATCATTATGACAGGGTTTTATATTTATAAAACTTTCAAAATTTAGCCTAAAACCCTTGGTCATTTTCATTTTACATTGACCTGTCTTTCCCATTCCTAGTCACTTAATTTGTCACTTGTGACATCGTAGTCATTGATTTACCAGCCCCTAATCTTAGGTTGACGCCTTATGTCTTCCCCAATATTAATGGTCCAAGGCTTAATCCTAAAGAAAATATGAATCATTTGCCTTCATTATGGGTCATCACCTCGTCCACCTAGTCATGTCCTCTTTTTATGAAGAAATTTTGAAGTATGTGCAGATTTTAAGCTTCTTCTGGGTCGTCTGATCGATGAAATCAATCTTGGTCATTCCCCATAAGCTCGTGTTGGTTTATTATTTCTTATTTTATTGATACGAGTTGGCGAGCTTCTGCCACATGTCTAGTATAATGGTGGACCCGGTCTCCTTGGTAAGAATGATTGGCGCTTCTCAAGGAGGATCGACGACTGATGGACTAAAGACGTGTCCATATCTATGGCGCTCCCCGCAAGCTCGTCTTGTTTTATTTCATATTATTTTAAATGCACGGGCTAGCAAGTGATGGCCATGTGGTACTTTCTAAGGGTGAATATGTTCCTTCACAAGGTGGTGGATGTTGTTCGAGGAATGATCAACAGTATGTAGTGCAACACATGTTCTCATTTGGTTTTTTCCCCGCGCCCCCATTCATCTGCAATTGTATGAAGGGATAGTCTTACAGGCTAGTGGGTGATGTGGCACCTATCGGTTCATGAGGCCTAATGGGCTTTGAAGATGAAGTTTTTTTTGAAGGGGATTGATTTCGACGGTTGATGATTGGTGATGTGGTTGAATCTTAGCCACTCCTCACCATTCCATGTGGACCCCTCCTATGTTCTGTATCTTTTGACGGGCAAGCGGGCATATGCCATGTGGACTTTCTAAAAAAGGCTTGATTGGTTTCTAATGAAGATGGAATTCTTCCAAATTTGGCCGAAGGGATACTATTTATAAAATACGTTATTTTTAGCTTTGTTCTTTAAAGTGCATGCTTGAGATCTTGGTCATCAATTATTTCAGCCATTAAAGCATGTGAAATGGGTGGTAATAAAGCATGGCAGTGTAGGAAGTGATATCTTGAGATCGGATCAAGATCATACCCTACTATTTTTGACAAAGAGAAACACAAGTGAAATAATTCCTACGGGCGAGCGAGAAATTATGGCAAGAAAGTTTTAATTCATGCTAAGTATAGCATAGATGCTTATCTACTCAAAGATTTTTTTATTTTTAAAAAGAGGCATTAAAGCACAATTAAAACTCAATTATAAGTGGTTGCATGGTATTCTACCCATTGATGAATTTTTTAAATCATGATTAAAGGTCAATATTAAAGGGATCAAGGTAGATTGTTGTCAGCTCGTGCGCACAAGCTTTTTTTGAAGAATTAATGGTTGGCACAATTGCATGGCTTGTTATAAGAGGGACCGATTGACACATTTATCATTCAGAAGTTGCATTGAGTTTGAGTCTGAAAATAGAATTGGTAGATGTCTTATAAAAGGATGAATAAGTTTGGGGAGTCTGTTAGGCCAGTTTGGAGGTCTAGGAGACTAAGTTTGCTCGAGTCTGAGAAGAATACTCAGGTGGATGAATTTTATATGCAAGGAGCTCCTAATACAGAAAAAGATAGAAGAGGACATAGAAAATTTAAGAAGTTTGGTGTTAGGAGTAACTACCACCTAAGGAACTGAACATTTTTAGAAGAATCAGTCAAGTTCAAAGGCAAGGAGTTGGTGGAATATGAAAAGAAGACAAAGAAAGGGTGTAAGTATTGCAAGGATTATCTGAGAAGGCTCAATTATTCCTATGATTTTTTTGGTAGCCCTTTAGACAATGAGTGTGACACTAACTCGAAGGGTGATTATTATCCCCTCTCTCTAGTACCATCTGATGATTCTGACGAGGCGGTGGTGACAGTTCCTCTAGTTCCACCATGAGCAAGGTGTGGGCTAGTATCCTCTGAGGCTAATGACTCAGAGTGATAATTGTGTCCCATTTTTGTTTTTGATGACACCATAGCCCTTTTTTCAGGACTGTCCTATTCAACGTTCATGTGATTTCTTGTTTCTAGTGCTAATGTGGAAATTTTTCGGGCTAGTGTATAGGAGAGGTGTCATACTTCCTAGCATTGGGTTATGCACATGTTTTTGATAGGGTTTCCAGTGGACAATATTCTTTTGTCGACAAGGACGAGGATGTTGTTGCTACAACTGTCTCTGCCTCTTGAGGAGTTGGTGGCTCTGCATGCAAGGGATGTGGAATTATGTCTTTTACTCTTCCATTTTCCTCAATGATGGCATGTAACTGACTAGGAATGTCTCGAAATTTGGTGCAAATGATCTCAAAATGAAATTAAATGTAAATTTAATTGATCCTGATGCTTTTCGCTCCCTTGTTCTATAAAAGGGATTTATGGGGTCATTACAAGGGTCAAACTTTTGAGTTTCAATAGGGTTTCGAGTGAATGCTTATCTCAGAATAGGCATCTTGAATAGGATAAGGGTAAATAGGCTAGTGAATGGTCTTGGGGAATGATGTTTTTTATGTAACATTCTTAAATTAGTTCTATATAAACTACTGATGTAGAAATGAATCTTTGTCTGGAAACAAAAACTCTCTTATGTATATTTAT
Organism: Sequoiadendron giganteum; assembly: GCA_007115665.2. NCBI lineage: Eukaryota > Viridiplantae > Streptophyta > Pinopsida > Cupressales > Cupressaceae > Sequoiadendron > Sequoiadendron giganteum. The sequence continues at coordinate 48,331,278 of VCHN02000014.1, read as the reverse complement.
TACGAGTTATGAATGAAAATGCTAATGGTGTTGTCATTTATATTCAAATGGTTATGTTTGAATGTACTATCCTATTCTCAATTGTAACTCAAGGGGTTCATTAAAATGCTTGAAGAGGGTATAAACTTTGCATGAAATTGCTTAGGATTGATAAATAGTGAATTTTCTTTTAGGCATTTTTGAGTTTTCATAGTCTGCAAAGCAGTATGAAGGTAGTTCATCTACTTCTAGAATTAAGTAGTTTGTGTATTACAGATCCTTGCATATTTACTCTGTTGCTCCAATTTTTTAGGCACTGGTCCATTTATCACAAAAATCTAGCATGAAAAATGAGAAAGTAGCACACCTAGCCTTGAACTTTAAATAAGAACAACGCTCTTTTAAGAGCCTTGTTCAATGAATTGTGTGTGGATGGAAATACTCTAATTCATAGCAAATGAATAGTCATTCACTTAAAATATATGCCAAATCTTCAGTGGGATGGGTTTTATTTGCATTCAACTATGAATCAATCTGTTATTAATTTGATATATTCTATGAAGATATAATTTGGGATTGCCCTCCCTGGTTTAACAGAGCCAAAAGTGATGGAGTAAGAATCATAAAATTCTAAGCTCGTTGTGTTAGCCACTAACTTTACAATTTCTTCATTGTAAGAGGTGGCAACTTTTTAGAGAATTTGTTAGGTTCTACTAGAAAAATCACCAATAGGGCATATGGGTCCCACCTAAGTTTTGGGGGCCTAGACCTAAATTTGGCATTGAACTTAACAATTCTTGAAATTTGTGTCCCAAGATTAACCTACTAGGACTCATACGCCCCAACTGGCATATGAGTCCTGCTTAGCTTGAACCTAATTTTGAATTCAATTCTGGGCGAGATTTTCTTCTCCTAGTTCTAATGTTGGCTTTTAGTGTTGTAATTTCAAGAAATTTGGCATAAACAAGTATAAATACAGGGTTATTTCACATATTTTCTTCAAGAAATTTTCATGAGAAAGTGTGATCTATGAAATTCAAGTATTCAAGCATTATAGCAAGTTTGTGATTACAAGAGCATTCAAGAGTTATTATCACATTTTTTGGAGCTACATTCAAGATTCAAGCATCATATCAAAGTCATCCTGCAACATTTGTGATGTAGGGTTTCATGATTCAAGCAAGCATTCAAGTCAAGATCCATAACATGCAATTAAGAGTCAAGATCCACATTCATGCTAGCTACTACATACAAGATTGCAGCCTCTTATTCAAGGGTTTGGTGGGTTGCAATATAGCATCTTTGTTCATTCATCATTCCCTCTTCCTATTTCTATTCATTTCAAGGTTTGATTACCAAAATAGGGTTTGACCAAGGAAAAACCCTATCCACACAAAATAACCTTTTTTCCTCTCTTTGATATGTGATTTGCAGATTTAGGTTGAAGATCCATTGAAGAGCAAGATTGGAGAAAGTTGTCAAAGTTGCAAGATTGTCAAAGTTGTCATCTACATTGCAAGATCACAAAAAGTCACCTATAGAGCAAAATTCGGTGTTTTAGACTCAAAGATCGGAAGGGAAAGAAGCTACAAAAGATCACTACATGATTCCAGAATTTTAGATCAACCCTAATACTAGGACTAAATCGCCACTTGTGGCATAGGAGTCGTAGTATACTAGATTTCATGCATTTTTCATAGATCCTAGTTGAGCAGTTCCAGATTTTGGTTTCAGCCCAAAACCCTAAACTGGGACTAAATTGTCCCTACTGGTGTATGAGTCCCAGTGTGCTTCAAAAGTCATAATTTCAGGAGTACATACCTTATTTCAATCATCTTCAATTTTCTAGGTGTTCCTTTGTCCTTTCTCAGTCCATTATTCTGATTTTCAGTTTCACATCTTAGGTTGCATAGTTAGATTTGCAAATTACATTAATCCTCTTCTTTCCAAGCCTTTAATTGGTGGTGAACCCCTTTTTTATCTTTAATCACACCCCTAGGACACCCTATTGCAGATCTATTTTCCTAATTCCATCCTTAGATTGAGATCATTAGGGATTCCTTTAATGAAACATGAGGAAAATTGGTGGAGGAACCCTAATCCCCCTTTAGTTCCATCTCCTCAAAGAGAGACAACTATTTTCTACATTTTAGTTACAACAATATTCAAAAGCATGAAAAGAATGAATCCAAAAATCAGTCAATAATCTAAGTCGAATAGTCCTTGTTGAACAAAACTTTCCAAAAATAGAAAGGTTGACTCATTCAACTACATCTACATTTGTCAAAATTACCATAAATAGTAACTACCATTTTTTTGGCAAGCTTCACTAGAAAATTCCTTTGACATAACATCATTCAACATCCAGGGGGCTACAACAATCACCTTGGAACCCCTTGTCATTTCAACCTTTGGTTGAATAAAAGGCTTTCGGTTGCATTGATCACATACCTAAAGCACTACCTAGGTATGCAATGTCGACTATTTGTCACTACTAGAATAACAACAAAATTGACTTCATATTCCAACATACGATCCAAGATGTCCAAATAATGTTCATGTCCCACTACTTTTCCAATCTCAATACATATAATCTCCTCTTCTAAGTTATTTATGAAATCAATTACTCTTGCATTCAATAAAAATCATGTCAAATCTTGTCATAATTTTATTTTCCATACATGTGTTAGTCTATCCACATGTGTATTACATCATAAATTCAAATGTCTCACCATGAGTATGCATAATGAAACACACATACACCTTAGGAGGAAATATAAACAGTTTAAATTGCACACACATATATTCCATTTTCCATGCATGCGCCAGACCCCACAAAGATTCCAAGATCCCTACACACACCATTTCCATTTGTATGTGTTTTTTATGGCACATAAACCAAAACTCTTTGCATGTATTTCACCTTCTCATACACACATTGAATCACCTCACCCACATGCTGCAAGATGAAATTCATATTTTAGCTTGTGCATTTTACTAGTCTTCCTAACCCACTACTACACCTAAACCAAAAAAAATCATACATAACAATGCTCTTGTCTTTATTGACCTCTTTTAATGTGTCACACCCTCCGCTTAATTGAATGACACATTCTCTATATTCTTCATCTCCTTTCTCTTCTTTGCTCTAAATACTCTTAAAGTTGAGGGTAAAAATGAAATATTTCTACCCTCCCCAACCATCCATATTTATTCACTCTCAATCCCCATTTTTATCCCCCTAACAAAATTTTTACCCCCTTTCACCTCTTTTCCTCTCATTCATCTACTTTTTATCCTTTTTTCATCTATTTTTCTTTTGCTTCTTCTCATTTTTTCTCCTCTATTTTCTTTTTCCCTTCACTTCTCCTTTTGAGACATCACCCATGCTATTTTTTCCTGACTAACCTCTTGAGGGGGCATCATCCCTCCATCTTACTAACATAATATTTAAGTAGTTGGAACATGTCAATGCCCTTTTTATCTCAAAAGTATTATATTTTATTTTTCTTTAAAATGGCATTGCTTCTTCTAGTCACAATTTTGTCTCAACAAGGGAAAAATATAGAAACGTAAAATTATCTCTCAATAAATTTCTAGTAGATCATCAATTCCTTTCATATCACCACCTTCTAAATTAATTGAATAAATTCTTATTTATTTTTAATTATTTTAATTTTTTTTTAGACTGGAAAAATTGGGAAGCCCCCCTATAAACTACAATGTGCCTAGTAAAAAAATTTCATGTGATTGGTGATGCTGGTGCAACATGCCCTCTGGTATCACAAGGATGGGGGAGACTATACCTCGAGACTTCTTTCCTGCAACAAGATGCTTTAGTGAATTGAGCTAGGCCCCTCACCCCAAATTATATTTTATTTCAATCTTTCTACCATTGTTAATTAAATAATTTGAATAGATTAATTATTCCAACTCTCCCTCTAACAATAATTAGATGAATTAGAAAAAACATTTAAAATTGATCAATAATTTTCTCATGTCCACCTTAAATAAATAAATTCAACATTTGTTTATTTAAGTTCATCATTCTCATTATAAATAAACAAATAAATAGAACCTATTTATTTAAATTTTTTTTCTTTTAAATCACTAGTTAGACTAAAATCAATTATTTAAACTAGCTAATCATTTGCACAATAAAAATCATAATTAATTAAAGAAAATATTTCTCAAACTCTATGATTGAAAATGACTCCAAAACAAGCTGTTTGGATTTCCAAAATAGCAATTTTAGAATCTTGTCCCTTTATTTTCTCCAAGAAAATTCTAGCCTTTCACAAGACTCAAAGAAAGGATATTTTGATCCTTTCCCTCAACCTTTTTCCAAGAAGATCTTAGGGCCTTTCAAATCCCTTAGATCATAGACCCCCTCATGTGTGCTAATCATAAGGTGCCACTTGGAGGCTACTAATGTATCCAATCTATAAGGAAATTAGAGTAGTGAAAACAATTTCCTACACCAATCTTGAGGAGAGATATTATGCAAAATTTAAAACTGATCTAACAACTACAGAAAAACTAGAAACACATTCAATAAAATATAAACAATGAACACAAGATATACGTAGGGAAAACCCTTTCGGGTGAAAAACCCCACACTCCAAAGCCTATTCAATGTATTTCAAATCCAACAACAAGATTACATACACTTGCAAAGCAAGTCTTTTACAAGAGTATCACTATTAAACAATTATGGAAGAATTCTATCAGCAACTTGACAGCATAATAGTACCTGCAAACTCAACACACAAACTACTTCTCAAGCCTTCAATTTATAGATCTCTGGCAATGCAAGAAATCATTAGTGGTTTACAAAACCATGTGCAAAACCTCTCATGAGGTGTATTTCCAAAAAATGCAAGATTTCGATCTAAAATGAGGCTCTCGCGTCCACAATATTCTCCCTAATCTTTTACCCTCAAAGATGTCATAATATCTCTAAAATTAATCCTTCTATGATATTTTATCACATGGCTATCTTTTGACAACTAATATTTCTATTTTCAAAGCACCGACAATGTGTAAAAGTTGTAGGAAAATCTTAAATGAAAACAAACCAAATCTTCAAAAATAGCAAGGTTGAGACACCTCATTTCCAACATTCTCCCACTTATCGAATACCTTGCAAGATCCAAGGGAGACCTTCTATCATGGATCAACTGCTAGGGGCTGAAAATCCCATAGACTCTGAACACCACCTAAACTGTGTTGTGCTCATGGGCTTAGTTAATGCATCTGCAACATTCGCCATTGTCTCTACTTTTTTAAGCTTCGCCTTGCCATCTTCAACCATATTTCTCATGAAGTGATATTGAACATCAATGTGTTTGGTCCTAGCATGAAAATTCGAGTTCCTCACAAGGCAGATTGCACTTTGGCTATAGCAACAAAGTATAATTGTACCCTATTTCAATCCAATATCTAAACACAAATGCTTCAACCAAATGGATTCTTTACAGGCATGAGTAGCTAACATATACTCTACCTCAGTAGTGGAAAAAGAGACCATGTCCTGTTGCTTTCTCATCCAACTGATTACACCACCATTAAGAGTAAACACATATGCACTAGTGGACCTTCTACTATCAACATCACCAGCCCAATCTAAATCCACAAAACCATGAATACTCAGGGAATTTTGATCTCTTGTACCATGAAAACATATAGAGTACTATATTGTACCCTGCAAATATCTGAAGACCCTCTTAATTGCATCCCAATGCACTCTTCTAGGATTAGATATAAAATGAGAAAGAACTCTCACTGCTTGGGCAATGTCTGGTCTTATACAAACCATAGCATACATTAAGCTTCCAACTACACTTTGGTAAGGAAATTTTCTTATGTCTTCCATCTCTAATGAGGATGTAGGACATTGTGAAATGGAGAGCTTCATTACCAATATAACAGGAACACAAAGTGGTTTACAATCATGCATGTTGAACCTTTGCAAAATAGAACAAACATACTTACTATGGCTAAGGCATAGATTTTTTTTTCTCATGATCTCTTCTAATCTCCATCCCAAGTATGTGTCTTTCTACACCAAGATATTTCATTTCAAATTTCATAGAGAGCTGAGATTTCAATTCTGCAACAAACCTTTGCCTTTCACAATAAATAACATGTCATCAACATATAAAGCAATTACCAACAAACAATCACCATCAGATTTAAAATATATATAGTGATCAAATTTAGACCACACAAATCCTAAACTCAACACATATGTATCAAACTTCTGGTACCACATCCTAGGACTTTTTTTAAGGTCATACAGAGATTTCTTTAACTTACAAACCAACTTGCTTTTACCTTTTACCACGTAGTTCTCTGGTTGTGTCATATAAATTTCTTCCTCCAAATCACCATGAAGGAATGCAGTTTTCACATCCATTTGTTCCAGCTCTAGATCATAAGCTGCTACAATAGATAATAAAAATTGAATGGATGTCATTTTAGCAACAAGAGAAAAGATCTCACCGTAATCAATACCCTCAACCTAAGAGTATCCATTCGCAACCAACTGTGCCTTATACTTTTCAACATTTCCATCTGAACCAATATTTTTCTTAAACACCCATTTTACATCCAACAGGTTTCTGACCTTCAGGAAATGGTATAAGGTCCCATGCATCATTCCTTTTAAGGTTTTCCATCTCTTCATCCATGGCTATTTTCCAAGAATCTGCATCATTCATACCAAAAGCCTCTTGCACAAATCTCGGTTCATCAACATTAGTACTCAAAGAAAATATACACTTCCAATCATCAGGTGAATACCCATACCTTTGAGGTGGTTTCCTTTGCCTTGTAGACCTTTGAATAAGTTGAGGTAGAGGTTCTTCCACTTCTTCCTCCTCTTCTTCCTCTTCTGAAGATTCAGAGCTTGATGAGATCTCCTCAACTTCTAATCTATTTTGGGGTCTCGATTCAACTTCCTTAGGCGTAAAAGGAAGTTGAACCACATCCTTTTTTTGTTTAATTTATTTATGTTGTTCTGGCTGAAAATTAACAAGAGAATATTTAGTCTCTCTAAAAATAACACTTCTGGAATAAATTACCTTTTGTGCAATAGGATCCCAAAGCTTGTATCCTTTCACACCATAGTTGTAGCCGATGAAGATACATTTGATAGCCTTAGAATCCAATTTTGTTCTCTTCTCCTTAGGCACGTGTGCATATGCCTCACAACCAAAAACTCTCAGATGTCTAAGTGAAGGATTTTTCCCCAACCATGCCTCCATTGGTGTTTTATCAACAAGCACTGATGTAGGAGATCTATTTATCAAATAACAAGTAGTGGCAATAGCTTCAGCCCAAAAAAAAATTTCTAGATTAGCTCCACTCAACATGCCCCTAGCCTTCTCCATCAACATTCTATTCATTCTTCTTGCAACTCCATTCTGCTGCAGAGAATACAGTGTTGTCTTTTGTCTTTTAAACCCGCAATCTATATAGAATTTGTCAAAGTCTGCAAAACAGTACTCACCGCCATTGCCAGTTCTCAAACATTTAATTTTATTTCTATTCTGAGTTTCTATCATAGCCTTGAACTCCTTAAAATGACTGAAAACTTCATATTTACTCTTTAAAAAATACACCCATGTCCTCCTACTGAAATCATTAATAAAAGTAACATAATAAACTGATTTACCAATAGAAGAAACATCAATAGGTACAAATACATCAGAATGAATCAGATCCAAGATACATGAAGACTTATGAGAAGATGAGTAAAACTAAACGCAGTTCTATTTGCCATAAATACAATTTTCACATAAATCAAACTCTAGATTGCAATCATTCAACCCCTCAACGAGGTTCTTATTTTTTAGGGCTTTTAAACCCTTCTCTCTAATGTGGCCAAGCCTTTGGTGCCATAACATGGTCTTATCTGTAGGAAAATTTGATTCAGTTGTCAGAGCACCCTTGGGTACCCAAAAGCCACAACCATCTGTAGAAGAGGAAACCATCTCCTTTTTCAACAAAGTATTTTTTGGCTTAGTTTTATAAAAAGTGCTATTGCATTCAACTATGCATGCATCGAGCTGATACAATGTACCCAATCTAATTCCTCTTGCTATCACCATAGCACCTCTCACCATTTTCACACCTGCTTTACAAAACTATACATGCACACCTGCATCTATTAGCTTGCTAATAGATAATAAATTTCTTGGTGGTCCTGGGATATGCAAGACACCATCAAATCGTCTAACTCTACCATCAATTAACTTCACATGAATACTACCATAACCAACAATATCAAGGAAAGAATCATCACCCAAATACACCTTATCACCATCATAGTTTTCATACTTACAAAACTAATTTTTGTTAGGAGTCGTGAGAAAAGATGCACCTGAGTCTATCAACCATACATTATCACCTACATGAGTGGCCAAGGCTATAATAAAGGCATCTCCATCTTCCTTTTTAGACTCATAATCATAATCTTTCTTCTTCTTCTTCTTCTTCTTCTTCTTCTCTTCTTTACAGTCCTTTCGGAAGTGTCAGGGTTTGCCTCAATTCCAACATATTACCTTGGACTTACCAGGAAATTTTGATCTCCCCTTATTTTTGGACTTAGAACGGCCACACTTCTTCTCATCTTTGCCTCATTCTTTTTGTCTTCCTTGAACACTCAAAGCCTCTTTGGCATTCAGAGAGACCTTCCTTCTCATCTCTTTGAAGAGTAGAGAACCAACAACATCCTCCATCTTCAAGATGACAGAAGTGCTCCCAATGGCCATGCCTAGGTTGTCCCATGAGTCTGGCAGGGAACACAACAAATTTTGGCACCTTTCTTCTTCGTCCATCTTAACCCCAACTAAGGTCAACTGAGTCACCAACATATTAAAATTTTCTAGGTGCTCAGAAGTTCATCCACCTTCTTCCATTCTCAAGGAATACTTCTTCCTCAAGAAAATCTTATTTATTAGAGATTTGGCTTGGTATATCTCACCCAACTTCTTCCAAAGATTCTTTGAAGTGGGTTCTTTGTGGAAATTTATAAGGATTGAATTTGCAAGACATAGTCTAATGAGACCTTTAGCTTTTCTATCCATTACATCATATTTTGTAGCCAAAGTTGGATCCATAGGCCTCTGGACATTTTCATCCACTACATCCCATAGATCCCAATCAATCAACAGATCTTCCATCTTCAACTTCCACATTTCAAAGTTTGTGCCGGAAAATTTATCTACCTCAATCCTCCCACATGTGCTCCCCATTTGGAAAAGATATCTGCAACAAGATCACAAATTATCCTCTACACAAGCTCCCACTCAAACCTTGATTAGCTAAAAAAACCTAACAACCCACAATTGAAACCAAAGGTGAATAGGCTCTGATACCACTTGTAAGGAAATTAGAGTAGCAGAAACAATTTCCTACGTCAATCTTGAGAAGAGATATTATGCAAACTTTAAAACTGATTTAACAGCTACAGAAAAACTAGAAACACATTTAACATAAAATAAAAAATGAACACAAGATATATGTGGGGAAAACCCTTTCAGGTGAAAAACCCCACACTCCAAAGCTTGCTCAATGTATTTCAAATCCAACAACAAGATTGCATACACTTGCAAAGCAATTCTTTTATAGGAGTATCACCAGTAAACAATTCTGGAAGAATTCTAGCAACAATTCGATAGCATAACAGTACCTACAAACTCAACACACAAACTACATCTTAAGCCTTCAATTTATAGATCTTCGACAATACAAGAAACCATTAGTGGTTTACAAAACCATGTGCAAAACCTCTCATGAGGTGTATTGCTAAAAAAATGCAAAATTTCGGTTTAAAATTAGGCTCTCACGTCCACAATATTCTCCCTGATTTTTGACCCTCAAAGATGTCATAATATTTTTAAAATTAACCCTTCCATGATATGCTATCACATGGGCATCTTTTGACAACTAATATTTCTATTTTCAAAGCACCGACAATGCATAACAACTATAGGAAAATCTTAAATGAAAACAAATCAAATCTTCAAAAATAGCAAGGTTGAGACACCTCATTTCCAACACAATCCTCTCAATCAAGCTCCTCCATTGATCTCCCAAATCAATCTTAGCACTTGATCCTCTATCCTTCATGTCTATAAATAACTCATCATATGAGCTATTCTCAAAAACTCTTGGAATGTAATGTTCTCTTGTCAAATTAAGCAACCTTACATCCTCTCTTAGTCACAAATCCACCTTGAGCACATCAACCTTTGGGTGCAACAAAAGTCTTGTTGGTGAGAGATTTGTTATTGTCTATCATCTTTTAGACATAATCTTTTAACTTAAACTAGAGGTGGCAATTAGATTTAGAATAAGAGTTTGAAATTCATAGTTTAAGTCTTTTATTGATATTTTATACTTGCTTACACACATTTATATTGTTAAAATTTAGCAATTCTTTAAAAATTCTATTTTATTTTATTATTTATGAAAGAGTAGAAATGAAGTTATATTTAATGTCAAAATTGTTGATTATAGTTTCTCTATTTATGAGAAGATTAATTTGATTTCGACTATTTACTTATAGATATAAAACTAAGAAATTTTGTATTCAAATTTCAAACATCTATAAGATCCCCTCATCATCAAAGAAGCATACCTTGCACTCTCACGAGAGTTTGTCCTAAAGGGAATCTCCAAACAATCTCCAAATAAAGTTGATTTTATAGTTATAGTATTTTTTACCACCACTTATAGGAAGAGTTTGGTTCGTGTATCTGCATGTCAAAATATTATAGGAGTTTACACATTTGAAAATATAATATTGTGATGACTACGTCCCTAGGATATTTTTGTTTTAAACTATTGAAATTTTAAAATGGTTTCCACTAAAAGTGTTAGGTTAGTTAAAGGAATTGAGATATTAAAAAAATAAAAAACGCTTGTGGTTCGTAATCTTTGGTGGGTCCCAAGACGCTACAAGATAATGTGACGTGTCGTGTGCTTTGTTGACGGATTAATATTTTTCCAATCACATTTTTAACGTCAATGACTTGTAGGTACTTCCTTCATTGACTTAGTTAAGTTCTTACAAGTGGACCCCTTATGTCGGGTAAGCGCATCCCCAAAGATTTCAATTATTGAAGGAGGAGGATTATCTTATGATGATCCCATTATCCATGCATCATGATGCGGTTCATATTTTTATTTGGGTAAATTTTGTATAGTTCGAGTAATTTTGATATTAGTAATTATGCATGCACATGTAAAATATTATTGAAATTGATATTATTTGAAAAGTACAAGTAATAAGGTTGATTTTTTTTATAGTTGGCATGTGTTGATTATTTATAGAAGAGCTTTCATTTTCATTCAATTTATTAAGAGAATTTGTGTATGAAGTTTTATAATGAGTGGTTTATAAGATATAGTATTTGTTGAAGGTTTGTAAATAATTATGTTTTGTGGATTTTTTATTATGGGAGAAATTTAATGGTGAAATGCATTTATCTTTTCAAAAAATTTAATGTTGTATCTTTATATGAGAATCACTTAGATGCAATATGTTTTAAGTGGATCATTTGAAGTCATGAGATAGGAGTTCTTGTGAAGATTATCTCAAGACTATGCAATATAATATGGATTGATGACAATTATCTCAAAATCATATAGTTGAATCCCAATAAATTATCATGTACACTAAAACACTAGATATGTACGACCCATGTAATGCCCCACCAAGTAACCCTAAAGGAAGTTGTAATTAACGACTTAAGTGAACCAATTTCTTTTATAAAGTGCAATAACATACACATTCACTTACTAATTAACAACCTCTAAGGTTACAAGGTTAGGATTACTTAAACCCACACATACATATTACATATAACCATAGCATTATAAACTTTATGAAATAAACATCATACATCAAGAGAATACCACATAACATAATAAGATGAACATCCAAGATACAATCTCATAAACATTAACTTAATCCAATAGTTACATCACTCATTCCTAGAATGAGACAATGGTACAAAAGTATAACAATTACATAATCTCACCTCATAGACATAAGAGGGATAAAATAACTTATACAATCTGAAATATTACAATGCAAGAAAATACAATAAGAACCGTGAGTTTTCCATCTAGATGTCTCGCCTCCATGAACTGAAGATCAAGGGGGACCCAACAGTTTTGATGCATGTTCCACCCAACCATGTGGTACTCGAAGGCCCACCCCCCATGCTAGGAGATAGTAACAATGTAACAAGGACAAAAATCCACAACCTCTAACCAAAGATAGACTCAAAAAAACTCATACTGAAATAACCAAAACAAATGCAATAAACAAAAAAAACTCAAGTACAACACTAATATCACTGACATAGGTCACATTGCTTCCAGACATAAAATATACTAATTATGATCAAAGAACCATACACGTATACAAATACCAACCACCAAGGGAATCTCAAGAGCATACAACCTAAGAATCATAACCACTTCATCTCAAGGAGAATACAAATAATAGAACACACTCCAAACATCTTGGAGGCAACAAACACATAGTCCACTCCTTTCATAGGAGGTACAAAACATCCCCGTTCGTGAAAATCGGGTAAAACTGAAAAGACGTCATGCACTACCCTAGGGAAACAACTGGATGGCATAAAGATTCAACAACCCTTATCCTCTAAGTTCTTCTGGAAGACTTATAATTTTAGGACTAACACTAGATTCCAAAACCCACAATGCAACTTGACTTCATAACAATAAAAGCATTCAAGTCATTAATCAATTCTAATATTTGGATTTCCTAAATCCATATTCATTCAATAGGTAACATTAACAAGGTCAACGACACATTTACAGGTTTAACTCAAACAATCATATACCCATATTTCTATTTCCATTATAAGAAGTCTTAAACAATTTAAACTTACATCCCCTTATGAAATACAGAGGAACTAGAACATTTAAAACAATCATGAGAAAATTACTATTTTTGGATATACTAAATCCATATCTCTTTCATATTTCATTCACAATAAATTAATTGCTCTAATTGAAATATAATAAACTAAAATAACTATTTGTCTCCTCAATATAACAACTTCTTAATTTATTTTAAACCGACACAAATCCATGCAAGTAAAATCTTTCCATTTCCTAACCAAATCTTACATCTCATTCAATTTTCAATTTAAAACATTCAATCCCTTTAATATCATAAAATATTGTTTCTCTATCCATTTTTCCATATACACTAATCAAACCATTTTTAAATCTCTATTCAATAATATATTGTAGGCACCTTATTAAAAGGAAAAATGATAATGAATTTACACTTAACATATTTATATATGTTCCATATTATATAGACACCAAATATATATATTAATAAATTTAATTATATATATCTTTTAATATTCCAATCACAACGATTAAATTGCTCTATAAAAATAAATAAAACATAATAAATATTTGCCTTTTCAAATATATTCATTTCCTAGATTTACTTCCAATACAACATAAACTATTGCCATTACTATATTCTATTTCTATCCAAAACCTATATCTTTTCAATTCTCTATTTAAAATATGCCATTTTATCAATGTATAAAAATAACTCTTGACTTTTCTATTTAACCATGCATTCATATTTTTTTCCAATTAAATCTCATTAATTAAACAAACATTCAAATATAAATACTTTTACAATTCTTCGATATATTTAAATATCCTTTTTCTTAACAATTCGACCATGCATTCAAAAACCAACACAAGTACACATCTAATTGGATTTTTTTTGTTTTCTAGCTAACTCATATAATTCAATCAATTTTCTATCTAAGCATGAAATTTATAAAATATCGCTTTCCTTATCTATTTGACCATGCAATTATAAAATATCTTAAAATATCATTTTTCCTAATAGTTTAATTATGCATTTAACCTTATCTTTTTTTAAAATCTCCATGCAACTCAAATACATGCACTTAAATAAAACAAATTAAAAACTAATTATACTCCTGATTGAAAACATGTAAATATACATCATATGTATATATATTAATATATTTTATTAAATAATACATTATTTAATAAAACATATTAAATTTCAACAAATAATTTCTAAAAACCTATACTTTAAACATTTGAATAAAACCAAGATGTTTTTATAACATTATTTCATATTATAAGTACACCAACTATATTAATACATTTAATTATATATTTTCTACCAATACATATAAAACTAATCAAATTAACATTTGGTCTCTTCCATAACTTATTGTGTTAAAATAAGATCAATATTTGGACTATAACCCAATATCATATATATATTTTTCCAATTAAATCAAATTAATAATTAGACCTTTTACACATGAATTTAAATTCTACAATTAAATTTTAAATTATGCATTCTTTAAATCAAATATTTAACTCCTTCAATAAAACTTTAACATGCTATTTTAGAATAAACAATAATTTCCTCATACGTTTATAATTTTATTTCCACTAATCTAATATACAAATTTTATTTAAAATAATATAAATAAATATAATACTTTAATATTATAATAACAATACATAAAATATTAATATTTATAAATATCAATTTATTATTATTTTATTATCAAAATAGCCATGGAAAAATAACTTAACAACAGTCTCATGTTTCAAGCATAACTCAAAAAATACGATCTGGGTATTTCCGATTATTTTACAAGGATAAGAAAATTCCAAGGTACATAAACCCTTTAAATTTTCTGACAACCCAGTTTGTGTAAGTGGATTTATATGCGACGCAACCAGACCATTTTACCATGAAAAATATAACTACCCTGCGGATTTTAAAATCTGATTTTTAATAATAAACAGAGGGTTTCATTTTCTAAAAACATTCTAAATGCATTGTTCAATCTCTATGTTTGATTTCAATAACAACATAATTGATTTCCCCAAATAATTTAAATTCAACTGAGGTTTTCATAATTTTCACACAAGAATTTTCACAAGCAAAGGCTGTAAATTTATTTAATTCTTTTCTTCTAATATCAAATTTATTTTCTAAAACAGATTTAACAAACAAATCTTTAATCACTATTACTTAAAAAAAAAAAATCAAGAACAATAAAACACAAACAAGAAAACCTGGTATAAGAAGCTACAGGAAGAGATGAATTTCTGATGCAAGCCTCCTCCAAAGATTTTCTGAATTTTCTTCAATCCTCCAATGAATCCAATCCAAAACCCAACAAATGCAAAAAATAATTCCTCCAATCAATTCTACCATCAAAACTTTCTTCAAACCCTTCTTGTGCAAATTTTCCAAAATTTCTTTTTTGTTGTAAAAATAAATTTTTCTAAAGACTTTTTTTGCCTTAAAATTAAAACATCTATTCTTTATAAATCAAAAATACCTAATATAACCCTAATTCACATTACATGCAAATTAGATGTTTCAATTTCAATTTCAATTTTTACAACCCTAATTCACATTACATGCAAATTAGATATTAATTTCAATTTCAATTTTCGAAAAACCCACTTTCAATTTAAAATGCAATTTCAAATAATAAATTAATTTCCAAAGTTAAAACTCATTTCCCAAATAAACATTTAATTACAATTTCTAATTTAATTCCCACAAGTTGAAATTAAATTCCAAAATTAATTTTAATTCTTTTATTTCCTTTCATTCTCTTGCATCATGTTTAATTAATTAATTTAATTATTTAATAACTAAATTCAACCCTGTTGGATTAAATTTAATTAATTAATTTAAATATAAACTTTTATCCACGTTGCATTATTTAAATTCAATAATCATCAACATGATCTAAATGCAATTATTCTAAATATCTATTTCCAAATCAAGAATCTTTCAGAATTAAATAACATTAAAGCAAGGCAATGAACGACTCAACACATACCACTGACGACACACTATGGCTAGGGTGTAGACTTGACACAAGTTACCTAGCTACTATCTTCCGTTCAACTTAACCATTGGATCGACAGGCTCGAACCTGTGAAATCAGGTGGAGTCGATGTCATGTACCTGTAATCATGCAACCAAGTAAACATCATACAATATATCCAACATATAATACAACCGTGAAGAAGGAATTACGGATTCGTAGGGCGCTCGCAAGCGAGTGATGCGAACCCGTCTTATTCACCAATACACTCATCGAAACTAACACTTCCATCATAATGTCAATAGTCTCATAATAACATATCATGCTAACTCTACAACATCATTAATCCATAATGCATGTGAAACAATAATTAGATCAACACACCACACAATAATAGTTGTCGCTCAATAGTAACGATCAAAACATCATAACAAAATCAATCCAGTATCAAAGTAGCTGCAACCAAACATAACATAAAGCCAACCGAACAAGAAGCAAAATGGAGGGGTATTACAACCCACACATACACATTTTTTATAAATTTTCCAATATTAATATATTCTATCTCATTATAATTTCATGAAAAAATAACTTTAAATTAAAGCGAACAAAATATTATGTTGTCTTAACAATATTGTTTCCATGATAGAGTACAAACACAAACAAGCCACACTCTCAAAGAATGTAACATTGAAAAAAAGATCAAAGAGACTAGAAGAGATACTTAGAAGTTTTGATAAATAAGACTTAAAGGGCATGTAGTAATGCAAGAAAAATGGTATCTAGGATAAGCTAGGTGAACTCTCTCATATTTGGTATCTCAATTCATTTTCATGTCAAAGAGAAAATACAAACAAGTCATACTCTTAAAGGATGTAGTATTAAAAAATTCTAAACCAAAGAGACTATAAGAGGTACTTAGCTTGACTTTTGGTAAATAAAAATTAAAGAACATGTAGTGAAGTAAGAAAAATGGTACTTAGAAAGAGAAAGTGGGAGAACTCTTCCCATAATTAGTATATCATTAAGTTACTAGCTTCATTTCCATGTTAGAGTGCAAATACAAAATAACCCATACTCTTAAAGGATACAATATTGCAGAGGAAGACTAGAGAAACAAACAGACACTTTGGAATTTTGGTAAATAAGATTCAAAGGATAGGTAGTGAAGTAAGACATGTGATATTTCAAAGGAGAAAGTGAGGGAACTCTTCCCATGTTTAGCATCTTAAGCTAAAAACACTTCCATGTCAAAGTGCAAATATAAATAAGCCATAGCCTAAAAGGATGTAGTATTGCAAAAGAAGACTAGAGAGACCATAAGAGATGTTTAGGAATTTTGGAAAATAAGATTTAAAGGATAAGTAGTGAAGCAAGAAATATGATAAGTTTAAATGAGAAGGTATCAGAACTATTCCCATATTTGATATCTCATAAGTGTTTGTGGGACCAAATTTCTCTCTTAAAAGGAAGATATAATCTAAAAGGATTCAAAAGAAGATGAAGCATCCCAAACACAATTCATCAAGCTCTATGACTCCTCACACTCCCACACATGATTTCTCATGTTTCATGTGTGACCTTTCTGTTAGTGTAATTAATATTTAATTACACTTGCATAACTTTACTTAGGTTTTGCTTAGGTAATAATTAGTTTACTTAATTAATAAGTAAGCTTTATTTAGTTGAGTTATTTTTAGGTCAACATTAGGGTTGCATACTTTGATTTTATAAAACAAATCATCTCATTGTAATATTGAATTCTGAATATTATCAATTTACACATTTCATGCAAAGCTTTGCTTTTTTCATATTTTATCTTTTGTGGAAGGTGTTTAGGTTTGCATGTCTGATCTAGGGTTTCTAACATGGTAGCAGAGCCTTGACATGCAACCCCTTCTCAAATTCTGGAGAAATTCATTGCAGAGTTTGTTTGGGGTTCCTCGAGGGTATCATGCCTTGAGTTTATTTATGCAATGTTTTGGATCAAATTGGGCTTCACCATTGGATTCAGAGCATTGGAAAAAGTCAAGTTTGGCTTTCATTTTGCAGATTTTGGTCATGATTTGCCAGATCTATGAGGGTTTCATGTTTGCTATTTTTTTGGAAGCTCTGGGGGTAACCTATTTTTTGGAGCATCTTGGAGAAAAACAGACACTACCATTGCGTTCGCAGCGGCCCAAAACCCTAAGATTGCCCTTCGTTTCATCGATTTTGGCGAAGTTGATCGGAAAGGCAAATTTTTTTTGCCAAGGAAGCGGTATGGCCTCCCCAACGCGCTTCACAAGGCGAAAACAACACGAAAATTTTAAAAAATGCCGCAAAAAATCAAACTGCGCTTTGGTTTTCACGCCGCTAGTTATAAAGGAAGGTGCCACTTGGTGGCCACCGGTCCATCACCGCCGTTCATGCGCCGCTAACCTCCACTGCCAACCGATCGCCGACCCTTCCGAACCCCATGGGCCCCTTCTACGCTCCGCCCCAGTCATATGGAGGACCGGGGGCTACCCGCCAGCCCTTGAGGGCTTCTTATCTGTGGCGGAAGGTCACATGGGTGACCAGGGGCTCTACCCTAGCCCCCTATCCACCAGCCCCTGGTCATGCACAGGACCAGGGGCCAAAAATTTTTTAGCCTCCTAGGCTACCTGTAGGCCAAATTGGCCATTCTGGAGCACTTTCACCAAATCGGGCGTAACTTTTGCGTACATTGTCCTTTTTTCACAAACGAGATACTATTGAAAAGCTGATTCTGACATCAATCTAGTGGTGTAGGTTATTTTTTCTAAATATGCTTCAGTTTTATTTTGCAGGTCCTTGAACTCAGAACTTGTGTTTTTCACTCCGGAGAGCATATCTTTTGACTCGGTGATCCTTTTTTCGCCATTCTTGCCGTATTGGAAAGCTGGTTCAGTCCTCTACATAGATCTGAGGTCTATTCTTATTTTATGTTTATGAATTTTTAGGAATTCTCTCCTTTTGCAGTCATTGGGGATTGTAATAAATGAACTAATATAAAGTTCCAATCAGGGGGGTTTCTTGCATAATAATCTTCATTGTGTTTTGATGACAACTCGCATGGATTGTAATTTGGTTTCTTAGTTTATTTTGGCCACATTTTTGTCTTAGCTTGACACATATCATATTCATATCGGTTCACACTTTAGATTGAGAGCCTATGGTTAATGATCTGCATCGAATCCATCTCAATTTGAGGGCCACTCCATTTGTGGATAATGTTCCAGATTCTTTATGGTACTTTTTCCCATGGAAGAGTTTCAATCATATTTTGACATCGGCTTCTAGATTCTGTCATCACCATATCATCTATTGTTGCTTTATGGATTTTAGGGTTGTTCCAATGTGGAGTGTTCGAGTGTTCCATGGCATCGAGTCTGTTGTTGCATCATTATGATTTCGATATGGTTTCTTGTAGATAGAATTATCTTTCCTTGCTTGCCAGATTGCGGTTCCAGTGTTACTCTACAGTGTTCTTCCAGTGCTTCTTTGTAACAGTTATCTCATTGTAGGGGGGTTGTCCCACTGGGTTTTCCTTCTCCACCTCATTATTGCATTTGTACATGGGTACCTGATCAGGCCTTGTTGTCGGGACCCATTCATGCTTTCTTGCATTCATCTTAGTTTTAGGTGCATGCTTATTTAGTCTCCCTAAGTTGCACTGGTGTTAGTGTAATTAATATTTAATTACACTTGCATAACTTTACTTAGGTTTTTCTTAGGTAATAATTAGTTTACTTAATTAATAAGTAAGCTTTATTTAGTTGAACTATTTTTAGGTCAACATTAGGGTTGCATACTTTGCTTTTATAAAGCAAATCATCTCATTGTAATATTGAATTCTGAATATTATCAATTTGCACATTTCATGCAAAGCTTTGCTTTTTTGATGATTTCTCTTATGTGGAAGGTGTTTAGGTTTGCATGTCTGATCTAGGGTTTCTAACACTTTCTGTTGGAAATAGGATGCCATTTAATTGCAATCCTAAACATTATTTGTTTCATGTATCTCCTAAGTCCTTGGAATGTGTTCAACAACACTAGGATTAGGAAGAGATTAATGTTTGATGAAATAATCATGTTAATTGACATTTGTAATTAATTCTAAATGTTAAAAGCATGTGTGGATGCCTTGGAATTAGCTCCTACAAAATAGGAGCACATGGGTGCACATATGGTAGGTGCCAACTCACCTTGAGTTTAGTTAACTGGTTGGTAAATTGAGTACACTTCATAAATGCATCCTAGGTTCCAAAAAAATAGGGATTTTGATTTATGCATGTTGAGGTCCTATAAAATAGGGGATGATGTGTACGAGGTTCAGTTTAGTTGAAGTTCAGTTCAGTTTAGTTCAGTTCAGTTTAGTTCAGTTCAATTCAGTTCAATTCAATCCAGTTCAGTTTAGTTCAATTCAGTTTAGTTCAGTTCAGTTCAATTATGGTTCAGTTATCTTCAGTTAGTTTTAGTTGACTTCAGTTAACTTGGAATGCATGGCTAATAACTTGAGTTGCATGACAGATAATAGGTACTACCTTCAGTTTATAGGGGATGACCATTCTTGCATGAATGGTGTTGAGAAATGTTTTAGTTAGCAAGAAATATCTTGGACCCACTTTGGGCACCCAAGTTGGCTTCTTGGAATTAGCTCCTTTGCATGTTGAGATATTTCTAAAGGCTTAGTTAAGTGGGACCCTCTTTTAGGTGCCAACTTTGAGGATGAAGCCTTAAGATATTTACAGAATAAAGGTTGAGTTATGACTTCAGTTTGGGACACCCAAATGGATGAAGGAGATGATTTGACATTGTTCTTCATGACACAACTCTACTTGCAAGAGATCGGCGTACCTTTTAGGGTTAGGGCTTGAGCATTGTTATTGTAACTCATTTGGTGTTTACAATGTTGATTAAAGTTTATTTGTCTCAAGCAAGTTGAAGAGAGTGTTGATAAATTGTTATTGCAGGTTGTGAAGAAGATGTGAAGGCAAGAAAAATCATTCTCAAGAAAGAATTGGATCTATTGTATTTCAGAGTTTGAATAATAGAGAATAATTCTTGGTGGATTTTTTTCCCGAAAGGGTTTCTCCATGGTACATCTTGTGTAATATTTATATTATCCTGTCTATTTCTTCTATCAACTTCTATCAACATTCTACAACAGTAAAATGGATTAATCAAGATAATCACCCACAAAGAATTTGTAACAAAAGGAAAAGTTTATTTAGATCAGCA
This sequence comes from Sequoiadendron giganteum, assembly GCA_007115665.2. Taxonomy (NCBI): domain Eukaryota; kingdom Viridiplantae; phylum Streptophyta; class Pinopsida; order Cupressales; family Cupressaceae; genus Sequoiadendron; species Sequoiadendron giganteum. The sequence continues at coordinate 48,310,132 of VCHN02000014.1, read as the reverse complement.
ATCTTAAATTTTTACAGAGTATTAGCTAACCAGACACCCCAATTTTCAACATTTGGTATCAGAGTTGAGGTTGGGTAGAGTATTGGGATGCCTTTCTCTTAAAATATTGGAGGTTTTTTGGCTTACTGGGAGCTTTTATTATTTTTGTTATTTGCTGATTTTGGAATTAAGTTTTGTTACAATGAATTTTTGGTTAGATATTGAAAGGTTCAATGGTTCTAACTATGAAATGTGGAAATTAAAAATGGAAGATCTTCTTGAAGAAAGAGATCAGTGGTTAGTGGTTAATAATGAGACAAAGAAACCTACAACTATTTCAGATAAGGATTGGGCTAAGTTAGATAAGAAGGCAAGAGGAACAATTAGGTTATATTTTGTTGGCGTTGTTCTCTTAAATGTTTCAAATGAAAATACTGCATATAAATTGTGGAAGAGAATAGGGGATATTTATCAAACTAAGAGTCTCACCAATAAGTTGTATCTGAAAAAGAAGTTGTATTCATTAAAAATGAAAGATGGTGAATCTGTTACACAACATTTAAATTCTTTCAATTTAATTCTCAGCCGGTTAGCATCTGTAGATGTAAAGCTAGAAGATGAGGATAAGTGCATTTTGTTACTTTATTCTTTACTAGATTCTTTAGAAAATTTAATAGTTGCTATCAGTGGTAGTGGTGCAGATCTAAAGATGGACAATATCATTCCTACTCTCCTATCAGAGGAGATGAGGAGGAATTCTAAGGAGGAAATCCAAGATGCCTTGTTTGTAAAAGGTAGGCCTAAGAAAAAGGAACCTAAGGGAAACAAGGAAGGGAAGGGTAAGTCAGAAGGACAAAGTAAGGTAAAGTGTTGGAACTGTGGGAAATTGGGACATGTGAAGAAGGATTGTAAGAAAAAGAAATAAAGTTTTGATTCTTCTACAGAGGATTCCTCGGATGATAGTAATGATGCATTGATTATTTCAGCTAATATTGTTTGTGATAACTCTTTGCTTCATGTTTCAAAGTAATCTTCATGGAGAGGATGGTAGTCATGATGTCATGTGTAACTCAGTACCACAATTCAGTGGGAGTTATTGGCAGTGACTTGGATGCATCATTGGTAAGTTTATCTTCATGTGATTGGGGATATGGTTTGTTCTTGGTTTAGAGTGGTTGTTATTATGTCATGGTTTACTCTTGATTCTAGATTAGAGTTTTAGCATATTACATGTTCTCTTGAGACTAGGATGTATATATATATATGTTATGGTGCATGTGATCTCCTAGGAGGACATGGTTAGATCATGGATGTCATGTTTATGTTCAAGGTTGGAGCTTTGACATTGATCTTATGTAGTTCTCTTAAGTGTTGGGTACATTAATCATTTGCCTGATTACTTCATGAAAGTGTTGTGTTGCATTTGGATTTTGGCATGGACTGGTTGGTTACAGGTCCTCATGGATACTTGGAGAAATAGGTGAGGCTGGAATTCTCTTTTGGTAAGAGATATTTGTTGGAATGGTTACTTGTAAAAAGAGTTTTTTTTCAACAGAAAAGACTGAGGAGCCTACACCTTGGTTGAATGTGAGTTCAACACACTCGATGGTTTAGCATACCTCTAAAGAGGTGGTTTGGATACAGATACTTGGGAAAGGTTTTGGTTTGGTTGATAATGGGAAGGTATTAATTGAGAAAATTAACACTTTAATTAATGTTATAGATTATCTTATGAAACCATATAGATAAGTTCTCTTGGTTCTAAAATTCATCCTAGGTTCCTAAAAAATAGGGATTTTGATTTATGCATGTTGAGGTCCTATAAAATAGGGGGTGATGTGTACAAGTTTCAGTTCAGTTGAAGTTCAGTTCAATTTAGTTCAGTTGAAGTTCGGTTCAATTCAGTTTAGTTCAGTTCAGTTATGGTTCAGTTATCTTAAGTTAGTTTTAGTTGAATGCTAGTTGACTTTAGTTAACTTGTAATGCATGGCTAATAACTTGAGTTGCATGACAGATAATAGGTACTACCTTCAATTAATAGGGGACGACCATTCTTGCATGAATGGTGTTGAGAAATGTTTTAGTTAACAAGAAATATTTTGGACCCACTTTGGGCACCCATGTTGGCTTCTTGGAATTAGCTCCTTTGCATGTTGAGATATTTCTGAAGGCTTGGTTAAGTGGGACCCTCTTGTAGGCGCCAACTTTGAGGATGAAGCCTTAAGATATTTACAGAATAAAGGTTGAGTTATGACTTCAGTTTGGGACACCCAAATGGATGAAGGAGATGATTTGACATTGTTCTTCACGACACAACTCTACTCACAAGAGATAGGCGTACCTTTTAGGTTTAGGGCTTGAGCATTGTTATTGTAACTCATTTGGAGTTTACAATGTTGATTAAAGTCTATTTATCTCAAGCAAGTTGAAGAGAGTGTTGATCAGTTGTTATTGTAGGTTGTGAAGAAGATGTGAAGGCAAGAAGAATCATTCTCAAGAAAGAATTGGACCTATTGTATTTCAGAGTTTGAATAATAGAGAATAATTCTTGGTGGGTTTTTTCTCAAAAGGGTTTCTCCATGGTACATCTTGTGTAATCTTTCTATTATCCTGTATAGTTCTTCTATCAACTTCTGTCTACATTCTACAACAATAAAATGGATTAATCAAGATAATCACCCACAAAGAATTTGTAACAAAAGGAAAAGCTTATTTACATCAACAATCTTAAAGTTTTACAGTATTAAGCTAACAAAACACCTCAATTTTCAACACTTTCATTTTCAACACATGATTTTAGCATGTTACAAACATTTCTTTATTTCCAAAGTAAGACCTTTTATCTGCTTCCTTGTACTTATTTTGATACATGAAGAGGGTGAATTACATAACTAGAGACACATTTGAGTGTTGAAATGATTAGGAGAAGAATAATTTCAACTAAAAAAAGAATTTATAAACCTAATATAGCTAAATAACTAAAATGTGTCACTTATTTTTATACTTGTTTGGATTTCACCAACTAATATTTCTCCATCCTATTTTTTAAAAATAAAAATACTTACACTATCTTACACACATTCTTTCTTTCTTAACTCTTATTTCTTCTTCTAAACAACATTATACTTCATTTGAACCTCTCAAATAACACAATAACATAAAATGTGATGTATTCACATCCACTACCTATAAACCAGATAAAATTTTATTATATTTAAAATACTTTTATACATATTTGAGTTTCAAAACAAGAAGACATCCTCTTGTATAGGATTAATTGAATGGTTTACCATGATAATGAAGTAAAATCTTTTGATGTTTCATGGTATACATCCTTTTTTTTCAATGAAAACAGATGACATACATAGATGTTAGCATCTCTATCTTTATATAGCAGATTAAAACAATCTCAAGTAGCATACATCTAAACCAAAAAGTCATCATTTGGCTAAGCAATTATGTGTAGCAAATCTCATTTGTCAAAATCATCTAAGTGTCAAACTTAGTCTGAATGTGGCTCTGGAATTTTAATCCTTGGTGGATGATTTTTTGTCATATACCATCATCCTTACCATTTATACTTAGACCAATTGAACTACAACTCATTGACTCATGATATATACCTTTATTATAATACTATACAGATTTTGGCTAATAATACTCTATAGATTTTGACTGTATACCCAAAATTTTGCAATGAATTTGATATAGTCTTTAGCTTAAATAATGTCATATTTCCATGGTTATTTGCATGGTAAAAAAGACAAAGTATCCTTTTAGTTCTGTTGCATCCTCCAACACAATTCTAACGATTTCAACGAATGTGAGATATATATTACACAATAAGCCAAATTACTTGGACAAAATTGTGACTCTAGAATGCTCTTCCAAAGGTATCGTGGTTGTGCTTGAGCTGGATGTTGAACAACTTCCATACAAAGTGGCAGAACTTAACTCAACATTGCATTGCAAGGGATCAACAGACACATACATAGCTATAGGCATGTGAAGAGGAATACAAGGCAGTGGTGCTTCCAATATCAAAACTTTGATTACCTCCCTAGGTCCTAGAACCCCCTTTTTGCATAATATTTCATAATCCCCGAAATTGGTCCTAGTTAACTATGTTAGGACCCATTCATCCAAGGTGGAGAACAGGTCCTCCTTAACTTAGGAAACCCATTTTAGGGTGTGTTTGGGTGGGATTTCAACAATTTCAAACCTTAGATCTAATGGTGGCTTGTGTTATTTTGATTTCGGGATTAAATCTTAAGTTTAGTATAAATATAAGGTTAATTCACATAGTTTCATCCTAGATCTTCATAAGGAATCAAGAGTACATTAACAAGAGAATTATAGAGCATTCAAGAGGGCATTCTAGAGTAGATTATCAAGATTTTATTGTAGCAATCAAATATCCATTTCATCATGTCAAAGATTTAGTGCATCATACATGTTGTTGAGCTTATGTGTTGATGTAGCATTGAATATCCATTTACAATAATTGTTTCACATCCAAATTCAAGATCAAGATCTATATTCCTTATAGTCACTTCATGCTAGATTACTAATTTGACATCCAATACTTCATCCAAGGTATCATTGTTTCATGTTTCATGTTCATGTTTCATTGTTTCATCATAAGGTTTAATTACCTAAATGGGGTTTGACCAAGGAAAAATCCCATCCCCTAATAAACAATATTTTTTCTTCTTTTTTGATGCGTGATTGCAAGTTTATAGGTTGAAGATCAAGTGGAGAATAAAATTTATCAAAGTTGTCAAGATTGTAAAGTTGCAAAAGTTGTCATCTTTGTTGGAAGATCACAAAAACTAAGCTACACATTTTATTTCCGAATTTCGGGAGCTTAACACTTGGGAGCTAGGAGTGTAAACATTGAAGAACAAAACTCAAAAATAATTTTTCTAGAACCCTAGCAGGAACCCATTCACCACTAGGTGAATGAGTCCTCACTGAGACCCAAAACAACACTTTTTCAACAAGGTGTACACATTGTTTCAACATTTGAAAACCTTCCTTGTTGTTATAATATAGTTAGGATTGATTTCTGATTATTATTTATGCATCATAGCCCTCATAATTGAGTGAAACAACCAAGTAAAAATAGGTGTACCCAATTGGTTAATCCCATGTGTGGTGAACTTCTTTTTCTTTGTTTCAATCCCCCATAGTTTGACCACTAAAAAATGCTCCAAGACCAAAATATATAGAAGAGTAAATATAATTTTATTCTTTTCTCATATCTATATGTCACTAAATGTAGGTCTCTATATAACTATGGAAACACACACATGAACCCCACACAAACTCTCTCTCCTCTACCTACATGTCTACCATACAATGCACCAGTCCAATGGGAAAATTCTTGTCAATATTATTAGGTAGCTATATGTCATTGATAATTCCTAGCAGTACAAAAGGAATCTTCTCTACTAATCCTTCACATGTATAAATGTCTAGTGATAGTCTTGTCCAAGGGGCAGGGAAAACTGCTCCTCCCAAATAATCTTTGTAATATTACATCTACATCTTGGGAAATGTAGTACAATGATTATCTATAGATTAGAATCAATAAAATCCTCTACACATCCTCTAAGGAACTAGTGCCATCTCCCCATCTATAGGTGGAAGGTGCTCATCTTTCTCCTCAACTACTCTACTAACATTTTTAGCATTGATCAATGTGCCCTAATCATTGGTATTTGGGACATGTACCATAATATATAACATGTGGGAAAAAATTAAAAGTGCAAATTTTAGAGAAAATCAATAACCATAAATAACACACAAAATTTACAAGAAAAACTTGGTAAAATTATACTAGGAAAAAAGCATGGGCAAAGATCTCTCATATTTTAATTCTCAAGAAATATTCATTATTACAACTATCTTCAAAAGTATAGAAAGAATGAATCCAAAAATTAGTTAGTAATCTAAGTTGCATAGTCCTTGTTGAACAAAACTTTCCAAAAATAGAAAGTGTGACTCATTCAACTACATCTACATTTGTCAAAATTACCATAAATAGTAAGTACCAATTTTTTTTGGCAAGCTTCACTAGAAAATTCCTTCGGCATAATTTCATTCAACATCCAGGGGGGCTACAATATCCCCCTTGGGACCCCTTATCATTTCAACCTTTGGTTGAATAAAAGTCCTTCAATTGCACTAGTCGCATACCTAAATCGCTACCCAAGTATTCAATGTCAACTATTTTTCACTGCTAGAATAACAACAAAATTTACTTCATATATTCCAACATAACATTCCAAGATGTCCAAATAATATTCATGTCCCACTACTTTGCCAATATCAATACACATGATCACCTCTTCTAAGCCATTTGTTGAAGCAAGTACTCTTACATTCAAGAAAAATCATGTAAAATATTGTCATAATTTCATCTTATATACAGGTGTTATTCTATATCCACATGTGTATTACATCATGAATTCATGAGTATGCATAATGAAACACACATACACCTTAGATGAAATATATACAATTTAAATTGCACACATATATGTCATTTTCCATGCATGTGCCAAACCTCACAAAGATTCTAAGATCCCTACACACACCATTTCCCTTTTTATGTGTTGTTTTTGGCACATAAACCACAACTCTTTGCATGTATTTCACTTTCCCATACACACATTGAATCACCTCACCCACATGCTGCAAGATGAAATTCATTGTTTAGCTTGTGTATTTTCCTAGTCTCTCTAACCCACTACTGCACCTAAACCTAAAAAAATCATGCATAACAATGCTCTTTTCTTTATTGACCTCTTGTAATGCATCACCCTCCACTTAATTCAATGACACATTCTCCATCATTCCTCATCTCCTTTCTCTTCTTTTCTTTGAGTACTCTTAAAGCTTAGGGATAAAATGAAATATTTTTACCCTCCCCACCCATCCCTATTTATTCACTTCCAATCCCCATTTTTCTCCCCCTAATAATTGTTTTTACCCCCTTTCACCTCCTTTCCTCTCATTCATCTACTTTTTAGCCTTTTTTCATCTGTTTTTCTTTTGTTTCTTCTCATTTTTCCTCTATTTTATTTTTTCTTTCATTTCTCCTTTTGAGAGATCACCCATCTTATTTTTTCCTAGCTAACCTCTTGAGGGGGCATCATCCCTCCATCTTACTAACATCATTTTTAAGTAGTTGGAACATTTCAATGCCCTTTTTATCTCAAAATTACTGTATTTTATTTTTATTTGAAATGGCATTGCTTCTTTTAGCCACAATTTTGTCTCAACAAGGGAAAAATATAGACATGTGAAATCATCTCTCAATAAATTTCTCATAGATCATCAATTTCTTTCACATCACCACCTTCTAAATTAAGTGAATAAATTCTTATTTAATTTTTAATTTTTTTAGATTGCAAAAAATGAGTATCCCCCCTATAAACTGTAGTGTGCCTGTAAAATATTTTTCACATGACCGGTGACGCTGGCACAACACACCCTCTAGTACCACGAGGATGGGAGGAGACTAGACCTCGTGACCTCTTGCTTGCAACAAGATTCTTTAGCCAATTGAGCTAGGCCCCTCGCCCCAAATTATATTTTATTTCAATCTTTCTACCAGTGTTAATTAAATAGTTTGAATAGATTGATTATTCCAACTCTCCCTCTAACAATAATTAGATGAATTAGAAAAAATATTTAAAATTGACCAATAATTTTCTAATGCCCACCTTAAATAAATAAAATCAACATTTGTTTATTTAAGTTCATCATTCTCATTATAAAAAATTAAATAAATAGAACCTATTTATTTAATTTTTTTTTCTTTTAAATCACTAATTAGACTAAAATTAATTATTTAAACTAGTTAATCATTTGCACAATCCAAATCATGATTAATTAAAGCAAATATTGCTCAAACTTTAAGATTCAAAATGACTCCAAAAATAACTATTTGGATTTCAAAAATAACAATTTTAGAATCTCGTCCCTCTATTTTCTCCAAGAAAATCCTAGCCTTTCACAAGACTTAAAGAAATGATATTTTGATCCTCACCCTTAATATTTTTCCAAGAAGATCTTAGCCTTTCAAATCCCTTGGATCACAAACCCCCTCATGTGCACCAATCATAAGGTGCCACTTGGAGGCTTCTAATGTATCCAATCCTCTCAATCAAGCTCCTCCACTGATCTCCCAAGTCACTCTTAGCACTTGATCCTCTATCCTTCATGTCTATAAATAACTCATCATATGAGCTATTTTCAAGAACTCTTGGAATGTAATGTTATGTTTTCAAATTAAGAAACCTTACATCCTCTCTTAGTCACAAATCCACCTTGAGCACATCAACCTTTGGGTGCAACAAAAGTCTTGTTGGTGAGAGATTTGTTATTGTCTATCATCTTTTAGAGAAAGTCTTTTAACTTAAACTAAAGGTGGCAATTAGATGTAGAATAAGAGTTTGAAATTCATAGTTTAAGTCTTTTATTGATATTTTATACTTGCTTACACACATTTATATTGTTAAAATTTAGCAATTCTTTAGAAATTCTATTTTATTTTATTATTTATGAAAGTAGAAATGAAGTTATATTTAATGTGAAAATTGTTGATTATAGTTTCTCTATTTATGAGAAGATTAATTTGATTTTGACTATTTACTTATAGATATAAGATTAAATAAGAAATATTTTATTCGAGTTTCAACATTTGTAAGATCCCCTCTCAAGAGATTTTATCCTAAAGGGAATCTCAAAACCACTTCACCTCATGTGCCTTATTGACAAAGTTGATTTTATAGTTATAGTTATTTTTTACACCGAAGGCGTATCCAATTTGAAATGAACAAAGCTAGAATTTATAACCTACAGTGTATGAGTGGTTGGGAGACTATTACTTTCATCGCACCCGTTCACATCCTTTTCATTCATATCTGGTCATCTATCTTTGTGTGGAGAAGAGGAGTTCCAACGTGTAGTTTCTTAATACAAATTGTGATTCTGATTTGATCACTCTAAAGCAATACAAATGGCCAAAGTACAAACCTTTCGTACTGGATAAACATCAATAGCTGGCTGAATGGATGTAAAGATACTCTATAACCCTCGTCGAAACCTTATTTTTAGGCTACAACTCGCCAAATTGGAGAACTAAAAGGTCAATACTAGCAAGCGTTTGGAGGAACGGATACTAATAGAGGCAGGGAAAGCAACGAAAATACGGCCGGTACCGTCACCTCATCTTGCATTGAGATTCGTTTAATCGAAATAATTTGATCTGAGCCTACCAAACAAATCTTTGCTTTAAATGCCATCAAAATCATAGATTCCATAGATCTTTTGATCACACTACTCAGTAAGTGCGAGTGGTAGAATATTGCGTTCTAGATCTATCCACCTCATCTGCCCCATTGATTTATTTCCTTCATTTTTTATCATCATTTCTCAATTTCATAACTATTGTCAGGTCAATACAATAGGCTTACATTGATTGTGCCCTGATATTTCTTCAACCACCCCTTCATCACTGCCTCCAATGTGCATAAATAGGTCGGGTTAAGGGATAACTCAAACAACAACCTTTGGAGTTGGATGTTTGCATCAGTTCACAGCATCAGCTTCCGCATACATACTACTATTTTACTAGTAGGTAACATTCGTGCTTGTTTACGCAAATTAATGTTAGTTTCCTATTATGATTAGCTCCTAAAATTATCAGAGTTCCAAGTGCACAGTAGCAATTATTTAAGAAGAGGATTCTCACCAACCCCTAGCCTAAAAGCCTTTGTAGTGGTCCACTATGTTAGAGTTTCTAGAGTGGACTTGTAAATGTTATACGATAGGCAACCATCATATTTTTTTCATGACAACACTAGTTGACATGTTGATGTGTTTGGATTCTCTTAGGTTTTAAGAGAATGTGTGCACAAAACATGTCTTTAGAGAATTTTTACTGTAAGATTTATTTTCAAGAACGCTTTTATCTCTAAATGATGCAAATTACTTCTGAAAGCTTTATGAGATCACTGTGAAGACCATTTCAGCCTAGTCTATTTTGTTGGATGCTTGCTCATGGTTCTCAAAAATCCACACATCACCATGTAATAATCTAAGGGCCTTACCTGTACTATACCTTTACAGATATACCCTTCCCTGTGAATTCATGCTACCGAGATCATTGTTAGAGTAATAAGTTATTACACTTAATTAATTAAGTCACTTATTCCTTTAGTTACTTAAGCTAAACTTAGGCACATTAATAAATGATTAATTATTAAGTGTGCACACTAGGGTTTCATTTAGGGTTTCCCTTTTAGGTTTCTTTTAGGGTTTCTTGATCTCCTTCATAAGGATTGATCTCTTTGTAATAACTGTTTCTCAATAATGCATTTTACTTTGAGGTTTATAGAACATATTCTTTGGTTCTGCATGTCTTTTGCATGTGACATGTGATTGCATGTAGGTGATCTTGGTTCCTAACATGGTATTAGAGCTCCAGACCTGCAGCTACTTTTTCGTGATCTGAAGATATGGCCTTTCAGTGAGTTTTTAGTGCAAGGGCTTCCACAGGGATCTTTTTTGCAAGATTTGGGGGTAGCCAATTTTTCAAGACACTTTGGGCTCAAATGGAGGTCACCATCGTGTTCACAGTGGCACAAAACACTAGGAATTCCTATCGTTTGGTTGATTTATGAGAAGTTAGTTTCTGAGGCAAATTTTTTTTGCCAGGAAGGCCATACGCCCTCCCAATATGCATTACGAGGCTTGAAAATCAAAAAAGATATTTAAAAAATAGGTTTTTTGGTTTGCAGGCCGACGCTTCCAGTGCAGAAGAGACTCGCCACCAGGCGGCCACTGGCCCGCCACCGCCGCCAGATTCCTCTGCCATTTGGCTGTCGGTCCGAGTCAGCCCCTGCGAGCCCTCCAGCGCAGTCCGCGGTCTTATGGGGGACCGGGAGCTCTACGCCCAGCCCCAGGCTGCCTCAAGCACCTGTCGAGGTCCTATGGAGGACCAGAGCCTTCGCCCCAGACCCATGCGCTTTGCCTCTGGTCACATGGGTGATCAGGGGGCCAAATGTTTTTTGTAAGGGACCGAATTTTTGTGGCAACGGCCAGATGGCCGTCAAATTTATGCTCAGTAAGTGCTGACGTCAGTAGTCATACGACCTCTTTGTCCCCTCCTAACCTTGATTTTCCCTAAAGGAGCAATTATTTTCTTTTTGGCATAACTTGGGCATACGATATTGAAATTGGGAAAACGAGATATCGCCAACAAGCTGGTTTCAAGCACTTTCCTGTGGTATAGTTTATTTTTCAGTATTTTTCTGTTTAGCTACATTTATTGTTGTTTGAAGTCAGATGTTTATTTTATGCTTTCGAGCTCGTAACTTTTTGCCACGATCTCCAATTTTTGCTATCTTTGCGACGTTGGAAAGGTATTGAGGAGCTCTATGTTGTTGTCCATGCACTTTTTTTGTATCTATCCCAGGTTTATCATTATTCCAGATTTATCTCAATGGGTGTTTTGGAGATTACTTGGATGTTTTGGTAGTTGGGAGAGTGCAACTTGCATCTTCGCACTTCATTTCAATATCACATAATTCAATAATTGACTGTTGCTTCATAGATTCCAAGGTTGTTCCCATTTGGAGTTTTTGAGTGTTCTGAGGCATCGGGTCTACTATTTTTTTTTCATGATTCCTTGAGTCAATCAATGACTCTCATCTGGTTTCAGTAGTAGACAAAAGTATCTTTCTTTTCTTGCCAAATTTCGGTTCCAGTGTTCTTCCAATGCTTCTTTGCAGCATGTCATCTCATTGTAGGGGGGTTTTGTCCCACTGGGTTTTCCTTCTCTGCCTCATTCTTGCATTTGTAAATGGGTACCTGATTAGGCCTAGTTGTCGACACCCATATTTTCTTTCATGCATCTTTTTCTAGTGTTTTAGCTTCTTCCTAAGTTCATCTTAAGGGGGGGTGTTAGAGTAATAAGTTATTACACTTAATTAATTATATCATATTGGTTAATTAATTAAGTCACTTATTCCTTTAGTTACTTAAGCTAAACTTAGTGACATTAATAATTGATTAATTATTAAGTGTGCACACTAGGGTTTCATTTAGGATTTCCCTTTTAGGTTTCTTTTAGGGTTTCTTGATCTCCTTCATAAGGATTGATCTCTTTGTAATAATTTATTCTCAATAATGAATTTTTACTTTGAGGTTTACAGAACATCTTTTTTGGTTCTGCATGTCTTTTGCATGTGACAGGTGATTGCATGCAGGTGATCTTGGTTTCTAACAATCATTTGCATGTTTTTTTCATTATGCAGTGTTACTGTATGTAGAACTTACTTTGCTCAGGGTATTGTCTTAGAGGATCTTACCATATTTTTTTGTTCCTTGTATTTCTTTCTCAACTTACTTTTTTGCATCATTTTTTGTTTATTTGCTTGATCGCTCGAGACCTTCCCACTTCAAAACATATGTTATAATTCTTTCCACTTATTTGCCATTTGGTTTTCCTTTTGTCTCATTTGTAGGTTCCTTTAACTTAGGTTATTGCAAATGTCCATGTTCTAAAAAAAATCCAAGCATGTTCTAGTTGCATCATGGTATAGGCATATCCCTGTTTGAGGATTTAAATGTATGTATATGGGAGACTACATGAAAATTCTATCATAATGATAATGATAAGGCTTGATCTGCATTTCCATCTCATTTTCTCCTCTTCCTAATGATGGATCACTGAGTGTGATCCGAAACGTCGACACAAAAATACACATAGTTGAATCCAAAAGCTAAGTATCTAACTACATGGACTGTGGAAAACTCATACGAACTAATGAAAAAGTAATTTAACTATAATCAAGACTAGTATTTTACATGAAATACCATTATCAAGAATTCTCTTATTACGATGCATTGAAAATTGAAATTGTTAGAATATAATGGATGCATTAAAATGTTAGATGTGATGTTTGACCAAAAAGTACGTTCATGGAGTTTATTCATAGTTTGAAAACTCGTCAACTACTTGTGAGTTGATATCCCTACCAAGGGACGTTTCACAATAATTCATAGATAATTATTATGTGTTGGTAGTCAGTCAAATTTTAAGATAACTTGTTGGAACATTTAATAGCAGAAGATGCTTGAGAAAGAATTCAATTATTTAAGAAGACAAATCATGTTGATCAAGATTTGTATGTCCTTGCATAGGAAGAAGAGTATGTTTTTATACAAGATACCATATACGTAGCCCTTGAAAATAGATAAGTTGTGGAGCTAGAAATTTTGTTTAATTCATGGAAGAGTTATTTTATTTATTACGTATCTTAAAAAATAGTGTCTTTATTTAACATTGAATTATTTTATTTGATATGTATTTTTAGATATTTGATAATATTTTATTTTTAGAAGTTACAAAATTAGAGTTTGTTGTGTCATTAATTATTTTCCAACTTGTTAAAATTCTTCTATTTTATTAAAAAAATAGTAATACAAACTAAAATTTTGCAATTAGTGTAATAGTTGGCTTTTGGAATCCCATGTTAATCTCCTGGACGATTTTAAAATCTGTATCATAATCATTTGGCATCTTAGTTGCAACTGAAGTGAAGCATGCTCCCATCATATAGTATATACTTGATGTTGATTACTTACTAATATTTTTTAGTTGAATAGTCTTGAAAGACTTTTAAGTATATAGTAAATGATAAAAACATTATCTTTCAGATACGAACTAGTATTTAATCTGAAAAAAATAGTGTTATTTTATGTTTTGTACTTATTCAATCAATACAGGGAAATTGAAATGTGTGTATTAGCTATTTAAAATATTAAAGTTAAGTTTTATTGTACTTTACTTGCAATCATATGTCAAATTCCCCATCTACAAAGTTTTCACATACACCTAGCCTTCATATTCCAATGATATGCACACATTCAACAAAGCCCATATGTTGCTCGTCGGAAAAGCGAAGAGAATCGATTGAAAGCAATGTCAAATTAAAACTCATCAGACACTTAAAGTGCATTTGAACTACTACAAGCATGCCACTTTCTTATTTGCTTCATTGCCAATATTTATATAGTTTATTTGTTGTTAATTATATCTCTCTTCTTGCTTAACTGCAAGCTCCTCTCATTGCTCAATTACACTATGTTCTCTTTGTCTAAGACCTACAAACTACTCAACCAAAGGTAACTAATAATTTTTATTGAATTTCAACTTCAACATTCTTGTTTCTATTTAGTTGTTTTTCAAATACTAAATATGTCTTTTGTTTATTACAGATACTGTGTTACAATTTTGCTATACCATTGTATTCAATTTCATACATTCTTGTAATGCAAATTAAACATTCTATAAAAACACTTTAATTTATGTAACTCAGATTTATGGAAATTGGATGGATGCTAAAGCTGCACAGATTAAACATATCAATCCTAATCTAAATAAAACAACAAAGAACGAATACAAGTAAGCATGATTAAACTAAACAAATAACTTGGAAAGCTCTCACCGAATATGCTAATACTTCCTCGAATTATCTCAATTGCTCTTCTCCATTTTGCCTTTTCAGTATTCTTGCCCTCAGATTTCTATGTTTGATGCAAGCATAACTTTGTCGAGTGTCTCAGCAAAATATCGAAGATAAGTTTCTTCTCAAAAGTATAATGATTTCGGGAGGAGGAATAATGATAATGACAGGCCATTTTATGGATTTTGGGTTTTCGAACAATCGGCTCAGTTTGAAAGAGAGATCGATGGATGAGATTGATGAATGCCATGCAATGTGAGTTTTGTCTCAGATAGAACGTGAGTTAGAACATGAGTTCAGGAAAGACTGCATGATAAAGACTAAGTTAGAACGTGAGTTAGAACATGAGTTCAATATCTTAATCTTCAAAAATAGAAGAAATAGACTTTGTATGTAAAAGACAAAGTTAGAAGTTGAAGATTAATGCATTCGAATGCAAACATGCATATGAGTTAGAACTAGTTAACTGACTAGTCATGATGGGGAGTCTTCTCGCAGAGATAACCAGATGTTGAATCCGGAGATAACTGGAGAACTAAAAATAGATCTCGAGTCAAAAGGTGAGTGAATGACTTAGATAACTAATTGATAGAAGAATGTGACAAAAATAATTAAATATGAATTAAATGTTAATTTAATTCAACATTCAAAAATAAGAGACTTTAATTAAATAAATAAAGTAATTACGCTGAAGGCGTGTCCCTATATGAACTTTCCAAGTTCATTTTCTCCTTCAACGGTTGAAACATAACAAGAGGCTTTGGTTGACAGTTAGACAAATCTCAGTTGTCCATCATTTTTTGTCATTTTTGACTATTTTTCACCGTTTTTTATTGTTTTTCCCTACCACTATTGTTTTTCGGCGAAAACCCAACTGTTCATCATTTTTTGCCATTGTTTTTTACTATTCGCGTCGATTTTCGCTACTTTCCCACCGCTTTTTTGCTGCCTTCCCCACCACTCCTCCATCTCCACAGTTTACCTTTTACGAGAAGGCGTGGGGACGATTGAAATTTTGCCCATCTTCGATATTCCTCTTTTTACTATTTCTCATGCGTCCGCTTTTTACGTATTTTTTTTATCATAAATTTTGTTGCTTTCCTTGCCCTTATTGACCTTTCACGCAACCTAAAAATAAGGTTTCCACAAGGGTTATAGAGTATGTTTATAAAAATGAAAATTACGGCCATAATGAGCATATTTAGCTTTTAACATTATGGTGGCCCATCCTTTACCCTACTTAGTTAAGTGTATATTACCATATTTATAATGTATATTTTCTATAATAAAAAATAAATTACAATAACATAATTATGTTACTTATTATGGGCCAAATCCTAATAATAAGCACATTTAGGTTTTAAAATTACGACATTCTTTACTCTACATAATTAAGTATAAATTAGCATAATTAATATATAATGTATATTTTATATAATTAAAAATAAATTAAAAATAATTATTATATATTTTATTTTTCAACAAAATTATCAAATACATATATATTAGGTTTAAAAAAATTCACATTTTTATTTTACGTAGTTAAGTATAAATTAGCATAAATTACAGCCTTAATAACGAGCACATTTAAGTTTTAAGATTAAGACATAATTAATTAGTTTTATATAGTAAATAATTTGATTTATAATATATAATGTTATATTATATAACAATATAATAGTTATATTATACCTCTCCATGGGGATGTTGTTTTGCTCGTGGAGGACAGACCTTGGAAGCAACTCTTAGACTACGAAGGCCTCCCCTTTCGGTGTAGGAGATGCTTTTTGGTGGGTCATTTGGCCTCTGCTTGCCCTCATGCCCTGCGTAAGGGCGCTGCTACTTGGTGGACTGATGCTCTCGTTGATCACCTCACGGTGGGTTCTCCTTCGGAGATTTCTGCTCCTGTGGACCTTTCTACTGTCACTGGTGTGCCAGACCCTTTTGCTGACACTTATGCTAACCAGTTTAGGGTTGTCCCTGCTTCTGTTGTCGATGCTCTGTTCGACCCTGCACCTACTGTCGGTGATCTATTTGACCCTCTTTGGCCTTTATTGGGTGCCTCTTTTGTGCCGCTTGTTGACCCATTCTCAGCTGCCTTGCCACAGATGCCCTCACTTGTGGTGGCTAAGGTGGTGTCGATCCTCTCACCGTTCTCCTCATTTCCTGTTTTTGAGCCTCCTTGATCGGTTGTTCTTTGGAAGAAGAAGATTGTGTCTGCTTCTAGGTCTCGGGCTCGTGGAGCTAGCTCTGAACCCTCTATTTTGGGGGCTGCTTAATCTCTTTAGTTCTCCATAATTGTATGTCAGCTGTTTCTGGTTGTTCTTAGTTCAATCTTTGTTTTGAACTATGTTTTTTCCTGCAGCTGTCTGTCAGCTGTTTCTGGTTGTATCTATAGTTCAATCTCTTCTGAACTACGTTTTTTCTTTGGCCCCTTGGTCTCTTTGTGAAGGGTACAACGCCCTAAAAATGCTGCTTAACTTTTCAAAAACAATATAATAGTTAATACATAAATAATAAATATAATAGATTACTATAATAATGACATAAATAATACATATTTATATAATAATATAATAGTTAATACATAAAATTTTAAAAATAAATATAATAATATTATTCTATAATTAATTTTTTTTTTTTAAATTAATAATAATATTAAAATCATTTTCTAATTGACCTACCAATTGATCTCATTTACTAAACAAATGTGTGTAAAAAATAAACCGATTTTTTCCTAATTGACCTTCCACACCTCTTCGGCATACCCATTGCACGAGGTGTCATAGCTAGTTTATTTAATTTGACTGTTTGAAAAGGATAATATAAATAATAAATATTTAATTATAGATAAAGAGGGTTAAATGAATAATTAAATAAAGATATGTAATTATAGTTGAAATATGACAAATGAAGTAATTAAATAATAAATTATTTAATTAAGAATGAAGAATTAATTAGTTAGCGACATAATTAAATAAACATGACTTATTTAATTAATCAAGTTGAATAAAGGTTATTTATGAATTAATGAATTAATTAAAAAAGGAGTATTTAATTAATAGAAGAAATATGTGTTAGAAAGGTTAATTAAATAATTAACATTATTTAATCATGACAACGGACTATAGAAAATTATGTTGAATGTGGTGTTCGCAGGCCTAGACCAATATTCGGTATCTACAATTTCAACATTGTATATATATCCTTATTCTACATTTTGTAATCACATAATTTTAAGTTCCTTTTTATTTGTATATTATTTCCATTTACGTTTTTTAATGTGTCATTTTAATATTTGTTACGTACATATTGTTCTATTTCAATCAATATGTCTAAAAAAATCAAATAAGACAAATAATCATTTACATTTAATTTAGTTCATTTCTTGTCTTTTTAGATTATCTAAACTATTTTCTATTTCAACTAAAATGTCTACACAAAATAAAATACTTCCATACAATTATTCGGCGTAACCCATTGCACACCTAAGGTGCAATAACTAGTTTACCACCATTTATAAGAAGAGGTTGGTTCGTGTCTTTATATGTCAAAATTTTATAGGAGTTACACGATAGAGAATAGAATATTGTGATGACTACGTCCCTAGAGTGAATTATTATTTTAAAACCTCTTATTTTGATAAGCATTTTTTTTTTAAATATTCTCTTTAATCAATACGAAATTTTAAAATGATTTCCACTAGACGTATTCAGCTAGTTAAAAGGAATCGAGATATTAAAGAAATAAAAAACGCTTGTGGTTCGGAATCTTTGGTGGGTCCCACGACGCTACAAGATAATGTGACGTGTCGTGTGTTTTGTTGGCGGGTTATTATTTTTCCAATCAACGTTTTTAACGTCAATGACTTGTAGGTACTTCCTGCATTCACTTAATTAAGTGCTTACAAGTGGACCCCTTATGTCCGGTAAACGCATCCCCAAAGATTTCAATTATTGAAGGAAGAGGATTATCTTATGATGATCCCATTATCCATGCATGATGATGAGGTTCATAATTTTATTTGGGTAAATTTTGTATAGTTGGGGTAATTTTGATATTAATAATTATGCATGCACATGTAAAATATTATTGAAATTGATATTATTAAAATATAAATGAAATTGATATTATTTGAAAGTATAGGCTAGAAGATTGATTCTTTTTGGAGAGTTGGCATGTGTTGATTGTTTATATAAGAGCTTTTATCTTCGTTCAATTTATTAAAAGAATTTGTGTATGAAGTTTTATAATGTGTGGTTTATAAATAATAATGTTTTGTGGTCTTTTATTATGAGAGAAATTTAATGGTGAAATGTACTTACTTTTTCAAAAAAATTAATGTCGTATCTTTACATGAGAAACACTCTTGTGAAGATTATTTCAAGACTATGCAATAGAATATGGATTGATGACAATTATCTCAAAACCATATAGTTGAATCCCAATAAATTATCATGTACACTAAAACATTATAGATATGTACCACCCACACATACCCATTTTTTCATAATTTTTTTAATATTAATATATTTGCTATCTCATTATAATTTCATATCAAAGTAACTTTAAAATAAAGCTAACAAAATATTATGTTGTCTTAACAATATGGTTTCCATGCTAGATTACAAATACAAACAAGCCACACACTCTAAGAATGTAACATTGCAAAAGAGGATCAAAGAGACTAGAAGAGATACTTAGAAGTTTTGATAAATAGGACTTAAAGGACATGTAGCAATGCAAGAAAAATGGTACCTAGGATAAGCTAGGTGAACTCTCTCATATTTGGTATCTCAATTTTGTTAGAGTGCAAATACAAACAAGCCATACTCTTAGAGGATGTAGTATTAAAAAATTCTAGACCAAAGAGACTATAAGAGGTACTTAGGAGTTTTGGTAAATAAAAATTAAAGGACATCTAGTGAAGTAAGAAAAATGGTACTTAGAAGGAGAAACTGGGAGAACTCTTCCCATATTTAGTATATCATTAAGTTAACAACTTCATTCCATGTTAGAGTGCAAATACAAAATAACCCATACTCTTAAAGGATGCAATATTGCAAAACAAGACTATAGAAACAAAGAGACTTTTTAGTTTTGGTAAATAAGATTCAAATGATAGGTAGTGAAACAAGACATGATATTTAAAAGGAGAAAGTGAGGGAACTCTTCCCTTGTTTAGTATCTTAAGCTAACAACACTTCCATGTCAAAGTGCAAATACAAATAAGCCATAGCCTAAAATGATGTAGTATTGCAAAAGAAGACTAGAGAGACCATAAGAGATGTTTAGGAATTTCAGAAAATAAGATTTGAAGGATAAATAGTGAAGTAAGAAATATGGTACTTAAATGAGAAGGTATGAGAACTCTTCTCATATTTGATATCTCATTAAGAAGATGAAGCATCCCAAACATGATTCATCAAGTTGTATGACTCCTCACACTCCCACACATGGTTTCTCATGTTCCATGTGTGACCTTTCATTTTCAACACATGATCGTAGCATCCTAGAGACATTTCTTTATTTCCAAAGTAAGAAGACATTTTATCTGCTTCCTTGTACTTATTTTGACACATGAAGAGGGTGAATTACATTAATAGAGACACATTTGAGTGTTGAAATGATTAAGAGAAGAATAATTTCAACTAAAAAATGAAGTTATAAACTTACTAGCTAAATAACTAAAATGTGTATCTCTTATTTTTATACTTGTTTGTTTTTCACCAACTAATATTCTCCATTCTATTTCTTTAAAATAAAAATACTTACACTATCTTACACACTTTCTTTCTTTCTTAACTCTTAATTATTCTTCTAAACAGCAGTCTAATTCATTTGAACCTCTCAAATAACACAATAACATAAAATGTGATGTATTCACATCCACTATAAACTAGATGAAATTTTATTCTATTTAAAATATTTTTATACATATTCAAGAGTTTCAAAACAAGAAGACATCCTCTTGTAAAAGATTAATTGAGTGGCTTACCATGATCATGAAGTAAAATCTTTTGATGTTTCATGGTATATATATTTTTTTCAATGAAAATAGACGAGTTGCATAGATGCTCACATCTCTATCTTTATATAGCAGATTAAAACAATATCAAGTAGCATACATCTAAACCAAAAAGTCATCATTTGGCTAAACAATTATGTGTAGGGGGTCTCATTTGTCAAAATCATCTAGATGTCACATTTAGTCTGAATATGGCTCTAGAGTTTTAAATCTTGATGGACGAATTTTTATCACATACTGTGTATGATAAAATGTGTCAATTAAATTGAAACTAAACCAATACACCAATGAAACATTAGATTGAAGAAAACTAAATAAATAAAACAAATGCAAACTTTTGACAACAACTTCTTCAAATTCGTTCCATTGTCCTTTATCTCCAAGGATTCGCTTCAATATGTTTGCTCTCAGTTGTGCAAACACAGCTTATAGAATGGCACTTGAGAGAATGAGATTAATATGAATGCATATGCATCTACAAGATTGAATTATTGAATTAAAAATGCTATGAATTGCTAAGATTGTGACTATAATAACCACGCATGAAAGTATGAGATTCGAGGTTCTTTTTAGCTCATGAAAGAGCTGTATTTATAGATTTTTGAAGGTAGGAATTCGATTGGCCAAGATCAACGGTCGAGTTCAAACCTGTTGAAATGAACGATGAGAGATCGAGAATTCAAAAAAAAGGTGGAATTCTGAGAGACAGAAAATAAAGAGACAATTTGAAAGGTGTCTCTCATAATTAAATAAATAAATATTTAATTATGTGTGAGAGAAATGTGAAAAGGTTTTAATTAAATATTGTAAATATTTAATTATGAGAAAAGGAAAAAGCCTTTTAATTAAATATTAAGAATATTTAATTTTTGTGAGAGAAGTGGGAATTTAGAAAATGATTTAATTAAATATCGAAATTATTTAATTAAGTGTGGAAAGAAGAATATCATTTAAATTTAGAATTTAAACTTTGATAATTAATGTAAATAAATTGTAAAATTTATTTAATTAATTAAGAAGAATATAACATTAATTAAATAAAGTTCGTTTATTTAATTAATTTAGAAGAATTAGAAAAATGAACAATATAAATAAATAATTAAATTTATTTATATGTAAAAGACTTAAGAAACATTAATTGAATAATTCATATTTAATTAATTAACAAGTATTTTTAGATGTATACACATACCATCATCCTTACCAATTATACTTAGAACAATTGAACTATAACTTTTTGAGTCTGTGATCTATACCTTTATTAGAATACTATACAAATTTTGGCTGATAATACTCTACAAATTTTGACTGTATGCCCAAACTTTTACCATTGATTCGATATAGCCTTTAGCTTAAATATTATCAAACTTCCATGGTTATTGGCGTGTTAAAAAAAACAAAGTGTCCTTTTAGTTCTGTTACATCCTCCAACGCAATTCCAAATATTTCAATGAATGTGAGATATATGTTACACAATAAGCCAAATTACCTAGACAAAACTGCGACTTTGGCATACTCTTCTGAAGGTAGCATGGTTGTGCCTAAGGTGGACACCGAATAACTTCCATACAAAGTGGTGGAAGTTAACTCAGCATTGCGTTGTAAGGAATCGACAGACACATACACAACTACAGGCATGTGAAGTGGAATACAAGGAAATGGTGCTTCTAATCTCAAAACCTTGATTACCTCCCTCATTGTAGGTTTGGCCTTGAGTTTGGATTAGAACACCACAACCCCACAATCATAAATCTCTCCATTTCTTTATTGTCGAACTCCCCCAGAGGCTCTCGGTCGCAGCTTCCAAAACCCTGCCTTATGCATATAGATGCCACACCCAGTCGATTAGGCTCATGTTATAATTCTCTCACAACATTAGATCCAAAGCCCACCTTCCGTAGACTATTTCCAAAGCAACCACCTCGAAGCTGAAGACGTCAAACTCGAGGATTGACTTTCCTGTCAAAGCACACTCGAGTGCCAAGTATCCCAAAGTCCCCGCCACCACTGAGGTATGGAAACTAGCCTCAATATTGTGCTCCATAAGCCGCACCAGCCCAAAATCCCCCAATTTTGCATTGAAATTGGAATCCAACTTCACATTATTTTATTTTATTGTATTTATTTTAATCCAACATCACATTGGTGGACTTGATTGTGATCCATTGTACATCAATGACTTGTATTTATGTACAAGCTAGTTTTATTGGTGGTGGAACACAAATGTAGCTATAGGAGGTGATACATATCTCTCTACTCCAATTGTGGATTTATCTTCACATATAGAATGGGAGGAGGAATAATCCTCTTAGGTGGAGGATGAAAGACCTAGGGTGCATGCAATGGAACCTATGCTATAGTTGTCTTTCCTCTTTCTACAATAGAGTAGGAAAAATAATACAGTTCTTGATAGGATTTTAAACTTTTCATTATGAAAGGGATAGTGATTAAGTGGTGGAAAATATCATTAGCTACAAGTATTTTTTGTTGGATTTTTTATTGTCATGTCTAAATCCTTGAAGAATTTTGTGTTCTAAAATCATTAGGGATATGTGCTTATATTGAGTATTCTACATTTGAATTATATCTCCTTTGCAACCCCTAGACCTTGAGTTGCTTAATTGAGTCTTTGGTTAATTTCAAATGTTTCACTTTCATGCACTAAGATTTCATCATGCAAGTCTTGCAATTGTGTGAGTCTGTAGAGCCCCTAGCTGGTAGCTCTTATGAACCTTCATAACCTACTTGAGCATTTCAATTATGAACCCCAATCACTTGCCTTTAGCAGCATATGTCACTATTTGACCCAAATTCCTTGACTGAGATAATGTTGCATTGATCAACTTGGGCACCAACTTTAGTAGGGTGCACTAAGTGTTTTCCCATTATAACTAGTTTCCCCATGACCCTGCAGTGATATATTTTTATTTAATTAGGAACAAATTTGTGGGTCTCACCTTGATAGAGGAGCTAAAAATGTTCTTAGAATTTGAAATGTGACATATGGTCAACCTAAGGGTTGAGTTTTCCACCTAACATGAAATTTGGCCACACATTCTTGTCATGTGGTATTTTCTTACTATCATATGTGAGTCTTTTCACTGCACTCTAAATTAGGTGGGTCACCCTTGTTCAATTGTGTCAACTTACAAACAAATAAGAATGATACATATGAATGTCTAACATAAGGATAGATGTTCTATGCTTGATATAGGTGGAAATTATACTATGGCAAGAAAAGGCTTGTGGGATTAAAGTGCATATAAGAAAGATGGTTGGTAGTTAAGTTGTCGTGGTGGGCTAATTAAAGGATCATGCTCAAGCCATCACTCACACAATAATCCAAGGCTCGCTAAAGAATGAGCCACCATGGATGTATGACACCATGGATTGAAGGGGTCAACATAGAATCTACAACTAAGGGGAAATTTTAAAAAAATCAACCCACCCACATATTTAATGAATATCTATGAGGCTAGTAATATTAAATGTTCAAATATGATGATAGTGATGGCTATGAAACTCTATATTAAAAAAACGTGTTTTGGTTCTTATGCATGATAATAGTTGAACCAATGCCTAAATTATTACTAATACCATTTCCAAAAGTTCAAGGAAAGTATGTTCAAAGTCCTTGTGACACAATTGGAATTGAGAGGTCTATTCAAGTTGCTAGAAACAATTCATTTTGGAATGGATTTTCACTAGTATGTGGATGTTTGTACTCTCTTCTAGAGTTGATAAAAAAATATTTAATTCTATTGTAGAATTCCCAGTTCTTGAAAAATAACACATTGCTCAATTTCTCAAAAATGTGTGACCTTTAATTGTCAATTATTTCCTTTGAGTTGAATCCTTAATTTACATTGTTATTGAAAATCCCAAGCAATTTCAAATAAGAGGAAACAATCCCTATAATTATAAAAAATCTTTCCATGAGAATTCAAGTCTTTTAAATAAGCCACTAGTTGGGCTCCCCTTACAAACTTGTTGGACGGAAATAGGGTAGAAATTATGGATCCCATTACCCACACCAAAAGAGGTACTCGATTCATAAATTTCCATGATAAGGCTAATGAGTAGATTCCTATGTGCAATGCCTAGAGATTTAATTTCGGAAAGTTCATTGTGCCTAATTTCTTCATTGACATTCATATTGTTGAGTGGACTATTAAGAGATACAACCCCCATGAATTTTTTGTAACCAATTTGAAACCTGAGATAATTTTCATTGTTGAAGGAATTTTGTTTAGTAATTTTTTTGGCCCCAAATCTAATGCCCACACCTTGTTGGATTTGAATCCCCTAGATACAAAATATGAGAAACATGAATTCAATTATAGGGAGAAATAGTTACCAAATTTTAGACATAGACGACATGGACACAAACCTAAATGAATTTTAGAAATAGAACTGCAACCACCTGAGGTCATGTCTTTTTCTCCATATTTTAGAGACACATATAATGATATGTGTTAAATTATGGGAATCGATGCTAGCCCTATCTTGTTCAAAGGTACTCTAGATTTTGCCTCTGATATTCAAAGTGTGTACATCAAAATAAAATCTTCAACTATGTGATCTTATGATAAGGAAATTTAGGGAGGGATTGTCTAATGGTAAGAATAAATTTATGATGTCAAATATTTTGCTACTCATTACTATATTGGATATATCTATATATATTTGTTGGTTCCAAAAGCTTGTGGTTGTCAATATAACCTTATCAGGAAACTATTAGGAGGGAGCCTTTCAACTTGTGTAATTTTGAACCCCTCACTTAGATAAGTATGGACAAAGGGATAGTTTATGTATCTAGGAGGATTTATTCATAGCTATTATATTGAGTTTGTTGGTAGATGGTCAACAATCCCCTCAGGATTCGTGACATGGACCAACCACCTTATGTGGATTCATTAACTCTGGCAGTTGTGTCGGGTATTAATAGGTCGATCTTTTGGTGCAACAAAAATTATGGGCCAACAATTGGTATCAGAGCCAAAGGTGTCGAGTTCGAATCCCGTCAGGTAACGCTGAGGGGGAGTTTGTTTGTAGATGGTCAACGCTCCCCTTGAGATTCATGACATGGACCAACCACCTCCCATGGGTTCGTTAACTCTGGCAGTTGTATCTGGCATTAACAGGTCAATCTTTTAGTGCAACGACAACTGTGGGCCAACGAAGTCAACTAGGTTTTGAAATGCTTAGGCTTCCCCTTTATTTTTAGAATTTCTTCATATCCATCGAAAACTAAGCCTTTGTTAAGGGATTGTATAATTGAGGTGACCAGTTATTTCTAGATGGAATCATCATAATATTTATTCAAATATAATGACATGCCACATAAAATGGATTTTAGAGTCTCATCTAGAATTTCTTACCTAGAAGCTCTTTGGAAAATGAATGAAGAAAATTATTTGACACTTTAACTTGCATAAAAGAAAAGATATCCTTCCTTCCCATGCTAGGATTAGTGACCATTATTTTTGTTCTAAAATTATTCATGAGGGAGTGACAAATATTATAAACTAGGTGGGAATGAGGTTTCCACACAAATAAGATATGAAAGGTTTTATTAACAAGGTGAGACAAGATATAGGTAGGTTGATATCTTTTAACATCACTTTGATGAGTTGGAATATTTCTTTGGAAGTTGTAAGGATATGGATGAAAAAAAGGAAAGAAAAACAAATGGAAGCCAATCCTCATAGTTTTAAGGGATTTATTCTAGAGATTAAGTACTTATACTTTTCATAGAATGACATCCTTACTCAATAATTAGGTTAAACAATGTAAATATCAAATAATTAAAATTCTTGGCTCTCCTACACTAACTTCAAGAAGTGCAACTCATCAAGTGGGGGATCAAAGGATAACTAGCAAGGTTTGGATCTGAAAATCACCCAAGCATAAGGAAAAATAGTAATGGGTGAAGGACCCTTAATTCTACAACATACAATGGAAGGTTCTTATTTTTCTCAATGGATAATTGGATATCTAGCAAGAATGATACCACTAATATAGATATCACTAAAATAGTCAAATACCTAGAGCATACATGGGGAATTTAGGCCACTACTTTAGATGCCATGATATTGCTAAGTGAATTGGGAAGAGAAGAGGTAATGTGGGATGTTAAAACCAAGGCATGTGAAACCTTCATAGCTGATGGTTAGTTTATTAAGAGAAATAATATGGCCTAGAATTTTTATTATCTCATGCATAGCCATCAAAGATCTCTAGTTGTTGATCTTGATGGTGAAGAGAAGAATTTAGTTTTTAACTTAAGCATTGATAATATTACCTCTAAACAAGTCAATATGCTTGTTAGTGATAGTGGTTGTTTATTACTCTCTGGATGGGACCTATACTTTTCCATTGTATTTGATACCATGAGGAGTGATAAATGAGGTGATATTTTAAAAGAATTGGAACAAGTAAAGAAATTATATTTTAGATCTAATTTTATATAGAATAAAAAATCTTAGATTTATGGTCCATCACTCCTAAACATGAGGTATCTTAATGATCAAGAGGGTGATTGACACCCCTACTCTCAATTGAGAAAAGGTGCCACCAAGAATATTTAAAAGGATCATGATTCTTGCCTTTGAGATGTTATAAAGATGAATTACGAATTGAGGGAAGAGCGATCTAAATCACAAAAATATTTTATATCTAGATTCAAACATTGAAAATGAGCCCCCCTCAAGTCAAGAAAATTTAGGATAAGAATTCTTCTAACTTTGATCAAGTCTCATAAGAGAATGTTGAGAACTTATAAAATGGGATGATACAAACAGTTCTCAAGGCTAGTAAAGATAGTGAGGAACTTGTTAGGGGTATTTTGAGGGAAATAATTATGAAGCTAAGTAGAATTATTGATGAATTTTGGGAATTCCATATGAATATGATAGGTTCTAGCTAGTGCATTGTAGCATCACAAATTTTCACCCTTGAAAATTTCAGACTATATTTTCCCCCCTCCTAAGTGCATGTGCTTAATTATACTTATGCCTATCAATTGCCTTTTTGAAAAAATTAAATTAAATTTTGGAAATTCAATTGAACATTTATTTAACAAATATTTAAAAATAAAAATAGGGTTAGACTAGGGAACCCATACCCATATCTTTCCTAATTAGGCCCTAAATCTAAAGCTTTATTATCGGCCTCAATATGTTTATGAATCCAAAATTAATTGTTAACATAGATCATAATGGTTAATGCAAGATATGTTGAAATTCATATAAATAAAATCTTTCCCTCCACTTGAACAACTAAGTCTTCCTAATGAAATTTTGATTTTGTAAAAGATAATTTAGGCACTTTCAAGAGAAAAAATAAGAAGAAGATTTACAACATTATTTCAAGTCAATTACATGTTTACAACACATCAGAAAATTCATGGTCATGCATAGTAAGATGTTTCATGTTTTTATTTATTTGTTATTATAAGCACTAACATTTGCAAGATTTCCTAGCATCCTCCAAGTTCTTTGTATATGTGATGAGTAAAGTGACTTTGTTAGAATCAAACATGCTTTGATACCATGTTAGAATTGGCTATGGATGCCAAGATCTATGCACCAAATAGAAAGCACAAAGAAGAGAGAAAATAATATGACAAGAATAAACTGTATTCTATGTCAATGATATGATTCAATATGTGTGTGTATACAAATGTAGTAGAGACCCCTTGGTTATATAGCCAAGGTGAGAACATAGGAGTGCATAAGATTATGACAAGTGTTGTAATCTTATGACATGAGACAACAATGAAAAGCTATCACTCCACCTAAAGTGGAAAGGTGATAATGTGATAACCACCACAAATAGTGGATCTACCACAAAAGGTGGAACCCTAATCACATGATATGTCCATGAAAGGTGGAGGTGATAGAGTGATAACATGATAAGTCCACCAAAGGTGGAAATTATCCAACAACTCCTATGTGGTCCCTAAGTAAACTTAACTAAGGTGTAATTATGACCTAGGACAAGGTACAAAACATTTAATTACACCAACACCCCCCCTTAAGTGCAACTTAGGGAGAATGTACACAAATGCAAAAAATGCAAGATGGGTCCCGACAACTAGGCCATATTAGGTACCCATGTACAAATGCAATGCAATCTCTCACAAACAGAGAAAAGGAGAAAACCCAGTGGGACAAAACTCCTCCCCAAAAGAGAGATGAAATACAATAGATGAAATGCTCTCAATCATGAATGAGAAGGTAAAAACCCCATGTGAGGAAAAACACCCCCCCATAAGAGAGAAGTAGAAGAGAGACAAGGCAGCCCCCCCTCAATGTTGAGTCGCCTGCAATGATGGTAGAAGCTCGACATTGAATGCTGAAAATGATCCAATTTCGTCGAACAACGTTCCTCCCCTTAGGAAGAAACAAAACCAAGAATGTATGCAGGATGTATGATGTCTTTGAAGCATGCTCAAGTGCCTCCATGTCGATGTCGAAAGCAGACACACTCCAAACAGGTGTTCTAGGCCACACTATTGAAGAGTACAATCCAACATCTAGTAGAGAATGTAGAACATGATCCAAAGAGAATGATATCCCCTCTAAAGAAAAAGAAGCCTCCTCCAAATGTTGTCCAAAACTATCCACACTCACGCCAAACTGCAAAGAATGATCATGTAGAGAATGAACAAGAGGGTCATAGTGTTCCCTCACAACAACTAAAGAAGGAGCATCTTCATCAAAGAGAAGATGAATGTCATCAAGGATGTCCCCCAAATCTGCAAGATGAGACTCCAAAAACAAGTTTGAAATACCTGTCAAGAAGCCATCCAAAGTAGCCATATCTGGAAGACTATGTATGTCCTGCTGCACTGAATCACAAGGAACCCAAACTGTGGAATTGCAAGCATCATCAACTACAATAGTAGATGGAGGAGATGAAATGCATGGCTCAAGTACTGGATCTGATGTGAGAACTCCCAAGTTCAAGTAGCCAAATGTCTCCTCATGGTTCACACTAGGAGTGTGATGAACAGCCGAAGGAATAATGTCACCATCAAAAGCAAAATCTGCAAAGGTATACAACCGAGATGAATGATCAACCACCCCAGTAGCAATGATCTCTCTACTCTCCAAGTCTCGAATGATGACTGAATCAGGTGTGAACTCCACAGTTCTCCTATTTCCACCATGTGTAATATGATATATGGAAAGAAGATTGTTCGTCAAATGAGGAACACACAAAACATCTTGGAAAGTGTTGTCCCCAAAACTAATAGATCCCTTCCCTATTATACTCATGTATGTATTGTTTCCCATCAAGATAGGAGACATAGAACAAGGCTGAAATGAAGAGAAAATAGATTGTGAAGATGCCATATGATGTGATGCTCCTGAATCTAGAAGCCATCTACCTGATCCTGGACTTGAATATGCACAAAGAGCTTGTCCTTTATTGTTTGATGTAGATGCCAAATGAACTTTTCCCTTAGACTATTTTGAAGAAGAAGAAGGAGAAGAGTCAGATATTCTAGAAGGAAAATCAATTTGATTTCTTTTGAGAAGATTTTTCAACTCATCAATATCCTTCTTATAACAATAATGTTCTTCATGTCCGTCCTTCTTGCAATATGCACAAAAGGACCTATTCTTCTTAGATGATTCTTCTTTTGAATGAGTGGATTCTGATTCTTTATGTGGCTTGTTCTTTTTCATCTTTTGCTTCTTATCAAGATTCCCTGATTCTTTCTGTACCTTTGACTCACTAGAAACCAATGCATGTGGCTTGGAAGACTTGATTAGACCCATGTTCATTAACTTAGCTTCCTCTTGGATTAGGAGATTTGCAAAGTCATCAAACTTAGGATCAACATATGATGCTCTCATAGAAAGTCGATGGGTATGAAAGCCAAAAACAAATACTGAATACTCAGGACCAAGCTTGAATAACACATTCAGAATCAATTGTAAATCCTCTTTTTCAATACTGCATTCTTTCAACTGTGTTCTTAATTGCTTTATTTTGGAGATGTAGTCTTGGATGTGGTCAAAACTTTTAGGATCAAGATTCATCAAATCATTATCAATCTGATATCCTCTAATCTTATCTGTTTTACCCTACAACTTTTCAAAAGTCTCCCATACTTCTTTAGCTGTTTTACATGAATCAATATGAAATTGTAAATCAAATGAGACTAGTGAACAAATGCATCCAAGTGTTTTCTCACAATTAATCTCCCATCTTGCCAATTCATTAGCATCAGTAGGTTGAGAAACGGTTTCCTTTAGATAGCCTATTAGACCTTTTCCCAAGAGATAGTTCCATACTGATTTTCTCCATGTAGCATAATTATGTGGAGTTAGGATTTCAATTTGAGATTTACCCATTGCAAGAACACAAACCAAGCAAAAGAATGCAACCAATCACTGCAAGATTACCCCCCCCAAATCACTCGATCATGAAGCCCCCCTAATCAATATCTGATTTGGCACTTTATACTTAGTGCGTTTACAATTGCCACTGCCAAAAAATAGCAAAGTGGACTTTGATTTTGGTACATGCAGATGCCAAAATAGGCCACAAACTCACAGTATAAAAATTACAGTAGATGCGATAAATCTGATCACACCACTAGAAAGTACAAGAAAAATCATGCACTTTCAAAAAAAATGGCAATCAAAAATGTTACCGTAGGAGCAAGTTATGAGCTCCCGAAGTTCCCAAAATGAGGACGAAGCAGCAACACCTGTGAGAATCTGAAATTTCTGAAAAAACCAGAAGCCAAAATCAAAAACTGATTGCACCACTGTGAAGATCACAAGAAATTAGCCCAAATCAAAAAAAATTGCTTGAAAAAAGGAGCCAAATTGACTGAGTTATGAGCCTCTGAAGTTCGCCTTCAAAAATCAAAATGCAATCCGTGAGGGGGGAGAAAATTTCAATTGAGCGCTGACGTGGCGCTGTCGTCAACAATGTGTGAGGTTAAATTTGACGGTTTCCCGCCTGTCGCTGAAAAAGAGCCCCTTGTCGGAAAATACTGACGGAATATTCGCCGAAATATGCTGTTATGACCATCGGGAATTATGGACGCCGCCGGGAAAGGGATGTCTGTCGGTTAATGTGGTGTTCGTCGGAAGTTTGAGTGGCCGCCGGTAGTGGGGAGATGGGTGGCTGGGCCACGGGCCGCAGGCCACGTGGCGCCTGCGGTACCGTCCGCAGTACCTGCAGCAGTACAGGTGCGCAGGCTGTACAGTCTGCGAACTGTACAATAAATTTTTTTTTTTTGTTTTTCAAAATTTTTGATTTTTCAATATAAATCTTTTCAAAAGATTTAATCCCAAAAAATGAAATTTTCATAAAAATTCGACAGATTTAAAATAATTTTTTTTTTTACAAAAAAAATCGTACCGTCGACATTAATGGCGACTTGGGGGGCCGTACGGCTCTCCGGGCAAAAAATTTTTGCCTCACCGAATGACTTGCTCCGATTTGGATGATTGGATTGTCGATCTTAGGGTTTTTGGCCCTTCTGGACGCGATGGCAGGGTCGGATTTGACCCAAAATGCTCCAAAAATGCAGCTACTTTCTGGATCTGGTAGCCACAATGCAACTTCAAACCCTCATAGATTTGGCCTCATATGTCTGATTTGGACGAAACAAAAGGAAAAATCGACTTTTTCGAACCTTCCGGATGCAATGATGAGCTTAGATTTGCACCAGCAAGTTCCGATATAAACCTGCAATAAAGAGCCAAAAATGGAACCTCCCCAAATCTGGTACCTCTCTTCAGAAAAAGACTCTCCAATGACACCCAACCCGCTCTAATACCATGTTAGAATCAAACATGCTTTGATACCATGTTAGAATTGGCTATGGATGCCAAGATCTATGGACCAAATAGAAAGCACAAAGAAGAGAGAAAATAATATGACAAGAATAAACTGTATTTTATGTCAATGATATGATTCAATATGTTTCTGTATACAAATGTAGTAGAGACCCCTTGGTTATATAGCCAAGGTGAGAACATAGGAGTGCATAAGATTATGACAAGTGTCGTAATCTTATGACATGAGACAACAATGAAAAGCTATCACTCCACCTAAAGTGGAAAGGTGATAACATGATAACCACCACAAATAGTGGATCTACCACAAAAGGTGGAACCCTAATCACATGATATGTCCATGAAAGGTGGAGGTGATAGAGTGATAACATGATAAGTCCACCAAAGGTGGAAATTCTCCAACAAATCCTATGTGGTCCCTAAGTAAACTTAACTAAGGTGTAATTATGACCTAGGACAAGGTACAAAACATTTAATTACACTAACAGACTTTAGTCCTACAAGGAATGCATATCTGAACATGGTAAGCTACAATAGTGCTATTTATAATTTATTTTTATCCATTCTTCTCTTCTCTCCATATATTACATGATCTATATCATTATCATCATAGCCATTTGTGGAGGTGAAAATGTCAAATCGGGTTTGCCTAAGGAAAGCCCCTATAGGGCACAACCCTTCTCCCCTTGTCTTTATTATAGGTTGCAAGTCTAAAGTGGATTCAAGTGGATAGGATATCTTAAGGCATTGAAACCCTATTTCAAGCATTCAAGCACCTTTCATCATCAAATTATGACAAGTTTGTTACTCACAAAGTATTAGGCTTCAAAACCTAATCTTTACTACAAAAGACCCTTAAACCAACATGCATTTGTACAAGCTCTAAAACCATAGAAAGCACCATAAATATGGACTAGGCGACCATGCACCTATCTAGACAATTTTGCACTAAATTCATATGTTAAGTTCCTCTCTATCTGCATATTTTAATTTTGCTTTCTATTTTTATCTTTTTGCTCTTAGTTTTCCAAATTTTGTGACAGTCCATCTATTTAGTCTCAATTTACCTAGTTTCCAACATTTCACATCATCACACTCACATTCAACCACTCATCGTCCTAACAAAAAGGAGACCAAAACCCTAACTAGTTGTTTGTCTCTTCCTTGAGGACAATAGCCAAATAGTTTCTCTTGGTTAATTTTGTCTCCCCTAATATTTTATGGTGGAATGTGTGACTTAGTTAAACATTAGCCTTACATCACATTTCACCATCCCACACTTTGTGAACCTGACTTCTTCTACACTTGCAATTATTCTGATTTACACAACATATATTCTTAATTTGATCAAACATTAGATTATATTTGAATATTGTATTGGTTATATTATGTCTAAATTTTGAAAAGGTAATGGATATCACATTCATTTTTCTTTACATAAAGCATAAAATTTAAAAAAAATTAAAAATTAGCATTTTAGCAATAGATTTTATTTTTTATCATAGTTTTCCTTCTAGTAACGTTCATGTGTCAAGTGCATTGAACCTATTTGCTCATTTGAATATTTTAAAACCATAAATTCATGCATTTATGTATCTCTCATAAACAATTTAAGGCATCTTCTTTACATAAAGCATAAAATTTAAACATTTTATGGTGGAATGTGTGACTTAGTTAAACATTAGCCCATATCACATTTCACCCATCCCAACACTTGTAGAACCCCTAATTTCACACTTGCACTATTCCTCGGGATTTTGACACAACATATATTCTTAATTTGATCAAACATTAGATTATATTTGAATATTGTATTGGTTATATTATGTCTAAATTTTGAAAAGGTAATGGATATCACATTCATTTTTCTTTACATAAAGCATAAAATTTAAAAAAAATTAAAAATTAGCATTTTAGCAATAGATTTTATTTTTTATCATAGTTTTCCTTCTAGTAACGTTCATGTGTCAAGTGCATTGAACCTATTTGCTCATTTGAATATTTTAAAACCATAAATTCATGCATTTATGTATCTCTCATAAACAATTTAAGGCATCTTCTTTACATAAAGCATAAAATTTAAACATTTTATGGTGGAATGTGTGACTTAGTTAAACATTAGCCTTACATCACATTTCACCATCCCACACTTTGTGAACCTGACTTCTTCTACACTTGCAATTATTCTGATTTACACAACATATATTCTTAATTTGATCAAACATTAGATTATATTTGAATATTGTATTGGTTATATTATGTCTAAATTTTGAAAAGGTAATGGATATCACATTCATTTTTCTTTACATAAAGCATAAAATTTAAAAAAAATTAAAAATTAGCATTTTAGCAATAGATTTTATTTTTTATCATAGTTTTCCTT
This sequence comes from Sequoiadendron giganteum, assembly GCA_007115665.2. Lineage (NCBI taxonomy): Eukaryota > Viridiplantae > Streptophyta > Pinopsida > Cupressales > Cupressaceae > Sequoiadendron > Sequoiadendron giganteum. The sequence goes on along the minus strand of VCHN02000014.1, from coordinate 48,275,365 downwards.
CTAGTAACGTTCATGTGTCAAGTGCATTGAACCTATTTGCTCATTTGAATATTTTAAAACCATAAATTCATGCATTTATGTATCTCTCATAAACAATTTAAGGCATCTTCTTTACATAAAGCATAAAATTTAAACATTTTATGGTGGAATGTGTGACTTAGTTAAACATTAGCCTTACATCACATTTCACCATCCCACACTTTGTGAACCTGACTTCTTCTACACTTGCAATTATTCTGATTTACACAACATATATTCTTAATTTGATCAAACATTAGATTATATTTGAATATTGTATTGGTTATATTATGTCTAAATTTTGAAAAGGTAATGGATATCACATTCATTTTTCTTTACATAAAGCATAAAATTTAAAAAAAATTAAAAATTAGCATTTTAGCAATAGATTTTATTTTTTATCATAGTTTTCCTTCTAGTAACGTTCATGTGTCAAGTGCATTGAACCTATTTGCTCATTTGAATATTTTAAAACCATAAATTCATGCATTTATGTATCTCTCATAAACAATTTAAGGCATCTTCTTTACATAAAGCATAAAATTTAAACATTTTATGGTGGAATGTGTGACTTAGTTAAACATTAGCCTTACATCACATTTCACCATCCCACACTTTGTGAACCTGACTTCTTCTACACTTGCAATTATTCTGATTTACACAACATATATTCTTAATTTGATCAAACATTAGATTATATTTGAATATTGTATTGGTTATATTATGTCTAAATTTTGAAAAGGTAATGGATATCACATTCATTTTTCTTTACATAAAGCATAAAATTTAAAAAAAATTAAAAATTAGCATTTTAGCAATAGATTTTATTTTTTATCATAGTTTTCCTTCTAGTAACGTTCATGTGTCAAGTGCATTGAACCTATTTGCTCATTTGAATATTTTAAAACCATAAATTCATGCATTTATGTATCTCTCATAAACAATTTAAGGCATCTTCAAATTTTCAAGTTCTATTAGGCTTTGTATCTGAGTTCTCATAGTACATGAGATCTACATATATTGCTTCATATGTTCTAACTTGTAAACCTTAAAATTCTGCATTTCTAGACAAGGGTGCCCATGCCCTTGTCTTGCTACTTTTGACTTAGATTTCAATGAAACTTTGATCTTTGCATCTTCCATCTAGATCTATTCTCTATCTCTGCTATTTTTTTCTACAATTATATCCTATCAATTTTTCCTAGAAAGTGAAAGTAATGTATTGCACTTCTTTGTTCATCCAACATTAAGTGTTTTTTTAATCCAATTTAGATAGTCTCTTGCAAATATTGTCAAATTTGACTTATCACCCACATGTCAATTGTACCCTTTCTAACATCCCACAACACATGTGCTACATGCCTCCAACTTGACCTCACCAACTATGAATATATCCTTATGCTTCATATGCCCTCCTCCTAGGCCACTCATGTTAAAAAAAATCATCTATAAAAATATCCTAATACAAACTCAACTACCTCTATACATGATCACGATTTTATCAATCAATCAAGTAGTTTTGTAGACCAATAATATAGTGGGGAGTCTAGAAGCTCCAAAAGAATACATTCTATACCCACTCCTTCCATCTCATCCATGGCTACCATAAACCTACATCTACCTCATCTAACATCCTCCTCCAATGCCCCAAATCCCCCAAGTGTGTATATCTCTATCTCCCCTTATGCAAGAATGTAGGGCTCTCCCTTTGTCTACTTTGCCTTGTCCCACATAGCTTGACCACTAAAAATTGCTCCAAGGCCCAAATCTATAGTTCAAGAGTAACTAATGTTATTCTTTTCTCATATCTATATGTCACTAAATGTATATCTCTATAAAACTATGGAAACACATGAACCCCACACACACTCTTTCTCTCCTCTACCTACATGTCTACAACACAATGCACCAATCTAATGGGAAAAAACTTGTCAATCTTATTAGGTAGCTATATGTCATTGATAATTCGTAATAGTACTAAAGAAATCTTTTCTACTAATCCCTCACGTGTATCAATTCCTGGTGATAGTCTTGTCCAAGGGGCAAGGAAAATTGCTCCTCCCAAATAATATTTGTATTATTACATCTACATCTTGGGAAATGTAGAACAATGATTATCTATAGATTAGAATCAATAAAATCCTCTACACATCATCTAAGGTTAGTGGCATCTCCCCATCTATAGGTGGAAAGTGCTTATCTTTCTCCTCCACTACCTCACTAAAATTTCTAGCATTGATCAATGTGCCCTAATCAGTGGTATTTGGGACATGTACCATAATATATAACATGTGAGAAAAAATTCAAAGTGAAAATTTTAGAAAAAAACAATAAGCACAAATAACACACATAATTTATATGGAAAACCTAGTAAAATTATACTAGGAAAAAACCACGGGAAAAGACCTCCCATATTTTATTTCTCAAGTTGCTACAACAATCTTCAAAAGTATAGAAAGAATGAATCCAAAAATCAATTAGTAATCTGAGTTGCATAGTTCTTACTAAACAAAAACTTCCAAAATAGATAGAAAGTGTGACTCATTCAACTACATGTACATTTGTCAAAATTACCATGAATAGTAAGTACCAATTTTTATGGCAAGCCTCACCAAAAAATTCCGGTAGTGTAATTCCATTTAGCATCCAAGGGGGATACAAAAACGCCCTTGATATCCCCTATCATTTCAACCATTGGTTGAATAAAATGGCTTCGATTGCACTAATCGCATACCTAAAGTACTACCTAGGTATCCAATGTCGACTATTTGTCACTATTGAAATAACAAAAAACTTGACTTCATATTCCAACATAACATTCCAAGATGTCCAAATAATTTTCATGTTCCACTACTTTGCCAATCTCAATACATATGATCACCTCTTCTAAGCCATTTGTGGAAGCAAGCACTCTTTCATGTTGAATAAACCAGATACTGAGAGGGGGGGAGAATCAATAACCAGTAAGACTTATTGAAAAAACACCTTTAATTACTTGACAACATAAATCAGATAAGATCAATAACAGAACATGAAATTCCACAACACAAGAACACTAGATTTTACATGGAAAACCCAATGAGGGAATAACCATAGTGAGGATTAACTCACAATATATATAGTTATATCAATACCAATAACAAAAGAGGCTCACTGCTATATACAAAAAAGCTCACTGCTTACAAGGACTCACTGTCCAAACATGGAGGCTCACTGCCTACAGAAATGGTGTAAACAAAAATGGCTAACCGTCAAAGTTGAACTAAGAAGTTACACCACTTGTGTAGATTCATTTCCATGATGTTCAGAGTATTCGCTCGCATGATAATGGACCAACATTCAAACTCCTATTTGTGTACTTTGCTTGCCACACACACCCTTTCACATATATTCCCTTTTTCCTTCGCATTTTTCTCTTCAAACCATCTTGCATATATACCTGATATATCTGGATGCATCAATTAGGTCAGCCTAATTGGATGCAATTCATATTTTCAAAAATGATAACTTGTCAGCTTCATATTCACCTGTGTCATGCAACATCATGTCAGTTGGGACCAAGACTAGGTCTCACATATAATCCGCAATTCATGTTGGGATATAGATTAAATATTAGGTCGGTCATGATTAACCTAATACCGAAATGTAATCACACAAACAAATTCCAACACATCACCCAAACATATGAGCATTTGAGAGTACATACATACACGCTTCCAACCATTATAAGCCTTTTCCCAAAACTTTAGATCATAATATTTACCAGAGAGAATATGTGGACCAAAATACCAGAGATACCGGATCAAATACCAGATGAGATAAGCATGATCTACACACTGGTACAAGGTACCAAACCAACATGGCGACATCAATGACAATATATGACATACTTCCAACAATCTCCCCCTTTGGCATTGATGGCAACATGTGCAAAAGGTCCAATTCAAAATCTTTCCTTCAATCTCTCCCAAAACTCCAAATCTCTCACCCTTTGACATCAATAGAAAGGGATGCCAAAAAGATGTAAACATGGTGTTAGGTTTTGAAGGAAGATATCTAAAAGCTAAATGCAAATTTTATCACATAAACCAAGAAATAAAACACACATAAAATAACACAGAGAATTTAACGTAGTTCACCCAATGTGGGCTACATCCACCAAACCGCAACCATCCAAAGATATTATTAACCAGTGCAAAACCCTATTACAATATCACGAATAATCGCCTGTTTCTTATCATACTATAACTCTATCCTAAACCCTTTATAAATTAGGGTTATACAAAATCGGGGTTTTTTCCCTTTTTGTGATTTTTCCCTTTTTTGATACAGTATATGAAGAGTGTACAATATACAATGATCAGTCGCCACATACCAACACATGGTGACATATAATATTCAAAGATTCAAAATTTCAAAAACAACTTCAAAAAAATTCAAGCATCCAATCCTCCAAAGTTCTTTCAAACAAGAATAACACTTTTCACCTGGAATACCTTTTTGTACCTTTCTTTGATAACAGGATCCAATTTCTTCCATTCAAGTATTGCATAGTCCATTCTTGTACACATACTTTCCAATACAACCAATAGTGTGAAAGAGGATGACCAATCTATGGATGAAAATTGTTTCTCACAGTCTTCTACATCAAAGAGCATTCCGAGAAGATGGTCTAACCGGACCTCAACAATTTCCTTAAGAATCCAGAAGGTCTTAGTACATCATCCCTTTTCCTCTACACAATGATCATTTTGGCTTGAAGTTCACCAAATCTCAGCCTTTTCTTTCCTTCTTTGTCTTCAAAAATATCAAACTTCTTTCCAATGTTGTTCACCTCAGATTCAATTACTTCAATTCTGCTTCTAAAATTATCTACTAAAGTAGGCCACTGGAGACAATACTTGTATATGTCTGAGATTTATTTTATGCACTTCTTTGTCTCCATGATTAGTTCAGATAACCTCTATTTTTCTTTAGAACATCTCTTTTCAACTAGAGCTTCCAACCTACGTCCTTCTAGACCTTCAAGAAACATTCTCTCTTCAACTATTTGAACTAAATGTTCAGGTAAGGAATCAGAAATGGTAGATACATAAATACCTTTATGAAGTAGATATTCAACTAAAGCATCATCAATTTTAAGTTTGTCAACAAGCGAGGCTGTACTCCATAAATCACCAATTTTCTTCATTTTCCCTTTTATTAACATAATCTGAATGTCATTTGGATCAGAAGATTCTGATCTAGCCAGAGATTCTTCTTCTTCTTTCTTCTCTTCAAGAATAACAATGATATTTTTTGAGAGAGCTTTTCTTTTCTTCGATTCTGGAGGAGAATCACTAATGACTACTTCCAATTCTTTTGTTCTGGAGGAAGAACCTTCCTCAAATTGACTCAACATAACTTCATTGGAGCTCATTAAAAATTCTGCAAGGATAAGAATTTTTTTTTACATGCACTTGCTTTATCCTCTAAACATTCCAAGTGCCTACATATTTGTCTTGCAATGTGAATCTCAGATTCCCACTCAACATCTTTCTTTCCCGATAGTGATTTTAGAAAATAAAGTACCAGACATGTAAGCAAGGATCTAAAACAAAATGGGTATCCTTCTCCTAGTGACATTCGTATGTTCTCGGTGAGATTTTCAAGAATTAGCTTACACAAATCAAACTGCTTGTTTTCTTTCACCATTTTATGTGCCAAATACATAGCAATAGCCGAAGTAGAGCTTTCTCAATTTTTGAAATAGATTTTATAAGAAATGCTACATGTAACATACCTAACCAAGGAATCAACAATAGTTTTGATTAACAGTGCTCGGGGATCTTTGTCAAATTCGGTCATTTCCTCTACTTCCTTATATTTTACAGTCTTCCATCCAGGAAGTTCTCCAATGCTGCACAATCCGATAACTGCTTCGATTGCTTCCGTTGAAATAGGATAGGGTTTTTCCAATACAATGTTGTCATCCTTGAATTTTCTTAGAAGGAACAAGATAAATTATTTATCAGCAAACCAAGGGAATTCTCCCCATAAATCCAAACCTAGAGTTTGTAAGTTTCATAAATCGCTCGGTTCCAACCCTAATTGCATCTTCATAATGTTTTGATGATCGAATTCATCCAGCTCAACTCCTTTTGACTTTAGAGGTATTTTCCCACTCGATCCTCTATTATAAATTTCCATTGTAGCTCTTAATAATTCAACAAGAAATTCTTGTATTACCCTCCTCTGTAACTGAAAGAGGGAAATTTTCGTCACTTGCTTTCAGATGTTCACAAAGTTCTCTCGAAGGGCTTTAGATCACTTCAAAAATGATTCAAGAGAGTTCCAAGCCACTCTAAGAATCCTTCAAATGTATTTAATGATTACAAATATGTGTGAAATTTCATTTATACTCCATCAATTTTCCATAACTTACATTAATTGCAAAAAGATGACAAACTTCTCTTCCACTCTACTAAGAAACCCTAATTTACTTTGCAAAAGAACATGCTTACACTTTTTCTTTCGATTTCTTTTGCATCACTTCTATCCTATCATTCCTTACAACATATCCATGTGTCAGCACCTGGCACGGTGTACTTTTGGGGGTTTAATTATTTTTTTTGAAAAATCTCCCCCTAAGACTGAGCCAAGTCTAAATCCTAGAGGATTCATATGCACTAGATGAGGGTACAAACACATAACTAGTCTCTGATTCTTCTTTCTTTTTCCATATCTTGCTCATTTCCTACTTAAATTCTTCCTTATCAATCTTTTCCACCAGTTTATTATCTTCTACCTGAGCATACTACTTTTCCTTTCTATTTATGCACACCTTTGAGATATGCCCTGGTTTCTTTCAATAGTAACAAACAATATTTCTCTAACTTGTTTGATTTTCATTTATCCTTGTTCTTCATTGATTTGCTTTATGTCCAAACATGTTACAGGTATAAGATGGGATGGGATGGATGGTATCATTTGATCTTGGTTATAAGATGGGATGGGATGGATGGTATCACTTGATCTTGGTTATAAGATGGAAGGGGCTCATGACATGGAGATGAAGGGATGCTTTGATTTCGACTTAAAGGAAGGGGATCATTGCATAGAATAGAAGTTAGAATTTGATCTTAATTTGGAGAGGGATCATGAGATGGAAGGGTATCATGTGATGGAGTGGGTGTGACATCTTGATCCTGATTGGGAGGGGTATCATTAGATGGGGTAATGAATGGAATTTTTTTTTCTCGTGATGGACTAGGGTCATGCCATGGAGGTGGTATAATAGGATCAAGATACAAGGTGGATATGCTTGGATCATCAAATGGATTGGATATGGTAATATTATGATATGGTATGGATTCATTACATGAGATGGAATGGGATGACTCTTGAGTAGGCTCAACATGTTCTAGATGGTCAACAACATGGAGACATGATGGAGGTTGACTTGGGCTCAACGAGGGGAATTCTTGAATAGGCTCAAGGGGGAGACTACATGATGGGGTTGTAAGAATGGGCATGGTGTTTGAAGACTCTTTGGTAGTTGGATGGGTGGATTCAAATAATGCCATAGGTTTAGTTTTGAAATTTTTGAATTTAGGGTGAAGATTTAATGGAGAATTGAAAGGTTCTTGATTTTGTTGCCAAGGTGGATTTGGGCTCCTATGTTCTTCTTGTGATATGGGTGGATATTTTGATGTAGCAGTGACATGATAGGTAGATGGGTTAGGTTGGTATGATGATGAAGGTGACACATAGGATTGATGTTGAACCTGTTGAGGTTGGAATGGTGTTTGGACTCCCTTAAGTGTGATTATTGGTTTAGGTTTAGATGAATACTTAGTAAAAAGTGATGTGGAAGATAGGGATGAAGGCATGTTTGGCTTCTAGTTTGGGAATGTTTTGAGGTGTTTAAGGATGGTTAGAGATAATTAGAATGATATGTTTATGTGTTGGTGTTTATAGCTTGATACGACAATTTCAAACAAATGATCACACCTACAAGACACATAAGCAAGTTTGAATTTGAAATTATGAATGTGATGATTAAGCACACACTTGAAAAAGACATGTCATCAACAAGTCCTAGAACTAGTCAAGTGGGTATGACCAATTAGGTCTCAAACTAGGATGCACAAGGTTGACTAGAGATGATTTGAAAGCAAACTCCTGCCACACAGCTGGGAGAAAGGGGTAACCCACCCTACACCTTCAGTTCTTGAAGATATAAATTTCTTTGGGGCTTAGTGAAGAATCACACAATTTTAACTCCCAAAAAAGTGTGTCTTTCGATTCACACTTCGATTGAGGTTGTCCCTAGGGGTGATGAAATCCCTTAGCAGGCCTCCTATGAAGGGTTTGACAAAAGAAAACCAGGTGAGGTGTTTTTGGTCACACACACACTTGATTCACACTCATAGTTGTTAATTTCCCTTAGAAATAAAAAGTATGGAAGCAAAAAATGAAAGCACTCGTTCTTTTTAACCCAAAGCCCAAATGTGTGATGGAAGACAATGGTTAATTTTAGACTTGATTTTCAATATATGATTGAAGACAAGATTCGTTTTAAGAGCCCAAATCCAAATGTGTTACAAAAAATATTGAGAGATAAAAGATGGAATGTCTACACTTGATTATTTTCACTTTCCAAATTACTATTGTGACTGATCTAAATGCTTTTTCAACTCCGTATGATTCACCTACAAGCCACCAAGTCAGAAAACAACAAGTAAACTTGCATAGGAAAGTGTGACATGAAAAAAATGAATTCTAATAAAAATCTAATTATGATGAATTAATACAGCTGAATGGATTGCATAAATTGAAAAATTCAGAAGATTTCATGCACTTTTTGAATTTTTTTTATCAAAATTGGATCAATTTTGCTCAAGATATGCTCGTTTGAAGTTTAAATGGAAGTTTTACTTTGACTAAAAAAAGGCTAGAAAATGACATATTCACCTGATAAACGTTGCACCATTGTGAAGTTTGTCTCATCAATTTTCCAATGAGTCCCCGTTTGCGCGATTTGAAGCCCATATGACAAAGTTATGATAAAAAAAAGCCCTTTCTAGATTAAATCTAAATTAGAAACTTTTAAATGTAAATTAAATTAGTAATAATCTAAATTAGAAACTAAATTAAAAACTAAATTAGAAACTAAACAAAATTAGAAAACTTAAAATCTAAACTAAATTAAAAAATTGGAATCTAAACTAAATTAGAAAGTTAAAAAAAAAATTAAACTAAATTAAAAAAAAAATAAAATCTAAACTAAATTAAAATTAGAAACTAAACTAAATTAGAAAAGATTATAATCTAAACTATATTAAAAATTAGAAACTAAAATAAATTAGAGATTTTTTAAAATCTAAACTAAATTAAAATTAGAAACTAATATTAAAATCTAAACTAAATTAAAAAAATTAAAAAATATAGATTAAGAAGATTAAAAAATATCTAAATTCAAACTCAAATTAAAAATCTAAACTAAATAAATAAAAATCTAGAAAATCTAAAGCTAAATTAATTTAAAGTCTAATTTACAAAAACTAAAGTCTAATTAGAAAATATCCTAATTAAAGATCTAAAATCCGTGATTTTGAAATAAGGTTTTCCCCATAGAATAGTTGAAAGGTAAAAAAGAAGATGGGGAGGACGATAAAAATGATGGTTTACGAAATTGGAGAGGATGATAAGAATGATGGTTTATGAAAATGGACGTTGTGGATTTCCTTCACAAAATGAATATGGAAGATAGAGATGATGGCGCCGCTCTTGAATTCATAAAGAAGTTGGACAATGAGGTGGAGAAAGAAGGTGAAGCTACTAGATGAACCACCTAATGTAGAAGCTTTGAATACAAATTGGAGAGTTGTAGCAAAATATTATGGCATGTACACTATATGTAAAATAATTTGAGAGAAATATACACATGACAATTCACAAAACTTGTTGAATGAGTTATCCAATTTGTTAGTCGAATTAATCACTTGTTGCATCAAAGATGTGAGTAAGATCGATATCTTGGCTAGATTCTCAGGTTCTATAATTTGATTCTTCCTACAAAAATAACGAGAAAAATAGCATCAAATCATGGATTAAACAATGCTAATGATTATCTATAATCCAATCATATCAAACCGAACATGTAGCCGCCAAATCAAGAGATTATTCCTACAAAAACCTCGAGAAAAATATAGGACCAAATGCACGATTATTAGTGAACAAGTCATATTCATGTCAGGTTCACCAATCTAGATAGGGAAAAATCAAGTTTTAGTTTTGAAAACAACAAACTAACTAATCCTATCAAGCACCATGAAGCACAAACTAGAATGAAAATGCAAATAAACAAAGGAAATGCAAACCAGTTCTCAAACTAGACTTGATTGACCTCCATGGCTCTTCTCAACCTCTCATGAGAATGCAAGTGTTAGAAGGATTTTCTTATTGAAGGAATGTTGATTGCTCACTATTGTAGAATAATGATAGTACATATATAATGGAAGAAAACTAGATAGCTCAAAGATGATGGATGGAAGATGATGAAAGGTTTTGGAATGAATTTGACAGAGTAATAGTACTTCAAGAATCGAATCCCGAATGGCTTGTGAGAGACCGTATTTATAGAGTTTTGATGTGGACAAAGAAGAAGATTTGATAAGATTTGATTTTTTGCTTTATTTGATCAAAGAGGAAATAAAACAATATAAGATAAGATTTGAAAAGATAGAAAGATTTCGATTTTCTCTTTTAAAGAAAATAAATCTTGAAAAAGACAAGAAGGATAATTGATGAATTATCTACTTAAATACATAAATTAGATACACATGAGTTGAGATTTTAATAAGAAAGTGAGAAGATATTTTAAGATTTTATTAATTAAATAAATATTTGATTTATTTAATTAATGTTGAATTTATGATTTCATTAATTAAATAATATAAATAATTTAATCAACCTTAGAAGAACGAAGGGATTATGAATGGAAATTATTTAATTAATTAAATAATATAAATTATTTAATTAACATTATAAGAATGGAGGGATTATGGATGAAATTATTCAAATAAATAAGATTTATTTAACTAATTAGATGATGACATGGGTACCTAGCACAAAACATGCTACCAGATGCCTAAATGACCTAATGTTGTGACAAAGTTTCATAAGAGGATATTTTTTGGTGTCTACACTCATCATTTGCTTGTTTCAATTCCTCACTCACTTATTTGTGTCTTTCTTTGAATTTCTTTAACTGCTCTTTCAATTTCTGGACACATTCATTTGCTTCATCAAGATTCTCCTTCAGGTCTCTGTTTTCAATTTCAGCCTTGTCAAGATCTTCAAGAGAAATTTGGAGCTCTTCTTTATCCATTTGTTCAATCAACAAGGTCTCCTCAAACTGTTAGACTTTTCCAGAGGCACCAAGGCTCTGATACCGATTGTTGAATAAACTGGATACTGAGAGGGGGGGTGAATCGGTATCCAATAAAAATTAATGAAAAAACACCTTTAATTACTTGACAACATGAAGTAGATAAGAGCAATAACATAACATGAAATTCCACAACAAAAGAACACTAGATTTTACATGGAAAACCCAATGAGGGAAAAACCACGGTGAGGATTAACTCACAATATATATAGTTATATCGATACCGATAACAAAAGAGGCTCACTGTCAGATACAAAAAAAACTCACTGCTTATAAGGAGTCATTGTCCAAACATGGAGGCTCACTGCCTACAAAAATTGTGTAAACAAAAATGGATAACCGCTAGAGTTGAACTGAGAAGTTACACCACATGTGCAAATTCAATTTCATGATGTTTAGAGTATTCGCTCGCATGACAATGAAACAACATTCAAACTCCTATTCACGTCCTTCACTTGCCACGCACACCCTTTCACATATATTTCCTTTTTCCTTCATATTTTTCTATCTTCAAACCATCTTGCATATATACTTGATATATTTGCATGCATCAATTAGGTCAGCCTAATTGGATGCAATTCATATTTTCAAAAATGATAACTTATCGGCTTCATATTCACCTGTGTCATGCAACATCATGAGGGCTGGGACCAAGACTAGGTCTCACATATAAGGGTGAAGCCACAATAGTGGTTTACAATTCCAGCGAGGAAGGAAAACTCACAAAAAACAACCCCATGGAAAAAAAATTGATTTTGGGGGTTCGAACGAACCAAAAAAGGGTTTGCTCAAACCAAGGATCGAGTGAACCAAAATAAAGCATGCATGGAAAAAAAATATTTGAAAACCTCTTTTGAAAGGGGGGTTCCCTCGAACTCAGGTTCGAGTGAACCCATAGGGGCTCGAACCCCCCTTTGTCCTCATTCTCCCCCTCAAGCACTTTGGAAGTTTGGATTTTTACGCTTCGAAGCTTGGGTTGAGGATGAAAATGGAGGAGACTTCACAAACCCAACTAGAATAAGGTAGTCCTCAGAACGAGCTACCAAATGACTATAATTTTAATATGTTTTGGTTTTATTATGTATTTGTTTTTTAAGTTTTATTAAACATAGGTTTTTCACCGAAAATCAAGCTCTTTGTTCTGCACATGTGGAAAAATAGCAGATTATCAAAAAAAAAAAATTGAAAAATATGAGTGCACCAGATATTGAAGTCCTTGATCCAAAAAAAAAAAAAAATCGAATTTCTATATATACAAAAAAAGTTACGCGTTATGCAGTCGCACTATGTCTGAATTGTAATTAGTTTGACTTTGAAACTTGATTAAAGAAAAAATATTCAATAAGAAACTATCTAACCAAGTGGAAGCACTAGATATCGGAGTTACAAATCTAAATTTGAAAGAATTAGAATTTTATCCTTCATGGAAAAAAATTATGCATTATACGATGTGCGTCATTTTTTAAAAATGTTGTTTTTAAAAAAAAAATAGTTTTCGTGGAAGATGGAAAAAGAAGTGCAATCTAATTCCAAAAATTTTGAAAAAACTATTTTTAGAATCTATAGACAAAATGTGATGAGACTCTAGTTTGCACCATCTTCAAATTCCTCATGGTTTAGCTGCTATAGGTGCCTGAATGTGAAGATTTAGTTAAAAATAATAATTTAAGTGTCTAGTTTGGCAAAAAATTGTAAACCACTATTGTGGGATCACCCATAATTTGTAATTCATGTTAGGCTATAGACTGAATATTAGGTCATCCATGATTAACCTAATAGCGGTATGTAATCACACAAACTGATGCAAACACATCACTCAAACATATGAGAATCTAAGAGTACATACATACATGCTTCCAACCATTATAAGCCTTTTCCCAAAACTTTAGATCATACTATTTACTAGAGAGAATATGTGAACCAAAATACCAGAGATACCATATCAAATACCGGATGGGATAAGCATGATCTCCACACTGGTACAAGGTACCAAACCAACATGGTGACATCAATGACAATAATTACATACTTCCAATATTGCATTCAATAAAAATCATGTCAAATCTTGTCATAATTTCATTTTCTATACATGTGTTAGTCTATCCACATGTTTATTACATCATGAATTCAAATTTCTCACCATGAGTATGTATAATGAAACATACATACACCTTAGGATGAAATATATACAATTTAAATTGCACACACATATATGCCATTTTCCATGCACCAAACCCCACAAAGATTCCAAGATCCCTACACACACCATTTCCCTTTGTATGTCTTGTTTGTGGCACATAAACCACAAGTTCTCTTTGCATGTATTTCACCTTCCCATACACACATTGAATCACCTCACCCACATGCTGCAAGATGAAATTCATAGTTTAGCTTGTGCATTTTCCTAGTCTTTCTAACCCACTAGTGCACCTAAACCTAAAAAAATCATACATAACATTGCTCTTTCCTTTATTGACCTCTTGTAATGTATCACACCAACTGCTTAATTGAATGACACATTCTACTTCATTCCTCATCTCCTTGCTCTTCTTTGCTTTGAGTACTCTTAAAGTAGAGGGTAAAAATGAAATATTTTTACCCTCCCCACCCATCCCTATTTATTCACTCCCAATCCCCATTTTTCTCCCACTAATAAAAAATTTCACCCCCTTTCACCTCTTTTCCTCTCATTCCTCTACTTTTTAACCTTTTTTCATCTGTTTTTCTTTTGTTTCTTCTCATTTTTCCTCCATTTTCTTTTTTCTTTCATTTCTCCTTTTAACAGATCACCCATCCTATTTTTTCCTAACTAACCTCTTGAGGGGGCATCATCCCTCCATCTTACTAATATCATTTATAAGTAGTTGGAACATGTCAATGCTCTTTTTATCTCAAAAGTACTAGATAGTTTATTTTTCTTTAAAATGACATTGCTTCTTGTAGCCACAATTTTGTCTCAACAAGGGAAAAATATAGACACGTAAAATCAACTCTCAATATTTTTAGTAGATCATCAATTCCCTTCACATTACCACCTTCTAAATTCATTGAATAAATTATTATTTTTTAAATTTTTTTTATACTACAAGAATTGGGTAGCCCCCTATAAACTGTAGTGCGCTTGGTAATTTATTTTCACGTGAGCAATGATGTTGGCACGACATGCCCTCCAATACCATGAGGACAGAGGGAGGCTAGACCTTGTGACCTCTTGCCTGTAATAGGATTCTTTAGCCAATCGAGCTAGGCCCCTGCCCCAAATTTTATTTTATTTCAATATTTCTACCAATGTTAATTAAATAATTTGAATTGATTAATTATTTTAACTATTCCTATAAAAATAACTAAATAAATTAGAAGCCAATTTTGGCGTGGATGGTTTAAAGGTGGTGTTGTTCTTGCCACCAAGGTTCAAACCTTGTTGGGATAAAATTGTTGAGTGGTTATATTGGGGATGAGGTTCCCCATTTGTGACTTCACTGGTTCATGGCTTCGGGTCAAATTGTTTACCCCTTAAATTAAAAAGACTAAATAAATTATAATTTTTTTATTTAATTAACCAATAATTTTCTAACATTTGCCTTAAATAAATTAAATCAACATTTATTCATTTAAGTTCACCATTTTCATCATTCTCATTCTAAAAAATAAATAAATAGAACCTATTTATCTAATTATTATTTTTTCTTTCAAATCACTAGTTGACTAAAATCAATTATTTAAACTAGCTAATCATTTGCACAATCCAAATCATGATTAGTTAAAGTGAATCTTGCTTAAAATTTAAGATTGCACATGACTCCAAAATAGGGGAGAGGACCTAGTACTTGAGCATGTTTCAATAGTTGTGATAGTAGTTGTTTATAAAATGTCCAATATTTTTATCAATATTGGACCAATAGTTGTGACTTTAAAGTTGTTAGTGTTGATGATGACTACCCATAATTAAACAAAATGTATTCCTTTGATCTAAAAAGCAACCAATCATGTGATTCCACATCAGTGCTCAATAAAACATGTTGTGAATGCACAAGTATTGGTCTCACTTATTTTTTGGGCCTTTTTGGACACATTGACAAAAAGCATGCTGATGTGGCATCATATTTGATGATGTGGACCTGAAACCTTAGTTATAAGCAGGGGACTTTCCAAGTAAGTTGCTGTAAAAAATTGGGAGTGATTTGAAATTTCCACGTAGGATAATTAGAAGCACGAAGTTAGGGTGCACAACTATTGGGTCCTCTCCCCTATATTGTTTGGATTTCCAAAAAGAGAAATTTTGAAATCTTGTACCTCCATTTTCTCCAAGAAAATCCTAGTCTTTCAAAACACTCAAAGAAAGAACATTTTGATCCTCACCCTCAATCTTTCTCCAAGAAGATCTTAGCCTTTCAAATCCATTGGATCATGGACCCCCTCATGTGCACCAATCACAAGGTGTCACTTAGAGGCTTCTAATGTATCCAATCCTCTCGGTCAAGCTTTTCCATTGATCTCCCAAATCAATCTTAGTACTTAACCCTCTATCCTTCATGCCTATAAATAACTTATCATATGAGTTATTTTCAAGAACTCTTGGAATGCAGTGTTATGTTGTCAAATTAAGCAACCTTATATCCTCTCTTAATCAAAAATCCATCTTTATCACATTAACCTTTGGTTACAACAAAAGTCTTGTTGACGAGAGATTTTTTATTGTCTTTCATCTTTTAAACATGGTCTTTTAACTTAATCTAGAGGTGACACTTAGGTATAGAATGAGGGCTTGAAATTCACAGTTTAAATCTTTTATTAATATTTTATGCTTGCTTACACACATTTATATTACTAAAGTTTAACAATTCTTTAAAACTTTTATTTTATTTTATTTATGAAAGAATAGAAGTGGAACTATATTTAATGCCAAAATTGTTGATTATAGTTTCTTTATTTATGAAAAGATTAATTTGATTTTGACTATTTACTTATAGATATAAGACTAAGTAAGAAATATTTACGCCGAAGGCATGTCCCTATTTGAGTTCCTGAAACTCAATTTGTCTGCAAACGACTGAAAAGCCCTAAGAGGCTCTACAAGGGGGTGAAACGAATATCACTTGTTCATCGTTTTTCACCAAATTTTTGACTATTTTTAGCTACGTTTTACTGCTTTCTCCGCCGACTGGTTTCCACTCCTCCAAACTCTTCCTCGCATATTGACCTTTCGCTCTTCCAATTTGACGAGTTGTAGCTCAAGAAAATAAGGTTTCGATGAGGGTTTTGGAGTATGTTTATTAAAATTAAAATTAAGGCCATGATCTTAATAATGAGCACACTTAGGTTTTAGCGTTATGAAATCCTTTATCCTACGTAGTTAAGTATATATTAGCATAATTAATATAAATCTAAATTTTATATTTTATATAATAAAAGAATAATTATAAATATGTAAATATATAATTATATTATTTATTATTATTATATATTATATTCTTTAGCAAAACTATTAAATATATATTTTTTATAATTAGTAATTAATATAATAATTATTATTTAATATAAAATATATTTAATATATTATACATTTTATATAACAGAGATTAAATTATATATAATATTATATATAATATGTTATTATATATTATATTCTATAATACAAAATATTAAATATAAATATGAAATTATTATAATTAATAATTAATATATTTCTATATAGATCAAATTAAATTAATTTATTAAAAATCTCATAGTTTAATTGATATTTGGATAGATTAGAAAAAATAAAATTATATGTATGTTAATATGTTAAAATATATAGTGAATATAATAGTTAATACATAAAATAATAATAATAATAATAATAATAATAATAATAATAATAATAATAATATTTTAAATAATTTACCAATTGATATCATGTATTACACATATATGCCTCTCTTTGATGTACCTATTGCACATGTATCCCCTCAATCATCGAGAAAGCACACCTTGCACTCTCAAGAGAGTTTATCCTAAAGGGAATCAACAAAACCACTTCACCTCATGTGCCTTATTACAAAGTTGATTTTATAGTTATAGTTATTTTTTAACACCATTTATAAGAAAAGGTTGGTTCGTGTCTTTATATTTTATAGGAGTTTACACGATAGAGAAAAGAATATGGTGATGACTACGTTCCTAGAGTGAATTATTATTTTAAAAACTCTTATTTTGATAAGCATTTTTTTTTAATATCCTCTTTAATCAATACGAAATTTTAAATGATTTCCACTAAACGTATTCAGTTAGTTAAAAGGAATCGAGATATTAAAGAAATAAAAAACGCTTGTGGTTCGGAATCTTTGGTGGGTCCCACGACGCTACAAGATAATGTGACGTGTCGTGTGTTTTGTTGACGGGTTATTATTTTTCCAATCACGTTTTTAACGTCAATGACTTGTAGGTACTTCCTTCATTGACTTAATTAAGTGCTTACAAGTGGACCCCTTATGTGGGGTAAGTGCATCCCCACAGATTTCAATTATTGAAGGAAGAGGATTATCTTATGATGATCCCATTATCCATGCATGATGATGAGGTTCATAATTTTATTTGGGTAGATTTTGTATAGTTGGAGTAATTTTGATATTAATAATTATGTATGCACATGTAAAAAATTATTGAAATTGATATTATTTGATAGTATAGGCTATAAGATTGATTCTTTTGGAGAGTTGGGATGTGTTATTGTTTATATAACAGCTTTCATCTTTGTTCAATTTATTAAAATAATTTGTGTATGAAGTTTTTATAATGAGTGGTTTATAAATAATAATGTTTTGTGGTTTTTGATTATGAGAGAAATTTAATGGTGAAATGTATTTATCTTTTCAAAAAATTTAATGTCGTATATTTACACGAGAATCACTTAGATGCAATATGTTTTAAGTGGATCATTTGTAGTCATGAGATAGGACTTCGTGTGAAGATTATCTCAAGACCATGCAATATAATATGGATTAATGACTGTAGACACTCAAATTTGTCCTCACAATCATCACATTATTCGTCTATTGATTAAAATGATCAATTCATTCAATACTTTCTTCTATTCATGCATTTCATCAAATCATTAAATCATTGCATTATCATTTGCATACGTCACATTATCATTTTGCACTATCATTCATTATCATAATAAGTTCATTATCATAATCATTCACTAGCATTTCATAATAAAACTATATTATCATTTGCATAAATCTTTCACTTCATATTGCATTTATATAAATCATTAAATCATTTCACCACATGATCATTCATAATGCATAATAAATAATATTCATAAAACATTTCATAACCATTCATAAATTAAATAATTTCATTTCGACAAATTATCATTCTTACATAAATCATTCTCATAAAAACATTAAAATAATTCATGATAAAACATTAATAAACCATTTTCATCCATATTAAAAATATATGCATTTAATTATCTTATTCAATCCTTCACTATTCATTTAATTTATCTTATTTATCATTTCCACTCATATGCATTTCATTTCACTACACCATGTGGGATTTTAAAAATTCATTATTGCAATATCCGTTTATCCCACATTGCTCATTCTCAACCTCTTTGTCATCAGAGATTCCTATTTAAACATGAATCTCTTCTCATTTTGATCCCTCTCACAAATTTTGCTCACAAATTTACATACTCATATCATCTTTGCATCTTGATTGCATTTCTCATTCATCATAGCCTCTTTATTGCATTTTGTGCTCATAAAATCTGAGAGCAAATGCATAAACAAAGATCTTGGTGATAGCGAGACAATGGAGATTGATTTCTTTTAAAAGCATTGTTTTGTTTATGTAGTTTAGATTTGTATTTCTGGTTTTGCTTTTAATTAGAATGGCTCTATTGATGTGAGCTAAAATAGTGGTTCTTACTCTATAGAATCATACATTTTTCTGGCTCTACAATGACAATTATCTCAAAACCATATAGTTGAATCCCAATAAATTATCATGTACACTAAAACACTATAGATATGTACCACCACACATACCCATTTTTTCATAATTTTATTAATACTAATATATTTGCTATCTCATTATAATTTCATATCAAAGTAACTTTAAATTAAAGCTAACAAAATATTATGTTGTCTTAACAATATGGTTTCCATGCTAGAGTACAAATACAAACAAGCCACACTCTCTAAGAATGTAACATTGCAAAAGAGGATCAAAGAGACTAGAAGAGATACTTAGAAGTTTTGATAAATAGGACTTAAAGGACATGTAGCAATGCAAGAAAAATGATACCTAGGATAAGCTAGGTGAACTCTCTCATATTTGGTATCTCAATTCATTTCCATGTCAGAGTGCAAATACAAACAAGCCATACTCTTAGAGGATGTAGTATTAAAAAAATTTAGACCAAAGAGACTATAAGAGGTACTTAGGAGTTTTGGTAAATAAAGATTAAAGGACATGTAGTGAAGTAAGAAAAATGGTACTTAGAAGGAGAAACTGGGAGAAATCTTCCCATATTTAGTATATCATTAAGTTAACAACTTCATTTCCATGTTAGAGTGCAAATACAAAATAACCCATACTCTTAAAGGATGCAATATTGCAAACGAAGACTAGAGAAACAAAGAGACACTCTTGAGTTTTGATAAATAAGATTCAAAGGATAGGTAGTGAAACAAGACATATGATATTTAAAAGGAGAAAGTGAGGGAACTCTTCCCATGTTTAGTATCTTAAGCTAACAAACACTTCCATGTCAAAGTGCAAATACAAATAAGCCATAGCCTAAAATGATGTAGTATTGCAAAAGAAGACCAAAGAGACCATAAGAGATGTTTAGGAATTTTGGAAAATAAGATTTGAAGGATAAGTAGTGAAGCAAGAAATATGGTACTTAAATGAGAAGGTATGAGAAGTCTTCTCATATTTGATATCTCATTAAGTATATGTGGGACAAAATTCCTCTCTAAAAAGGAAGATATAATCCATAAGGATTCAAAAGAAGATGAAGCATCCCAAACACGATTCATCAAGCTCTATAACTCCTCACAGTCCGACACATGATTTCTCATGTTCCATGTGCGACCTTTCATTTTCAACACATGATCGTAGCATCCTAGAGACATTTTCATTTCCAAAGTAAGAAGACCTTTTATCCGCTTCCTTGTACTTATTTTGAGACATGAAGAGGGTGAATTACATCACTAGAGACAAATTTGAGTGTTGAAATGATTAGGAGAAGAATAATTTCAACTAAAAAGTTATAAACTTAATAGCTAAATAACTAAAATGTGTATCTCTTATTTTTAAACTTGTTTGTTTTTCACCAACTAATATTTCTTCATCCTATTTTTTAAAAATAAAAATACTTACACTATCTTACCCACTTCCTTTCTTTCTTAACTCTTATTTCTTCTTCTAAACAATATTCTTCTTCATTTGAACCTCTTAAATAACACAATAACATAAAATTCACATCCACAATAAACTAGATAAAATTTTATTCTACTTAAAATATTTTTATATGTATTTGAGTTTCAAAACAAGAAAACATCTTTTTGTAAAAGATTAATCGAATGGTTTACGATGTTCATGAAGTAAAATCTTTTGATGTTTCATGATATATATCCTTTTTTCTTTCAATGAAAACAAATGAGTTACATGGAAGTTAGCATCTCTATCTTTATATAGCATAATTAAAACAATGTCAAGTAGCATACATCTAAACTAAAAAGTCATCATTTGGCTAAACAATTTGTTTAAGGGATCTCATTTGTCAAAATTATCTAGATGTCAAACTTAGTCTGAATGTGGCTCTAGAGTTTTAAACCTTGGTGGATGACTTTTTGTTACATCCATCATCCTTACCAATTATACTCAGACCAATTGAATTACAACTCTTTGACTCGTGATACATACCTTTATTACAATACTATACAAAATTTGGCTGATAATACTCTACAGATTTTGATTGTATGCCCAAACTTTTACCATTAATTCGATAGTCTTTAGCTTAAATATTGTCAAACTTCCATGGTTACTGGCATGTTAAAAAAAAGAGTGTCCTTATAGTTTGGTTACATCCTCCAATGCAATTCCAAAGATTTCAATGAATGTGAGATATATATTACACAATACACCAAATTACCTGGACAAAACTGTGACTCTGGAATGCTCTTCTGAAGGTAGCATGGTTGTGCCTGGGCTGGATGCTGAACAACTTCCATACAAAGTGGCGGAACTTAACTCAACACTGCATTGCAAGGGATCGACAGAGACATACACAGCTACAGGCATGTGAAGTGGAATACAAGGCAATGGCGCTTCCAATCTCAAAACCTTGATTACCTCCCTCATCGTGGGTCTGGCTTTGGAGTCTGGATTAGAACACCACAATCCTACAACCATCAATCTCTCCATTTCTTTATCGTTGAATTCGCCTCGAAGGCTCTCGGCCGCGGCTTCCAAAACCCTGCCTTGTGCGTACAAATGCCACACCCAGTCGATTAGCCTCATGTTATACTTCTCTCGTAGCGTCAGATCCAAAGCCCGCCTTCCGCAAACTATTTCTCGAGCAACCACCCCGAAGCTAAAGACGTCAGATTCGGGGCTTGACTTGCCTGTCATAACACACTCGGGTGCTAAGTATCCCAAAGTCCCCGCCACCACCGAAGTATGGAAACTAGCCTCAATATCGCGCTCCACAAGCCGTGCCAGCCCAAAATCCCCCAATTTTGCATTGAAATTGGAATCCAACATCACATTGCTTGACTTGACGTCTCTGTGCAGAATACATTGATCCCAATCCTCATGAAGATAAACAATTGCTGCTGCTACACCGCACACAATGTTGTATCTGAGATTCCAGTCAAGAACAGGGGAATCCCCAAATATGTGTTTGTCCAGACTTCCGTTTGGCATGAACTCATAGACTAGAATGAATTTACCCTTTTCATGACACCATCCTAAAAGCTGCACTAGGTTGCGATGCCCGAGGCGGGTGATTATGCTCACCTCTGCAACATATTCCTTCTTCCCTTGTGTTGATGCCTGAGATATATGTTTCACAGCCACGAGCTCACGGGATTCCTTCAAAACCCCTCTATATACAGAGCCAAAGCCTCCTTGCCCAAGCTTCTCTTCCTCGCTGAAGCCTTTCGTGGCGATGCTCAGCTCATAGAATGTGAACTTCCGTGGCCCTTGAGAGAACTGCTCGTCCAGTGCCATCTCACTTTCATTCTCAATCATGGATTGTCCCCTTCCTTTGCTACGCCGCCACCGCCAGATGCTGAGCAAGGCTAGGCCACACGCTATAACCAAGACTGGAAAGAGAACTGCCATCAGAATAATGGTAGAAGCTTTTCTCTTGGAATCTTTTTGTCCATTTTTCGGACCTTGGATGTCCAAGGAGGGAGCGTTCCAAGAGGCCGTGCAAGAGAAATTCCATAAGATCAAGACATGGTTGTTTGTTCCCGTCGAAGTCGAAGCGGAGAAGCCAACCATGGCATTTTCAGGGAGAAACTTCACCAGATCTAAATCATGCAACAAAATTGGAGCAGCTAATTTCGTGCTGTTATGTGAGAGAAATACTTGAAGCTTCTTTGCTTTTCCGTCGTAATCCACCCATGTGTACCAAATTTTCCCATCCTTTAGACTTTCATTCATCACTGTAGAATTTGCCACAGAAACCACGGTGTTGATATCGATTCCCACATGGTGGTCATCGGGATCGAAGGAATTTTGAGCCGTGTCGAATTCTACGGCAACTAGATGATTTGCTGGGTCGCCCATGGTGTTGTTGTTGACGAGACCGAGATATTTGCCTGCGGAGAGCTCCGGGGCTTTGAATCCCAACGGCGCCATAAAAAAAGCCAGCCCTCCTCCTGAGCCCAAACTGCTGTTATCATCTGGTTTAATAATGAACTGAAAATGCGTGGTAAAACTTGCAACGGTGCCTAAAGATTTGTTCCAGATTGGTATAGAACTGCTGTAAACCGCCCAACCAGCGCTGTAAGCTTTACGATTTGCAGTGAACTCGATAGTATTGACGCCACTGTCACCAGCCTCAAAGTAGGCGTCATAAAAGAGCTTGATATTGCCAGTAATGGAGTTGTTCCAGGGCGGAAAACTGAAATCTACGCTGGTTCCTGCTTGGGCAGTTACATAAAACGCAGTACAAATAATTGAGAAAGTCAGAGCGATTCTGATTTTAGAGACTCGCCCCATTTTCTCTCCTCTCAATTGCTCTGCTCTAAGAGACGTAAGGCCAGAAAGGGTAGGGGAAAATCTACCTTTGAAGACCTGCACGGACGTCGGGGTCAAATTTGATGGACGTATAATTGTATTCGAGATTTTTAACAGTTACTCGACGGGCTTGGTCGAACGTCAAATTATTGCCCACGGTGGTCTTTTGCGGGCGGTGCAAGGCAATTGCTTATCCTTTTCCAGGAAAGATCCTTTGAATGAATGAATGAAAAAAGAAGACAAAACTGATTTTTCACTTATGGATAACAAAACATTGTGTTTCCGCTGATAGTTTGGTTAAATGGACGTTTAATGTCCATTATAATTATAATTTTTTGGATTGGAGATGTTTATCTTCAGTTCATTATTTATGATTTTTATTATACTTCATTCATAATTGGACCACACGAACTGTATCTTCACTCCTTGTTTCCCCTGTCGTAATAAATGACGACTATTACCATCTAACTTGATGACAATTTGGTCGCTGAGAGGCGTGTTCGCAGAAACTGCTCTGGAACAATGACTTCGACATAAAGTCTATAAGCTTTTAATATTAATGGGTCCCGCCATAATTAAAGTATTCTCTACTTTTAATCCATTCAGCCCCTTGAAGGTCATGGAACAATTGTACAAAGTATCTTCTTTAAAAAAACTCTTCACATGCCGGTTTACTAGGTCTCGCGTAAACAGCCTGTCTATTATCGTACAGGCTGTTTAAAATAGTAGGCCCGGGGTTGGACCGTCTGACCTTCTCGTATAGTCCACCGACTTATCTAAAAGTGAGTCAAATATGTCAAATAACTGGTAGATTTTCTTTCCAGTAGTAATCGATTTGACAAGGTGCCAGCTGCATACAATGGGAAAGCATATTCGATTGTAGGGGTGAGGGATGCCTTCAACCCCTGTTTACAGCTTTACTAGTTTTCACCGTCTTCAAACTCCTTTTGCGTGGGATGAGAAAGGTGGAAGCGACTTTTGATAACGAGATATTGGACGGATCGATTCGATCAAATTTGGATAGGATCTTTTTTCCTTACCCCATGGTCAACCAAAACATTTTCTATTCTAGAAAATATATACTTATTTTTATGATATTGTTATCAGGGTTCAACCAGTAATTTTCGAGTCAAACTCATTGACCCATGATTCATGAGTAGTGGTTCACAAGAACCCATCTCTCATGATAATGAATGGTCCACTTAGCACTAGGATTCCTCTTTTCTTAAAGACCAAATAGTGGTAATGCACACAACTTTTTTAATTTAGTCAAATTTTGTTAGATAAGTTCAATTTGGAATAAAATGTTAGTCAAATTTTATTAGATAAGTTTAATGTGGAATAAAATGTATGTGGTTTATTAAATACTTTGTTTAGAAAATAGAAATTGGTATAATAATTTTTATAATAAAGTAATGAAAAAATAACCAGAATTTAAAAAATATGTCATATTTGAAGTTTTATCTATTTGAGATTTTGTTAGATAAGTTCAATTTGGAATAAAATGTTAGTCAAATTTTATTAGATAAGTTTAATGTGGAATAAAATGTATGTGGTTTATTAAATACTTTGTTTAGAAAATAGAAATTGGTATAATAATTTTTATAATAAAGTAATGAAAAAATAACCAGAATTTAAAAAATATGTCATATTTGAAGTTTTATCTATTTGAGATTTTGTTAGATAAGTTCAATTTGGAATAAAATGTTAGTCAAATTTTATTAGATAAGTTTAATGTGGAATAAAATGTATGTGGTTTATTAAATACTTTGTTTAGAAAATAGAAATTGGTATAATAATTTTTATTATAAAGTAATGAAAAAATAACTAGAATTTAAAAAATATGTCATATTTGAAGTTTTATCTATTTGAGATTTATAGAATTAAATTATATCCTATCTAAAATTTTGAATTTGGTATCATGGTTGATGTCAACATGAAGGCACCTTAGTAGGTATATTGGAATTGTAATACACCTTTTGATAGAATTTGAAAGTTTCTATCATGAAAGGGCAAGTGACTAAGTGGTAGAAAATATCATTAGCTACAAGTAGGTTGTGTTGGATGTTTTTTTTCATGCCTAAATTCTTGATTTTTTTTGTTTTCTAAAGTCCTTAGTTAGGGATAGGTACTTGTCCTGAGTATTCTAACTTTGAACTATATATTCCTTTGCAACCCCTAGTTCTAACCTAAGTTGCTTAATTGAATCTTAGGGGCAGAAATTTGAAATATTGCATTATCATGCACTAAGATTTCATCATGCAAGCCTTGTTAATGTGTGAGTGCACAAAGCCTTTAGTTGGTACCTCTTAGGACCCGCCACTTCCTACTTCACCATTTCAATTATGAACCCTAGTCGCTTGCCTTTAACAACATATATCACTATTTGACCCAATTTCCTTGGATGAGATATTGTTGTAGCGATTAACTTGGGCACCAACTTCATTAGGGTGCACTAAGTGTTTTTCCATTGTAACCAATTTCCCACTGCTCCATGGTGATGGATTTCTATTTACTTAGGCACAAATTTGTGGGTCCCACCTTGTTAAAGGAGCCAAAACTGATGATTTAGAAATTGACACATGACATATGGTCAACCTAAGGGTTGATTTTCCCACCTAAAATGAAATTTGGCCACACATTCTTAGCATGCAATGTTTTCTTACTATAATGTGTGAGTCTTTTTACTACACTCTAAATTAGGTGGGCCACCCTTTTATAATTATGTTGACCTGTGAACAAATAAGAATGATACATGTGAATTCATAATAGAAGGATAAATGTTCTATGAGATATAGGTGGAAGCTAACAACATGGAAAATGATCGTAGGCTTGATTATCAAGGTGAAGAAAGCTTGCAATATGAACTTAAATAAGTGAATGCAAATCTGAAATATGTAGATTAACCTTTAGCCTTAGTGTGAAGAAAGAATGAGAGAGAGAGATAGAAGAATCAAAACACATGCAACAACAAATTTACGTGGAGAAACCCTGAAGGGAAAACTCCACCACCGAAAGAGAGGCAAGTATGTTACTAATAATATGAAATATTACATGCAACAATAGACTTCTCTTATCAACCACTATAAAATCTAGCAACACCCTGTTACCCTGCAAACCTGCAAAACTGAATTGAATAACTCTAGCTCAAGGCCCCAATTTAAAGAGATTTGTGAGGATGAAAACCACCATGGTTTCACCAAACAATAGGTAGTAATACCACCTAGAAAAACCCATGCCTCCCTCCTTGAAATGGTCAAAAAATACCAAAAATAGCCTCTTACAACTATCATAAGGCATCTCTCATGCATGGGTGCCTGGGGTCTAAAAATAGCATATTCTGTCATAGGGAATCTATCATACTATCATAGCATCTTACGAGAACTGTAATACATGTCATAGATTCTCTTACAAGACCCTATTTTGACCCAACAACCTCATTCTAGAAGATTCCAAAGTGGGATGCCTAGCTATTTTGTCCTTTTCCAAAATGACAAACGATAACAGTAACACTGCATTTACATTGTCTCTTTCACCACCGTTGGTCAAACGGTTTCACCTCTTAAGGGTAAATGTACAAAAAACTTTAGGAGAATAATTAATTAAAGGATTTACAAGGTTGATGGCAACTAAATCCTAACATTCTCCCACTTGACATCATACATTGTAAATTACACCCATAGAGATACAATTACATAGAATCAAGTACAGTGATCAAGGCCCGTGGCCTTCCTGCACCAAGAGAACTTATCCGTGGTGACTGGCTTCATAAGAGAATCTGCAACATTATCCAAAGTGTCAATTTTTTCAATCAAGACTTGTCCATTCTCAACCATTTCTCGCACAAAGTGATACTGGACATCAACATGCTTAGTACGAGCATGATACATAAGATTTTTAGCCAAACATATGGCACTCTGACTATCACATCCGATCCTCACTATCTTGCAATCAAAACCAATACCATTACCAAGTCTCTTTAACCAAATTGCCTCCTTAGAAGCATGTGTAGCAGCCATATACTCTGCTTTAGTGGTAGATAAAGCAATTGTAGGTTATCTTTTACTCATCCAAGTCACTGCACCTCCAAACAAAGTAAACACATAGCCACTAGTGGACCTTCGACTGTCCAAGTCACCTGCCCAATTTGCATCAACAAAACCCTATATGTCCAATGACTTATCAACATTATCAGTACCATAATAAACCAAACAATAATCAGAAGTGCCTTGCAAATATCTGAATACCCTTTTAACAAAAGTCCAATGTTCTTTACCAAGGTTAGACATAAATCTGCTTAGAACTCCCACTACTTGGGCTATATCTGGTCTAGTACAAACCATTTCATACATTAAACTACTGACAACACTAGCATAAGGAACTTTAGACATTTCATCGATAGCATCATCCGTTTCAGGACACATTTCTAAAATTAACTTAGTACCAACAGGAAATGGAATATTTACTAGTTTACAGTCCTGCATATTAAACCTCTGTAAAATAGTGTTAACATACTTACTCTGACTTAACCAAAGCTTTCTGTGAACCCGATCCCTAATGATTTCCATCCCAAGAATATATTTAGCAACCCCTAAATATTTCATATCAAATGTGCCAGAAAGCTGAGTTTTAAGCTCCCTAATCATTGCCTTATTGTTACCAATGAACAACATATCATCCACATATAAGACAATAATCAATATTTGATCATCAATAACTTTAAAATAAACACAGTGATCCTCTTTAATTCTAACAAAACCCAACTTTAATGCAAAGGCATAAAACTTCTGGTACCACATCCTAGGCGACTATTTTAAACTATATAGAGACCATTTTAATCTGCAAACCAAGTGTTCTTTTCCTTTCACAACAAAATCGTCAGGTTGTTGCATGTAGATTTATTCCTCAAGATCCCCATGCAATAAAGCAGTTTTAACATCCATTTGTTCTATTTCTAAATCATAAGCAGTAGCAATGGATAAAAGGAATCTAATAGAAGTTAACTTAGCAACAGGAGATAATATTTCACCAAAATCAACTCCCTCTCTCTGGGAGTAGCCCTTGGCCACTAATTTGGCCTTGTACTATTCCAACTTACCATTTGCACCAAACTTATTTTTATATATGCACTTACAACCAATGGCCTTTCTTCCTTTGGGAAAACTAACAAGATCCTAGGTGTCAGAGTTTTCCAAAGACATCATCTCATCCGGCATGGCTTGCATCCAAGACTCGCATTGTTTTGAAGATAAAGCCTCCCTAAAAGATCTAGGTTCATCATCAGTACATAACAAAGAAAATTTACAACGAAAATCAGGTGGGCTATACCTATCAACTGGATTTCGTTGTCTTGTGGACCTTCTCAAAGGTGGAGTAAGAGGTTCCTCCTAATGTTCATCCTCATTATTTTCAACTTCTTCTCTTACAACAGATTCTTCAAAATTCTCTTCTTCTTCTCCATCTTCTTCTCCATCTCTTTGTTCTTCCACATATGCATCTTCTTGCTTAGTTTCAAAATGCACCATCTTTGACTTTTCCTTTGGTTTCTCATCTTCAAAGTTAGCTCTAAATTCCTTGAAAATTACATCTCTAGAAAGTATCATCTTTCGTGTTAGTGGATTCCAAAGTTTATAACCTTTAACATTTTCACCATAACCTACAAAGATGCATTTATGAGGTTTGGGATCCAATTTAGACCACTTCTCTTTAGGCACATGAACAAAAGCATCACAACCAAAGACCCTTAAATGTGAAATTGAAGGCTTTTTACCCAACCATATTTCCTAAGGTGTTTTATCAACAAGAGCTTTACAAGGAGATCTATTAATTAAATAACAAGTAGTACCAACAGCTTCTACCCAAAAGCATTTATCTAACTTAGTACTACTTAACATGCTCCTAGATCTTTCCATTAATGTACAGTTCATTCTTTCTGCTACCCCATTTTGTTGTGGTGTGTAAGGTGTAGTATTTTGCCTAACAATTCCTACATGTTTGCAAAACTCATCAAATTCCTTAGAACAATATTCACCCCCATTGTCAGATCTCAATACTTTTATCTTATAATCTGTTTGCTTTTCAACCAATGCCTTAAATTCCTTAAATTTGGTGAAAAATTCAGATTTTGTATGCATAAAATAAATCCAAGTATATCTCGAGTAATCATCAATGAAGGAAACATAATAATGAGATCTACCCAAAGAATCTGTATCCACTGAACCACATACATCCGAATGAATTAGTTCTAACAATACATTAGCTTTATTAGTTCCTTTAGGAAATGATGACCTGTTTTGTTTACCAAACACACAATCCTCACATAAATCATTTTTACCAATAGAATAATTAGAAATACCGTCTACTATTTTCTTATCAAGTATGGTCCTAAGACCTTTTTCACCAATGTGACCCAATCTATGGTGCCACAACATACATGCATTTTCAGTGCTAGTTACAAAAAAGGATTTACAAAAAGTAGATGCATGTAGCATAAAAAAATTCCCTGTCTAAGATCCTTTAGCAACCACCAAACTTCCCCTTACCATCCTGCAACCAAACTTGTCAAATGTCACATGCATTCCAATATCATTCAGCTTGGAAACCAAAATTAAACTTTTTGTAAGTCCTGGAATATGAAAAACATCATCAAGTATTTTAACCCTCCCATCCCTAAAACACAACTTTACCTTTCCTTTACCGATAATCATTTGTGAGCTATCATCACCCATGAAGACCTCTCCTCCATCAAATTATTTGTATGTAGAAAAAAAATCCTTATGAGGAGTCATATGGAAAGAAACCCCTGAATCAATAAGCCAAGCATCATTATGAACTGTGTTAGCTCAAATAATCAAAGCATCAGAATCACCATTATCAGAGGCACCACAATTCCAACACTTTACTTTGCTCTTTCCAGGGGTCTTAGATCTTCCTTTAGACTTATCCTTCTTCTTATCCCCTTTCGACCCTTTCTCCTTGGACCTACCTCACACATGCAAGGTATCTTGGGAGCCACTATGCATGGTCTTTCTCCTCATCTCCTCTGAAAGAAGTATGGGAATAATATTATCCATATTAGGATCTGCACCACCACTTGTTATAGCAACAATTAAATTTTCCCCAGATTATGGAAAAGAGAAAATCAATAAAATGCATTTATCCTCATCTTCTATTTTAACATCAATAGATGCAAGCCGACTAATAATAAAATTAAAAACATTCAAATGTTCAACAATAGAATCACCATCCTTCATCTTTAATGAATATAAACACCTTTTGAGATACAACTTGTTAGACAAACTCTTAGTTTGGTAGATTTCACCTATCTTCTTCCAAAGCTTGTATGTCGTGTCTTCTGAAGAGACATTTAGGAGGACAGAATCAGTGAGACATAACTGAATGGTCCCTCGAGCCTTCTTGTATAAATTCTTCCAATCTTTATCCGATAAGGTTGAAGTAGATGGCTTCGTATCAACTGAAACTGGTAACCATTGATCTCTCTCCTCAAGGAGATCTTCCACTTTCAACTTCCACATCTCATAACCAGTACCATTGAATTTCTCAATATCTTGACGAGAGGTGGAGGCCATGGTAGACAATCTTTCACAAATCTGCAAAACCCACAACAGAAAATCTCCCACTGCAGCAAAAAAACCTTCAACACTTAAAAGGAAAGCATCCATTCCTTAACAAAACTGTTAGCTCTGATACCAAATGTTGATTATCAAGGTGAAGAAAGCTTGCAATATGAACTTAAATAAGTGAATGCAAATCTGAAATATGTAGATTAACCTTTAGCCTTAGTATGAAGAAAGAATGAGAGAGAGAGATAGAATAATCATAACACATGCAACAACAGATTTACGTGGAGAAACCCCGAAGGGAAAAACTCCACCACCAAAAGAGAGGCAAGTATATTACTAATAATCTGAAATATTACATGCAACAATAGAATTCTCTTATCAACCACTGTAAAATCCGGCAACACCCTGTTACCCTACAAACTTGCAAAACTGAATTGAATAACTCTAGCTCAAGGCCCCAATTTAAAGAGATTTGTGAGGATGAAAACCACCATGGTTTCACCAAACAATAGGAAGCAATACCACCTAGAAAAACCCACACCTCCCTCCTTGAAATGGTCAAAAAATACCAAAAATAGCCTCTTATAGATGCTCTTATAGCTGTCATAAGGCATCTCTCATGCATGGGCACCTGGGGTCTAAAAATAGCATATTATGTCATAGGGAATCTGTCATACTATCATAGAATCTTATGAAATTTTTCATACATGTCATAGATGCTCTTACAACACCCTATTTTGACCCAACAACCTCATTCTAGAAGATTCCAAAGTGGGATGCCTAGCTATTTTGTCCTTTTCCAAAAGGATAAATGATAATGATAACACTACATTTACATTGTCTCTTTCACCACTGTTGGTCAAACGGTTTCACCTCTTATGGGTAAATGTACAAAACACTTTAAGAGAATAATTAATTAAAGGATTTACAGGTTGATGGCACCTAAATCCTAACATATATCTCAAAGAAACCTATGATAGTATGTGATAAGTTATTGGAATTGATGCTAGCCCCACTATGTCCAAAGGTGCCCTAGTTTTTTCCTCTAATGTTTGAAATGTGTATCAAAATAAAATCTTCGACTATATGCAATCTATTTGAAAAGGAAATTTAGTGATGGATTGGCTAATGGTAAGAAGCAAGATGATGCCAAATATTTTAAATGGTACTCACTACTATGCCACATATATTTATATATATTTACATTACCACCTGGAGTTTGTAGTTGTCAATACAACCTTATGAGGAAATCCATAAAAAGGGAGCCTTTCAACTTGTGCAATTATGGAGGTCCCCCTCACTTACATAAGTATGGCCAAAGGGATCATTTATATTTCTTTAAGGATTTCTTCATAGTTATTGTATTGAATCAACTAGGTTTTGAAAGGTAGGCTTCCCCTTGATTTTTAGAAGGTCTTCATATCCATGGACAACTAAGCCTTTGTTAAGGGATTATATAATTGGGGAGATTGGATGATATGCCACATAAAATTCCTTTTAGAGTCCCATCTAGAACTACTTACCTAGAAGCTCTTTGGAAAATGAATGAAGAAAATCATTTGACACATCAAGTTGTATAAAAGGAAAAATATCCTTCCTCCCCATGCTAGGATTAGTGAATTCATAATTTTTTTGTAAAATGATATGAGAGAGTGGAAGATATTATAAACTAGGTGGGCACATATTTTTCCACACAAAGAAGATATGACCTTATAGGTTTATTAACAAGGTGAGACAAGATGTAGGATTTGCTAGCTTTGAACTTCACTTTGATGAGTTGGAATAAGTTTCATTAGAACTTGTAAAGATATGGATAGAAAAAAGGAAAGAAAAGCCAAATGGTTCTAGATTAAGCTTGTTGAGAAGAAACACATTTAGGTCAATCCTCATAGTTTTAAGGGATTTCTTCTAGAGATTAATAATCCTCTTCATAGAATGGTCCATCCTTATTCAGTTATTGGGTTAAATAATTTAAATATCTAATAATTCAAATTCTTGACTCTCCCACACTAAATTTAGGAAGTGCAACTCATCACTTGTGGGAGGATCAAAGACTAGATAACAAGGTTTGGGTTTTAAAAATAGTAATTAGTAAGGGGTGAAGGACCCTCAAGTCTACAACATAGAATGGAAGGTTCTTATTTTTCTTAATGGCCAATTGAACTTAGTAAGAATGATGCCACTAATGTAGAAATTGCATGCATGGGAAATTCAAGCCATTGATTTATATGCCAAGACATTGCTAAGTGAATTGGGAAGAGAAGAGGTAATGCAAGATGTTAAAAGGGTGTGCACGAGAAGTTGAGTCCAATTTTTGGACAAAATCTTAAAAAAATCACTAATCACAAAATGTAGTACTTGGAGTCTAGTTTCCAAATATGTAATTTATTTTAATACCCAGATTATACAAATTGATTTTTAATAGGCATGTCTAAAAACCACTGTTTAAAAGACTTTTTTAATACCATACCATGCACGTGTATGCCATCCATATTTTGACTTGAATAATCAAATTTTTCTAAATCTATTTGAGAAAATATTTGTAACACATTGAAGAATGCTCACAATATTTTTTTGTAATTTTTTTAAATATTTATTTTGTTAATTTTTTATTGGCTATATTTGCTATTTTGAAAAATCATCGTGTATGTCACACATAAGATTACCTAAACTTATCATTTTTTTTTTCAAATTGAAAATAATTATTTTAATATTACCTACATATAATTCATTTTTCAAAAAAATATTTTAATAAAATGTTATTAAAATACTATAAAACCTTGATATTTCAAGTTTATGGACCAATTTCATCATAAATTATTTGAAAAATAGAAAAAATAATTTTATTGTAAAAAAATCATATTTGGAATCTACACAATCTCATATATATGATGGGTTTTAATTTCATCAAAAAATTCTGCAAAAAACATCTTTAGACATATGTCCAAAGTAACTCTTTTCTACTAACACTGACATGACCTTCAAGTTGTAGATCAAAGCAAGTCCAAAGCTAAGGGTAGGCTCCCCAAGAATTGGTTTCAACTTGAAACCCATAGAAAAAGCTAGGCCAAAAAATTTAAATCTTTAGAAACAAGATCCCTTTCTAGAAACGAGATCCAATTTTTTAATAATTATTATTTTTAAGCCTTTACAAAATGGGATCCCATTTCAAATGGAACCCCATTTTGTATTTTTTTTAAAATTTTAATTCTTTATGAAATGGGATCCCATTTTTTTTAAAATTTTAATCCTTTACAAAATGAGATCTCTTTTTGTTTTATTTTTTTATTTTCAGCCTTTAAGAAACATGATCCAGTTTTTGGCTCTAGGCCCCGAAGAGAAATGAGATCCCATTTGCTAAATAATGGGATCCTATTTTATTTTTCCTGATTTTGAGTTTTTTTCTAAGTTTGAAACTTCCACTAGAAGTGGACTCATCTTCTTGCATTTACCCAAAACCAAGGCATATGAAGCCTTCAAAATTGATGGTTACTTTATCAAGATTGATGCATTTAAAATATCTATCTTTAAGAGAAAGAATATGGACTAAAATTATGATCAACTCACACATAGAATTTTAAGATATCTTAGAGGTGTTGATCTTGATGGTGAAGGGGATAATTTGGTTTTTAACTTAGGAAATTCAATAATATTACCTTTAAACAAGACAAGAGGCTTATTAGTGAGAGTGGTTGTCTATTACTACCTACATGGGACCTATAATTTTCGATTGCATTTGATACCATGAGAAGGAGTGCTAAAGGAGGTGATATTTTCCAAGACTTGGAATAAGTAAAAAAAGTCTATTTAGATTAAATTTTCTATAGAAGGAAACATCTTTGATTTATGGTCCATCAATCCTGAACATGTGAAGCCAATCATTCATAAGGCTTCCCAAGGATTGGTTGGCATCTTAATGATCAAGAGGGCACTTGAAACTCCTACTCTCAATTTAGCAAAGTTTCGACAAAGAATCTTCAAAAGGATCATGATTCTCTCTTTTAAGATATTATAAAGATGAATTAATAATTGAGGAAAGAGAGATAAATCACCAAAATATTTTATGTAGATTCAAATATTGGCAATGATCCCTCCTCAAGTCAAGGAAATTCAGGATAATGATCCTTCAAACGTTGATCAAGTCTCATAGGAGAATGTTGAAATTTTTTCAAATGGCATTAGGAAAATGGTTCTCAAGGCTAGAAATGATAGTGCGGAACTTGTTAGGGGGGTTTTTCAGGGAAATAATTTTGAAACTAACTATAATTATTGATTACTTTCGGAACTCCATATGAATATGGTAAATGAAAACTAGTATATCAATGAAAGTAAACCTCAACTAGTTAAGTTGAGTATAAAATGGATCCTAGGATGATTGCCTTGAAAACTATGAACAAGAATGTAAAATATAATTTAAGGTAGTCCAAACATTCTAATTATAATTTATTTGAGGCAACTATGTTGGCAACATGAGCATGATGGTTTATGATGTTTTCATTGATAACAACTAATTGTAGAAGTGATGGTGCATCTGTATGTACATAGTCTAGAGTAGTTTGGAGATGATCAAGTGTTTTGGTGAAAATTGTCTAAGTCCTAGATTGGAATAGTAAGTAATATAGCAACAATTTTGTGGTTTTCATTCCTTTGTTTCGAAAAATCTTGTTATGTGGTTTTGAGGTGTTCATGATACATGTTGAAGGAGCCTATATCCAAGTTCTAGGGTTGCATATCTTTTTCAGCTAAAGATATCGATGACAAAGTATCAAGTTTAGTAGAAGCAGAGTTATAGGTGTAGAGTGCATATTGGAATGCTCTACATTCACTAGTAGAATTTGGTAAATAAATGACTAGGTGACTAAAAATTTTAGTCACAACAACTAAAAATGACTTAATTCTACTAATTTTTTGTAACACAACTATAAATGACTAAATAAATGACAAATTTAATCATTAGGTAAACAACACACCTAAATAATTAGTCACACAAATAAAAATGACTAAATAAATAGTCACACAAATTGGTAATTTCCCTCTTCCCACCACTTAAAAATTTCATTACAATTAAAGTTTGTAAAACATTTCTTGCCTTTATCCTTCATAGGGAAGGGTTTCTCCTCACCACTCTAAGGAGCAGAGACCAACAACACACAAAACCGGATTTGAACATTGAATCAAACATGGAGCTATAGCTTGGAAGTCGTTCACACATCACT